>OY759215.1:4766802-5331444 GCA_963662175.1 Aradus depressus | reverse complement strand
TTACGAGTCTAGACTAAAAGTTTTAACTCTTAAAGAGACTCGTAAAGATTGTTTTGCATAAAGAATATTATGAACAATAAGAAAATTGACAATAAAGATCAGTTGATTTTTTCTTCCGGCATTTTTTACAAGAGGTGTCTTCTTTTTTGACAATATTTCGGGACACTTACAAGTCCCTTCTTCTGCTCACTATGAACCAGAGTTCATACCTCTGGAAAAAATACCGGAAAAAAAACATCAACATTTCAACATCCCGGAATAGTTTAAGAAACAAAATAAAGATGAGTACATAAATAAAATATCCTGATGATGGGAATTCTTCCCGAAACGTCCATTTGTTAGGTTGTAAAGACGTATCAAATAAATTGGGAGAAGAATACATACAAATGTATTCCACAAGGAAAATGTATATTATATTAAGTTAATAAGAAATAATTCGAGCGTAGGAAGTATTATATATATTTTTTTAATTTTTATTATAATTTATAAACACTTTAGCAGTTGTACAAAGTGAACGCTACTGTTTACTCATATGTCATAGTGGGATTGCATTAATCATACGAATAAAAGTTGTCTTCCTACTGTTTTATTAACCTCCAGAGACGGTTATCAACGCAGTTGCCTCATCATCAGTGGCACATCACGAGTTCAGTTGGCGTGGGCGTTCAACCGAACTCTGAGTGTGACGTAGTTGCGTTGGAAACAAATTCTGTAGATGAATAAAACAGTGAAAAGACGTCTTTTATTTCCTTTCCCGTCATCAGTACTTAGTAAGATTCGTACCATTGTCATTATAAAAAGTGACTTTCATAATAATTTTTTCCAATTTCTAAAATATCAGGGTTAATTTATGTTGTTTTTTAATTCTTTTATTTTTACTCAAATTGACAGGTTAATAATTAAGATGTCAACGTTAATTACTAATTATTTATGTGTACAAAAGTCAAGGTTGATCAAAAAAAAATGTAAACCGGATGTTCAAAGAGGTCGGAAACTGAATAATGTTAACTTTTCCTGTTTCTTAAAGCCCTTAAAATAAGCTTTTGAATGCTGTGTTTTACGTCCACTTTCAGAAAAGTTTGCCAACGCAGCAATTTACAGGAGGGGCGGGCGTCTCCAGAATTTCTGAGAGAGCGCGTAGAGTAGGTACATATTTTGAAAGCTTACTTTAAGACATTTTAGAAATAGAAATGAGAGCGATATTCCAATTAAATAGGCTGTCATTTATACATATTGTTCAATATGAAAACATGTTTTGGATGAACGTTGCGTTTTGAAGTTAATTTTTTTGAATTTGTAAATCTCCGAATACATTTCCGTATGAAATAAGCAAATTAAAAAGAACTAGTTATGATTTTTATATTTTCTAATTCCACAAAAATATATAAGTGTATTGGTTTCGGGTTACGCCATCGTCAGCGATATTCAACGCAACAGGTATAAAGTATATCCAGCCAAAGAGGTAGACAGCATGACTCTCTGGAACCAGCTGGATATTAATAGAACTATAAAAAAGGGAATTGTTTGAACGACGAAGCACTCTTCAAATTCTCAACCCTGTTAACGTCACCAAGTTAATATAATATATTGGGTGTTTTTATATAGAGTGTGAACATTTTTTTATTCTTTTTCTTATACTTTCGAATATAAGCTTTTTTTTTTTTTTAAATTTCCTTTTATATTTGTATTTATTATTTTTTGTATTTTCTTTATTTCATTAGATTATTGACAACGAAACGTTAGGGTTATGTTAAGGTAAGACTCCCCTGCCCCCTCTGGGACTTTCCTAGGGGACAGGGTGTCACAGTCTTGAGGAATCTCAGGTAACCTGAGAATTGCATAAATTTAACAACCTAGCAAACTTAAATGTCACTTTTGAGCTTTGTGCTGACGATGGCTTAATCCGAAATCGGTACACTTATGTATTTTTGTGGAATTAGATAATATAAGCAAGTTAATAGTTCTTATTTATCATTATAAAGGGTTGGGATACTTCCTTTCCGAGTTCTCTTTCAAAATTCGAAATATTCACGCGTTTTCGAACTTTTCGAACCAACTTTATTTCCTACTTTTCATTTTTCATTAGTATTTTTTTTATTAAGTTTTGTTCAGATATGTTTTTTATATAATTCTAACTTTTTATTTATTTTTTTTACAGGTAAGTGATTTACATCAACTATGTAAGTAAATACTTTGTTATTTTTTTGCATAAACTTTGTGATTTGATGCTTCCGGCGGAAGTTTTCTTTATATGATTATATAATATATATATATATATTTATATAATAGTTAATGGCTAGTGCGAAGTCTCATTTAGGTGTTGGCTATATATCAACCTCTACCTATGTGACTAAGAGGATCTAAGCATCCAATCCCTTCCCTGCGGTAGTCCTAAATTTCGCTTTCTCAAGTTGATTCACCTAGCGTAGGGTTTTTAACGAGTTTCTGGCATCGCACATGCTCGGGATCATCGTTTAACGTCCCCTCCGAAGGACGGCGAGCACAACTTTTGTTTACTTCTTAAATAAACTAAACTAAGGGCCTCGGCTGGGTTTCGAATTCGCGATGTTGAGCACAGTAAGCAAGCACGCATACCACTGAGCTACCGGCGCCCTCCTGACCTCTTTAATGGTCGAGAGCCTCTACCTGTTGGCTGGGGAGGGGATGGCTTCTTTTCTTTTCTCCTCTGTTCAACCTTGTTTGACCCTTTGCGTGTTTCAGCAGCCCCCCCCCCCCCCCCCCCCCCCCCGCAATAAATTTACAGTGGAGATAGAAGGGGACAATGGTCCATTATGTGGACCACACTTAGCGGATAGTTGTCAAAACATGGTCTTAGAGGCTGAGCGTCTTAGCCTCAGTGAAGACATTCTGAGCTTAGTAAGGACATAGGTACTACAGGAGAGTCCGAAAATAACCACTTTGCAGAAGGAAACCAACTCACAATTATTTCAAATATTGGCTTCTGAATTCTGGATTGACTGATTTGGAAAGAGCAGAAATTAGGACTAGAACTTCTAGTTTTAATACCACGTATAATTTGGCTGATTATAATTTAAAAAAAATTAAGGTGCATATTTTAATGATAATTTAATTATTGAAAATGTAAGCTGGATATTTAAAATAAGATCTGAGCTATTAAAGTTGAATTAAAGAAGGCACGACAAAGAGGTTCAACAAACGTTCATTGTTTGCTACAGATGAAGTAGAATCGGTTTTTCATTTTATGTGCAGTTGTCCGGCTTTGTGGAAATATAGGATTATATATTTTAGTTATGGGACGCAGGATGTCAAAAATAAGTTAGTCTGACCTCTCACAGATTTTGTCTGACCTCTCACAAATCTGTGAGAGGTCAGACTAACTTATTTTTGACATCCTGCGAAATAATCACTTCTCACTACATCAGCCATCTTCATATTTAGTTATGGGACGTTAAGCGATCGTCCAGAGCCTGTAAGATGTTAGGTACTCGTTAAAGACCCTTGCCCTAGGTGAATAAACATTTAGGGTAGGCGAAATTTAGGACTCCCACAGTAGAGTCGGGCTCATGTCGACCAGAGTGACGAAAGAGCGCTCTGGTAGTAGGCCATATGACCTCTTAGTTAAAGCCCGGGCATGAGACATAAAACCTAAACCTAAACTTATTTTAGTTATGATTATTTGTCAAAAGGTGAATTGTTGCGAAGCACTGTATGGCGGCCTTTTAGAGTTAAATTTATTAACTGATCAAAATTATATAAGTAAAGACTGTAAATACAGAAAAATCACAGCACATCACATTTACACTTCGACGAGAAACATGCCCCCCCGTTTTCATCTACGACAAGCCCCTCCCTCAAACTAATACTGTACGATACCTAGGACTGACATTGGATCGAAGACTGACATGGAATCCTCACACACGTCTCACACGAAACACACTGAACCGTCGACTCAAAATACTCTACGGACTTCTAAATAGACGATCAAAATTAGACATGACACAAAAACGGAACTGTTATACTTACTTACTTAGACCATTATGGACATACGGATCACAGATATACGGTTCAGCAAAACCATCCAACATCAAACGAATTCAGGCATTTCAGTCAAAAACCCTCAGACTGATAACACAATGCCCCCCATACATAAACAACAGAACACTTCATAACGATCTTATGATACACACAGTACCCGACACAATACAAACTATTTACATACGTTTTTTTAGAAAACTTTACACACATACAAATCCAGAAATACGTACTTCATCTTCACAACACTTACCACAAAACCCCCCACGAAGGTTGAAGAGGAGGTGGAACCGCGACTTACTGCCACCTTAATTCCTATTCGTTCTTAATATTTTTATTTATTTTTTTATTCTTTTACATTATTTTCCTTCAGTTTTACCATCTCTCTTACCCATTCCATCAAAGTTGTCTTTCACTTCCTTTTTATTTATTTATTTTTTTTTTTAATTATTATTATTTATTTATTTTTTTATTTTTCCCTTGTCCTTATAATTAATATAAATTTTCGTCCCGAGGACCTACCACTGGGTGGCCTTCCTCTCACATGCCATTCACGCCAACGTCTCCATACCTACCAACATAGATGCTGGTTGTTGCCCCCTAGCAACAGTTGCATCTTTATGAATAAAAGCCAAAAAAAAAAAAAAAAAAAAAAAAAAAATATAAGTAAAGAGTATTCCAATAATATTATTTTATTTTTAAAATGTAAAAGTAAAGATTATTTTAATATACCTACTTAATGCTTAATGCTGCTTAAATGTTTTGTTTATATATATATTATATTATATAAATTATAACCTTTGAACTTCCCTCGATGGTATGTATCCAGGGGTATCTGTCTTAATGTTATCTATAATCTGTATAGTACTTAGGTTTTTATTTAAGGAAATAAATACAGTTTATTATTATTATTAACTTTCATTTAGATTTTTATAAAAAAAAAAAAAAAAAAAAAAAATGCTAATCACATAATTTTTCAACGACGCATTTTCACCCCTCTTCTTAGTGGACATTTTGAGTTGGATTAGAAGGGAGTTGTTTAACTTAAAAACCATATCAACTGCCGATGGAGTGGATGGAGAAGATCACGAATGAGTCTCCTGATTTTTCAACCAAATCGATCGGAGAAAGGCAGCGTTAAGACATAGTTCTCTATATATATTTCGTGTTGGGGAAGTATCGTATATTGGTGATGATACTACATGTCGTAGAGGCGCGGGCGGTCAATGCGCGAAATAACCCTCCCTCCCCCCATGTAGAAACCGTCGTACAATTTTAACATGATCCTCCGTCTAATCAATGCTTTGAACAAATTTTGAATTCATAAGATGTTTTCCTACTTGGAACTGAATGGAATTTTAGATGCAGTCCGTTTGTTTTTCCGGATTCTAGTTGGAAATTTAAATGTATTACAGAATGGAAAGAAAGCCTTTGAATTTCTGATGTATTTTCGCAGTCTGCCTATATTGATTTTTGCAGGAATTTCAATGTAATACGTGACAGTCGTTGAGTGAACATTGATGGTAATGTTGTTTCAATTCGTGTTAATCAGGACCTATATGTATGCAATGTCTTATAAATGAAAAAAAAAAACTATATGAGAAAGTATGTCTGTGCGTATATCAGATGTGAAGAAATGGGTTATTTTGTCTTTGATTATTGAACACAGTTCATGTACATGTCTGGTAGTGGTTGATATGACGTCATAGTTTAGGCCGGGCATGAGTCATAATAACTAATATAACAATTTTAACTTAGTAATTGGGGGCCATGGTGGCCTTGCGGGCTAGAGCGTAGGGCTTTGGTCGCATGGTTTCGCCATGGTTTGCGGGTTCGAATCCCGTCCGGGAGTGAGTTTTATTTCGTAGATAGAACTCCCTCCCGGGGCCATGGATGTCTTAAATAATTATATACAACACATTGACATGGCTAATATGCACCGTACATAATGCCAAAAAAAAAAAAAAAAAAAAAAAAAAAACTTAGTAATTGTAATTTCACATGTGGCAAAACAAAAAAAAAAATAGACGGGCAAATCTAACTCCTAACTCGATCAAAAATTACTTTTTTTTTTTTTGTTTGTGGCTTTATGGACTTAGCATATCAGCCATTATTTTACAATGTAAAGTTACAAACGAAAAAAAATTACTTTACTCAATAACGTTTCATCGTTGCGAATGCGATCAAAGCGCACGGACATCCAGACCGTCGGTTGTCCCAAGTCGAAGTAATTCATTAATTTATTTGAAAATGTTTCAATCAAAGGATTTTTCTTGGGTGCGTTTTCATAGATTTTTGAAGTGTGATATAACGTATATATGAACAATTTAGGTACACTTAAAAAATACTGGTGTATATTTTATTATTAATTTACAAACAGTTATTTATAACTTTTTAAAGAATAGAAGAAAATGGTTGTGTCAAAATGTCAAGACAGGAGAAATTACCCTGTGGTGAGGGCCCCCTAGGCACTGAGTTACACTCACTTATGTCTAATTACTGTCTCATCTAAGACGGTTTAATTGGCACTTAATCGCGGCAGAAGGGAGGGTACGGACTTGAGGATTATAAATTAAGGTACGAAAGGAGGAAAATAATTTTATGTACCTAGATTTAGCAAATCCAGTGACAATAGGGAATATTAAGTTCAATGTGAAGGGTTTTGGAGTTGTAAGAAGGAGCATTGGCTATTGTACGAAGGATTTTGAATGCGCTGAAAATTGGATACGGATTTAATGTAATATTTTTTAATTCTTCGTATAGGGGAATTTTTGTGTTCGGTAAAAAAATTGATGGGGCGTTTTCAATGGATTTTCATGTTTTCCGACCTCTAGATGAAAAAAAAAAAAAAAAAAAAATCTGCCTGTCTGTTCATTGAATACTAAATATAATTATTGAATACTGGCGCAAACGGTCGACTTGTTTTGGAGGAACGGGCGAAAAGTTAATTGATCAGTTTGTTCTGGGGAAGTACATTGCCGGTGATTTACCGACGACGTTTTAATGTTTTAAGGTAAAGTTCTGCGAATTATTTGTGCAGAAAATGAAATGGTAGGTTCACAGCTAGAAAAAAAATAAGAATTCGCACTAATATGCGCTTCTCATGGACCTCTATGAAACTTTACCTTTGACGTATACGCTTTTTATCACTTCCACGTATTCGCAACACTTCTGTGACTCTCGCCTTTATGTGCGAACTATTGTATAATCCCACACATATATCCCTGTTCCCTTTTTTATATACTCCGTTTTTGCCCGTTTCGTACCTCATGCGGTATATGATCTTGGTTTAATTCTAAAGATCCCACAAATGGGCTCTTGGCAATGTGTTTTAATCATTTAGTTTGTTAACTGGTTGTTTTTGCTATGGTAGTGAAGGGTATGGTAGTGTTAAACTGTTTGTGGTCACATGGAAGGGTCACATAAATCCTTGATAACTTCATTAAGGTGTTGTTGTAACATGGGGCCTTCCTCTCAAATGAGATCAACTTTATATAGCGACTCTAGTCTTCTGCACCTGCTCCACTTCCTTTTTATATGGGCAGCCCATTCTGTACGGTGGCTTTCATTACTCTCATCCAACATGGATACTTGTTGAGGGCTTAAATGGGTACACATGGAGATCACACATCAAACTAGAGGGAAAGAAATAATACTGAAGAGTTCCGTATATAGGAGGATGACATATAATAGAGTTTCTTGTTCTTCCTTGTATAAATTTTACTCCTAATGTTAACAATAAGAGTATTAATAGTATTTATTTACATTGAACATAACATGGTAATAGGATAGTTGCTTCTTAAAAATGTATACATCAAGATAGACTATACATCAGATACATAAACAGTTCTTATATACAAGTGACTAATCAAATTTATTACTAAATAACAATAATCGTGTAATAGAAAATGAAATAAGATTTCAAATTACAGAATTTATTAATAATAATAACAATAATAAATTTATTTCCGTTAAACCAATACATGGTAATAGGATACATCAAAAGAATTTATACATTAAGATATTTTATACATTAGATTTATAACTACTTAAGTCTAACACACGTCTGATTAGTAGTAATAAAAAAAACGATTAAAAAAAGTAAAATGAAATTAATAAAAACTGAATAAATAAATACCTACTTAAAAATATATGAGTATAAAAAATTAAAATATATATATATATATATATATATATATATATATATATATATATATATATATATATATATATATATATATATATATATTAGAACAGGAAAAAAAAACAATTCAATGTGTGACCTGCTCTTCTTCCTGTACGTTCAATCCCAATCGGACCACAGGAAGGGGGGACATGGGGGCGCGATTTCATCAAAAAATTCATGACTTCACTTTATTAGAAAAATATTACATAGTGTTTTATTCAGTTTAAAGCATTAAAACGTTGATCTAGGGTCATTAAGAGCCGAGTTCTGGCGTCCTAGATTGCGATTGAATTGAAAGGAGATTGTGGATGGAAATCCGGTAATTTCACGCAGCTTCTGCATCTACGAATGAGATGGATGTTCAAGTACGAATATCCTCAGAAGTGGTCTGGATCTCTTGTTGTGTTGTCCCTATTGTAGACTCAGATGAGCCGCTCCATATCCTTCTTCAGCGCCGCTCCTTCCCATCCCCTAGGATCAAGTTCCCTTTGTGTGCACGGTCTGCCTCCAGGCATCCAATCCTCACCTCAAATATTTACTCAATTTTACATAGTTTATTTTTCTTTAAATCTCAGCAATATTCGCAATTGGATTCTCTTTTTTTTTAGAATTAAAATGAGTCCATTTCTATAAAATGTCTTTATGTTCGAGTGTATGTTCCTTGTTTCTAATATCTCCGATATGAATCGATACATATTTGGTTAACTTTACTGAAGTGTGAACCTTTATGTTCTTAGTCCGAATACATTTCTGAGATCTGTGTCGATATATACATGGAGCGCCATTCAATCGTAAAGGATAAGACAGAACTATTCTCAGGAGGGCGCCGGTAGCTCAGTGGTATGCGTGCTTGACTTCTGAGCTCAAGGTCGTGGGTTCGTAGCCCGACCGAGGCCCTTAGTTTATTTTATCTGGGAGGTAAAATAAACTTAAGCACGCCGTCCTTCGGATGGGACGTTAAGTGATGGTCCCGAGCCTGTACGATGTCAGGTACTCGTTAAAGGCCCCTACCCTAGATGAATAAAAATGTAGGGTAGGCAAAATTTAGGACTCCCACAGTAGAGTTGGGCTCATGTCCACCAGAGTGACGAAAGAGCGCTCTGGTAGTAGGCGATATGACCTCGTAGTTAAAGCCCGGGCATGAGTCATAAAACCAAACCAAACCAACTATTCTCAGAGACCTAACTTACGTTTCCATTTTCCTTGCATCTAAAGACAAGTAACATCTTTATTATATATTCCCCTGAATCCAACCCTCTTTTTGTAAATATAAAACCTTTTCTTAATAAAAAAACAAAAAAAAAAAAAACAGGAAAACTGAACATAAAAAAAAAAATATAGAAATAGTGTGATATAATTTATATCTGAGGTAGAACAGCTGGGGATTTCTCATCAACATTAGTATTCATTCGTTCCGTTCGTTATGTTCATTTTATTTTAACTCGGTTTGTTAAACAAAGTTCAAAAAAGTGATTTACAAACATTCTTCGTCACCCATTTTTCTTCTAGTTGTTCTAGGCTTTATCTATTGACTTCAAGAAGTGGGGAAGGGCATAAAATTAATGCCTTTATGAGTTATACTTGTTTTCAAAAAGAGAAGAGCAGTATTAAGTTAGTTAGGGACTTAAAAACCTACCCCCGAATAGGTAGATTCAAAATACGAAGTTTGTTTAAAATATGTTCAGCCATTTTCCCGTGAGGATGGGACACACAGACAAAGAAAGCTAAAAAAAAACAAAAAAAAAAACACTTATTATCTTTGTTTGACTGATATGGATGACACAAATAGTTTGCGGAAATACTCAATGTCAGCAAGACAACCTCTCCCTTAAAATATTTAAAAATATAAAATTATTTTATAAGCTATGTTTCAAAATCAATTTAGCATTTCAAAAAAAAGAAAAGTCGTCGGTGAATCACCGGTTATACTTCCCCAGTAAGAATTAAATACGTTTTCACTCTTACTCCAAAGCCATTTGGGCTAAATCTCGATATGTGTCGATACATTCAATACATCGATAGTTATTAAGATGTTTAGGTTGAGTTTCTCTTCTCTGGATCTCCCCTTCCCAAAAATAATATGTGTCGTCCCTGCGCGGGCATGAGTCACTAACTATTTTAATATATCATACCACAAGCGGGCAGATACACATACGTCAACATATTCACTCCAATGTATAAAATTGGATGGTATTTTTTATTTGTTTAGAAACTCATATTCAAAGGTATTGAAAACATTGACAAATAAACAGGAAATTTAAATTTAATATAGAATATTCACAAAATGTATTTGTACATTGTATGTGTCCAATAACGTTCAACAATAAAATCTAACATTCATCCCCCTAAACCCAAGTTCACTTAATGTAGTAGACCTAATGGAAATAGGAAATACATTACAAGCTTCAGGTTTCAGGTTAGTCAAGAAACTGGATCAAACCTTAAAATAATTCCCATTAAAAAATGAGTCGTTACTTGATTGATATCTGCGTAGTTTTATGAATGAGTTTATCAAATTGTTGATAACTCCAATTTTAACCTTAACCTTCCGAAGAAAGTGCCCGCACACCACTAGTTAGGTTAGGTTTTATGACTCATGCCCGGGCTTTAACTACGAGGTCATATCGCCTACTATCAGAGCGCTCTTTCGTCACTCTGGTGGACATGACCCCGACTCTACTGTGTGAGTCCGAAATTTTGCTTACCCTAAATTTTTATTCTTATATAGGAGTCTTTAACGAGTACCTGACATCGTACAGGCTCGGGACCATCGCTTAACGTCCCGTCCGAAGGACGGCGTGCTTAAGTTTATTTTACCTCCCAGATAAAATAAACTAAGAGCCTCGGTCGGGTTTCGAACCCACGTTCTTGAGCTCTGAAGACATAATATGTCCAAAAATGATCCATTATAAGGCTTCCCTGGGTGGGTCCTGTTAGATGTACCTGTACCTCCCCAAAGTGGGCTTATTGATCTACAGGTGGTCTTGGGGTAGCTCCATCTGACCATTATCCTCCCTCAGCTTTCTGCAAACTAATCCGGCTCAGAGCAATCTACCCCACCATCAACTATCAACATGATCTACTCCAACAGATATGTACCTACAAAAACTATATGCAACAAATGAACGCATCATGGTCTCATTTTGCTTTCCACGCCATACAAAGTATAGGGGAAGTTATGCAATAGGTCAAAAATTCGATGCGGAATTTTCAACGGAATTTCATGTTTTCCAGAAGTAATCAAATAAAAAAAATGTCTTTGCGTCTGTGTCTGTGAACACGATACATCCCAATAGATTGAATGTATCGACACGAAATTTTATATATGAATCCAGAACCCTCTAACGACGACACCTATTGATTTTCAGCCAAATTGACCAAAGGGGAAGAGGGAATAAGGGGGTGGGCCTAACTCAAAAACTCTAATACTGCCCTTGTAAAGAATGTAATGATACAAAATGTCTTATGTCAATTCAAAACCCCATAAGGATGACACTTCCACACAAAACTCCGCCGATGTTATGAATGTATCGACTTGAAATTTCATATTTGAAGTCAAAACCCAATGCGGACATAACCTCTCGAATTTCAGCGATATTAGCCGAAGGAAAGGGAGGTCAGGGGTGGGGGCTCAATTTAAAAACCTAAATAACTGCCAATATATTGAATTTATCGATACACAATTTAATTTGAGGATTTAGGAGCTCCTATGTAAGTCAAATATTGAATATTAGCGCATACGATTGACTGGTTTTGGAGGAGGGGCGAAAAGTTAATTGATTCTGGGGAAGTACATTATCGGTGATTCACCGACGACTTTTTATATCTGCATTTGTAACGCACTGCCGGAGTGGACAAAATTGCAAGAAACTATAAAAAGGTATGGAAAAAGCTGAGCTTCCTCTTCCCGTATACCGTCTATCCAGAATTGGAGGGCACGGCTGCCTGGTTGAACTATTAAACAATAAGTAAATTGATTCCATATTAAAACAGACAGACGAATTCCGCCATGAGAATTTTCATTTGGTCACTTGACCTACGAAGGGGCTTGAAAAGAGCGGGACTAGAGATGACGGCTGTGACAGAATTGCTCTCTCCTATCAACAGGAGGTCTGACAGAATGATACCAATCTCCAACTGAATTGGACTGGGGTGTCAATTCAACAACCTCATTTCAACAACACTATATAAACCTCATATTTTCCGTCAGTAGCGATGCTTCTTTGTATCATGGATAAAGGTGATTGTCTTCTCCTTCAAAAAAAATCATCAGGCTATAAGGTCATTCAATCATAAATGCACCTCGTAACTTCTTGTTAAAAAATGAGCATCATCTATGCAAAAATCAATGAAATTGACCTAAATCGTCATTAGACTGGTAAAGATGAAAGACATTAAATAAATATATAAAAAGGAGGGTAGCTCAGTTGAATGCGTAACCCGGCCGAGGCCCTTATGTTTTTTTTTATGTGAGAGGTAGAAAAACCTTGAGCATGCCGTCCTTCGGATGGGACGGATGGTCTCGACTCTTTCAGGTAGTCGTTAAAGACCCCTACCCTCGGTGAATAAAAATATTGGACTCACATAGTAGAGTCGGGCTCATGTCCACCAGAGCGAGGAAAGAGCGCTCTGGTAGAAGTTATAACCTCGATTTTAAAGCCATGAGTCACAATAACTAAGTAAATAGTTAAAATAGGAGAAAAACAATAGGACAACAATTTCAAACCCTTACTTACTTTGAGAAAACTAAGGGGAAATAGGGGGTGGTGCGTGGTAATTCCACATCAGTCTCCCAACGTCACTGGCCACTCGGGGCTTCCCACCCTACTTCTGTCTTCAGCTTGGGCGCACTATTTCGTCAACTGGGAGTCGGGTTCCGGGTGATGTTTTGTTCAGGCACAAGCTATCTAACCTTTCTTTGCATTTTTCTTTATTTTCACCCTCTCGAGGTCATCCATGATCTCTTCTCTCATCTATGCATCAGTTCGTGTTGTTCTTTAAATACGGAGACATACGACGACCCTTGCTCATATTCCTTGATTCCTCCACAAGCCAGACTGGGCAGCTACCTCTGAAGATCTCGTAAACCCCGCCCTTCTCCCAATCTTCTTTCCTTCGGTTTGATGATAATTGATGAACTCAGAGTGACGTCTGCAGCTGGTCCTGGTTTCTCCTTTCTTCAGGATGTTTCTAATTTCGATGGAAGCTTCTCTAATATACGTGAGGGTCTTCTATTTCGTTGGTCCCTTTTTACAGGATTCCTCAGCGTTGTATATGCCATTTAAATAATTTAGTGTTTTTCTTTTCTTATAATAGTATTTTGTATATATACAAGTTTTTCTGCGGCAAATGAACACTTAGGGTTTTATCTTTTGCTCCACAATTGTGGACTTTATTCGTTCACCTTATATCTGTAAAAACTATATCAATTTCTATCGCCGTTCAAAGTAATATATACCTATAGTATCTCAGAAAAAATAAAAAAAAAATTGGGAAGAATTTCACATAGTTCCGAAAAGGAAGGCCATCCATTTTCATATATTTCTGAAGAAACGTTTCATCCAATGATGTGGGTCATAAGCTCTTTCCCAAGTGAGGTTTGAGTCATAGAATTTTTCTCAAGTGAGGTTCGCTCATATCTGAATCATAGAATATTTCTCCAAAGGGAAGGGTGTTGGTTTTACTAAGAGAGCAGCAAAAAGTTTAAGAAACATTGATTTAAGGGCTTTAGTACAATAACAGTCCATTCTAGCTGAACGTGACCGGAATTACTGAGATGAGCTTTTTCATACTGAAACTGGAGTCAGCTCAAAATCCGTCATGCCGTAATCCTCTCAGCCAGTCAATTTTCATTCGCACTTCTCTCATGGAGTTTCGTTGAAGTGAATCTAAACAAGTTGCTGGCGTAACATCTATGAAGGCTTTTATTTATTATTAATTTTTTTTTTCCTAGGTTTAGTTGTATAGGGACAGATGGACACAATAACTCCCGTAGGTTTAGTTGTATAGGGACAGATGGACACAATAACTCCCGTAGGTTTAGTTGTATAGGGACAGTTGGACACAATAACTCACGTAGGTTTAGTTGTATAGGGACAGTTGGACACAATAACTCCCGTAGGTTTAGTTGTATAGGGACACTTGGACACAATAACTCCCGACAGTAGATATATAGATTTTTTTTTACAAAATAGTTCTCATTGTTGTATTAAATAAAATAAGAAAAAATAAAAAAAAATATATATATATATAATTGTACAAAATAAGCAATATAGCAACTATATAAAAATATGAAAACTGACATAATTGCAGAGATATTGTGAAATAATTCAAATGGACTTGAAAAATAAAATAAAACTGGTTTATTTAATATGTTGTCTAATTTCACTAACTATATATACATGGGAGTACTTTCGGTATTTCTACCATCCTCAGCCAAAAGCATAAGAGATAAGAAATTTTCCGTAGTTCATGGTATCCAGTAGGTACTGGTTTTAAGCGAAATATGGCAAATAAGAAGTATTTAGAGGGAGAGCAGCAACTTTGTTGATTACAAATAAATCGTATTATATATAATACCGGTGATTCTCTTTTGATAAATGTTCCCAGTGTTGAACATGACCTATTCTTAACTGCTATTTCAGTTCTTTCTCCATTATTCGGTGGGAGCCATTGTAAAATCATTTTGGTTATTCATTCATTCAACAATTATTACATTAATGTTATAATGATTGTGATTACTTCCGCACTAATATCAATAGATTTTCGTTTTAGTTTTTTGTACATTCTACTTTTCTAAGTATGAAATATTGATGATTTTGAAGTACGTAATGACGTCAGCTGATGCAGTTAAGTATTATATGGGAGTATACGCTGAACTTGATGATATTACCAATTTTATCTACATATGCGCTTGTGTACTAATAAACGAAATTTGAAAGGTCAATTGGGTATTTAGTATTCCAATATGTGGTTGTGATTCATGAATAAATTTTAGTTATTGGGTTGGTAATTTATTTGAAACTGATGGACTGGCAATGAAGGTGACTGATGTTATATGAAGGGGAATTTTGATGGCTATTAAATATATATCTATATATATTCCCCCCCCCCCCCCCCCTCCACACTACCACTACCTCTCTATGATTTACCATGGTCTTCCCTAATGGTTACGTCTTTGTATGATTATTTTATACATCGACTGTCATATTATACATATGATATGGAACTTGCTGAAACAACTCCTCAATTAGTAAGGCAACATAGGAAGCCAACTGATGAATCGAATGAAAGGTATGAGAGTGGAGATCTCCGGTAAAACTAGGGTTCCCGATCGACTTCCGGTTATGACGTCAGGTGAAGTAAAAGGCCTTCGGGGGAAAAAAATAATCCACAACTTTTATTTGACAAGTTTTTTTGATTAACTCATAAATAAAAGTGGTTTATTGCAAAATGTACTTAGGTCCCAAAGTAAATTAGTCTCAATTTTCGTCTGATTTTCATTTAGCCCATGTGAGGAAATTTTAAAATGAAGATGTCAAGTTCATAGCAATATAATCGTTTCGGCCTTAGAACGTCCACGAAGTTCCAATTCCATACTGACATACTTACATCATCGCGAAAATGGTCAAAAGGTATTCAGGGGACCTTGAAACGTGAACTTCCGTTGAAAACTCGATCTAGGATATCCGCACGATTTTATTCTATAGACATAAGGAAGTAATAAATATTATATATAACTCTATATATATAATATTTATTATAAATATATTATATAAATACACCATATCATATATAAATATAGTTTAAAACTTTTTCCTTTTGTTCGATAAGGAGCGCTGCTAGTGTTAGCTACTTTCGCCAATAGCGGTCCTACGTTCGCCAATATTGTCTACTGACTACTGAATGTATGAGGGAGGAATGAACTACCAACAGGACAAGAGAGTTCAGAGGACTTGTGGGTATCAAAAGGTTTTTTACGGTCAGTCTGTCAAAGGAAAACGGAATTTGATTTATTTTCCTGTTTAGAATTCTTATTTAAAAGGGCTTTTTCTTTTGATCAAAATTTTAATTTGTAATTGACAAACTGGTTAAAGTAAAATTAAATATTCATTAATTGGCGTGGCCTTCAATTGACATAGGATTCAGTTAAGATGAAATAAGGGTTACTTGTGTTCCTTCCGATCAGTCGGTATACTACCTCAAAGCATACAAATGGGCATTGAAAAAAATAAGTGAATTGTCTCAAAGGGGGAACTTTTGAACAAAATTGTTTCAGATGAAATAGGAAAAATTGTTTCACGTGGAGAGAGGGATAATTATTCTAAAATTTCTTAATTTCAGGAAAGTCCCATTAATGGAAAGAGAAAATTGTTTCATTTAGTAATAAAGGGTCAATGTATGCTGGCCTAGTATTCATAAAAAAAAATTAACCGGGCTGTCTGGCAGTATTATGGTGAAACAGTGGGTTTTTCAAGAAGTCTATTGGATTTTTTTATTTCGTTTCGTATATGATAGAGCGCAAGATGCATTCATTATTTTAAAGGCCGCAATTAAGTATCTAAATTTTCAGTATCTATATCTTTAAATGTTTCTTATGCTTCACTGTGATGATTGCTTTTTTCTGAGATTTTTCCCAGAGGTGCTTATTCTTTTTTGACAATGTTTCGGGGACGAGTGTCCCGAAATATTAACAAAAAAGAAAAGACACATCTAGAAAAAAAAAATGCTGGAATAAAGTCACCTGTATCTCTAAAATCAAACGTAGGCAGTAAAAAATTAAAGGTACAGAACCAATGTGCCTTGCTATCCAAACATACGCCCGTAATATTTTTCTTTATGGGACATTTTTCTGGGCTCTGGGCCAGCAGCTGTCAACATCTTGTGTTAGAATTGCTATTGTTTTGTGGGACTTTTGCCAATTCCTTTTTTTATTATTTTGACTATTATTATTTTCTAGCTACGTTTACTTACGTCTTTGATTTATTTTGCACATTCCTGCACATTCCTTGGAAGGATAGTTCAAATTTTGCATAATGTGAACATGACCCTACGAAAAAGGGAACAGCTTGGAGCATCCTACGTTTGATTTTCTTTACTATCTTTTTTAGTCTAATGATTAATATTAATATCTAGACAAAAAATGAACAATAATAACGAAAATATATTATTATTTATTTTTTCACTTTAAAAACAGATTAATTTGAAGAGGGTTGCTATTGAATAATATAATGAAATGTCAGTTGTGACCGTTATTCCAACCACATTTTTTCAGATTACTCCTCCCCATGCCACCTACTTATAAGAAAGTTTTCTTTATTTCACTGTACAGCGTAACTCTTGTCAATGATCTACTTATGCCCTTTTTTTTTTTTCATCCTTTGATGAATTATGTTGTTTTTGCGAACCAATTTTTAACAACAAAAAAAAACGATCATTACTAATAAGGTATTTTCAAAAGGTAATTTCAACCTATTTTCTTCACCAGTTTATTGTTCAATTTTTTAGAGCGACTATATAGCTGTGCTCGTAATGGTCCTACCTGAAATTTGAAATTTGAAGAGAATTTGATGGTTTGAAATTACATAAGGAACATTTTTAGTAAGAATCAATTTTCTGTTAGGATTATCCGTTTTCACTAAAAAAAAACTGTTCCGAGTTTAAAAAGTAATTTTAAATTGGTTTTCGGTATATATCTCGCATGAGGTAAGCTGGAAAGTTCGTTTTTTTTTGGTTTTGCCCAATTAATTAGCTAACAGTGGCCATTGCAAGTGGATTTTTTTGGGAGGGGGCGGACTGGAGAAATTTTAAGGGTTTATTTTATTTTATTTTTTCATAAATGTTCAATTTCAAGTTCAAAAATACCCTATAATTGGTATCGTTGGCTTTCACTGACCTCCCTCTCCTTAGTCCATCCTCCATTCTCTGCTCACCAATTTATTTTAATTAATGAATGTACATTTTAAAATCACTAATTGGGGAAAATTTTCTATGAAAAGAATGATTTTTTCCGATTTTTCAGTAAAATGGATATCCAAGCCTTTAGAAAGTGAATGGTAAATCAATACTGAGTGGACATATTATATTTTATTGGTTTCAGGTATTTCGTGAATTGGCTAGAAGATCCAAGGGGGGTTGATACTTGTGCCATTAATCAAGAATTTTGTAGTCAATTCATCTGAACCTGCAATGAAAGACCAGGCTAAAAGCGCAATTTTTATTCTGCTTCTCCAGAGAAACTTGGACCAGGGGTTGGCACGCCGTGGCACCCCTGTACTCTTGTGTGGTCCGCGAATGAACTGTGAAATTACTATTAGAGTAAAAAATAATACAATTGGCGAAAAAAAAAAAATGCAGTCTGGCCGAATCAGAGTGCTGGATAAAATCTATCAAATACAATAAATGATATATTTTGTAATATATGAATCATCTTATTTCTTATTGAGTGTTATAAAATTGCTCTTCAAAAAAAATAATTAATAGTGCGGTTTTTACTGTGTTTGTAAAAACGTGAAACAGTGAAAAGTACCAGGGAGAGGACCTTTTCACCAAACGGAATGAGTTGCAGCGGGGCGCGCTCTTCCTGGGCTGAAGAGAGTGCACCAGTGCCCACGGCCAGCCACAGCCAGCCAAGTAACTTCAAACAGGTACCACACCAGCCCCTGGCCACAGCATCGATGGCCGTTGACCCTCCAGGCCTTAGCGGCAAGAAGAGGACCCTAGACCAGCCTGACCAGCAGACACCCGCCTCACACCTCGCCGTCACCAAGAGGTATAAATCTTACAACTCACCAGTCATAGTTTCTAACAGGTATTCCGCTCTAACCAATTTAGACACTTCCAAGCCCCAACCGGCCGAATCAAATTCCGAAAATAGTAAAAAAATTAAAATTCCTCCAATTTTTATTGTAGGTTACAATAACCTAAAAGAAATAACAGCTGACATATTAAAGGTGGCTACATCACCGTTTGAAACCAAACAATGCCTAAAAGAAAAAATTAAAATTCAAGCGACCTCGTCAGACGATTTTAGGGCCCTGACAAAATTCTACGATACGCATAAAATTAACTATTATACTTATGTTAATCCAGAAACTAAAAATGTATCGGTGATTCTCCGAGGTGTGCCATACGCGTTCAGTGAAGAAGACGTCAAAAATGAATTGGTCCCTCACTACCCAGTTATTTCGGTCACCAGGTTGCACAATAGAGACAAAATGCCCACGCCATTGTGCGCAGTCGAACTGACTAATAACGACCAGGGAAAAGCCATATTCTCACTTACGAAACTATACTACAGTCGGATCCACGTGGAGGAAAGACGCCGGTCCCTGCACGTTCCTCAATGCATGAACTGTCAAAAATTCGGGCACACCAAGAACTACTGCCGCCTTGAGTCGACCTGCGTTAAGTGTGCAGGGAATCACCATTATAAAGTTTGTCCTTTCCAAAAAACTGACAAACCGAAGTGCGCCAACTGTGGGGGCGACCATACCGCCAACTTTGGAGGCTGTCTGAAACGACCACCGAAACGGCAACTACAGTCCGCAGGCACCACCGCAAGCCAAACATTTCATACTAATACTAGTCAGCCTCCGCAACACACACATGCACATTCAGCCAACACATCCAATACACCAACATACGCACCTACCTCCCCGGAGCCCAAACCACCTACGAACTTTTGGTTTGACAAAAATCGAAGTAGGCCAACACCACCGCAACCTAATACTGCAAACAATGGAATTAGATCTGAGCCAACGACTGACCTGACTGGACTCATCATGAACCTCATCAAACCATTCATCCCCCACATCCAAGCATTCTTATCCAATTTATTCACTAACCTTTTTTCGATGAATCATGGCAAACCTTAATCTGGGAACTTTTCAAAATTTAACTATATTAAACTGGAATGCGGACGGCTTAAAGATAAGGCAACCGTCATTAACCAACTTTTTATCACGATATAATGTCGACATTGCATGCATTACTGAAACCCACCTCAAACCGACAGACAAACTCAAACTCTCTGGCTACTGTTCATATAGACTGGACCGACCGACCCGTTTCGGTGGTGTTGGCATTTTCATCAAACGTCACCTGAAACATTCACAGATTTACATTCCCCCTCTCCAGAACTTGGAGGCAGTTGGAGTCACCCTCACCACACTCTCCGGCACACTCAACATCATATCAGCATACCATCGACCGAACACAAGACTGGTACAGACTGACTTCGAACATATTTTCACAGGACTACCGACTATAATGATCGGGGACCTCAACAGCAAACACACGCTATGGGGATGCAGAAGACAGAATAACAACGGGACTAGACTACAATCCATCTCAGAAAACCTGGGGATACAAATATCGACACCTGACGAACCGACATTCTACCCAACTCAACGAACGTACCAACCCGACATACTGGACATAGGACTGATACACAACTTTAACTTGCCCCTGTTTCACGAGACACTGACCGACTTAGACTCAGACCATCTCCCAGTTATCTGCACCTTCCTAGCACGGCCACAGAAGGAGGAATATCTTCCAAGGTTGATCACGGGGAAGATCGACTGGGCCACGTTTGAAGACGGAATGAACTGTCTCGGGGTCCCCCATCATTATAGCACGACGGACGACATTGACAATGCAGTTAGGACGTTCACACAAAACATACACACCTCAGTACATGAAGCAACATACCGACATTTCACTGACAAACGACACCTATTCCACAACAAGACACCAACACACATAATGGATATGATCCGTACAAAGAACACACTACGACAACACTGGCAAAGAACAAGAGATCCCCTTGAGAAAAGAGAACTGAATCGCCTGACCCGACGCATACGATGGGAACTTGACAAAGACAGAATCGCGAACTATCAGAAATACCTGACTGACATGACTCCGGGCGACAACAACTTATGGAAAGAGACACGACGACTTCTAGACCAAAGGACACCCCTACCCATCTTAACTGACGGACAAATGACTGCCACAACTGACAAAGAGAAAACCGAATTACTGGCGACCCATTTGGAAAATAAATTCACAACGACAGACGCTGACGATCATGAAACACTCATCACAGTTGAATCATACCTCTCACATACACTTCACACAGTCGAAGCACCCATACAGCATACCACACCATCAGAAATACACGCCCACATTACACGACTACACATCAAGAAGGCCCCCGGTGAAGACATCATCCCCAACCTGGTGCTGAAGAAGCTTCCACCGAAGAGCATAGCCTACCTGGCAAGTGTGTTCAACGCCTGTCTTCGCCACGGCTACTTTCCTGCAGACTGGAAAAACGCCGTTGTTTTAACATTTCACAAGCCAGGTAAGGCGAAAAACGATCCAGGCAGCTATAGACCAATAAGCCTTTTAAATAGCCTCTCAAAACTTCTTGAGAAAATAATTCACAAGAGGCTCCTCCGTCATCTGGAGACTGCAGGGACCATCCCTGCCCACCAGTTTGGGTTTAAATCAAACCACTCAGCCGTCCATCAGCTACAGAGAGTTGCTGAGACCATTGTGGGGGGCTTTGAGCGGAAGCAGTACACCGTAGCAGCCTTCTTGGACGTCGCAGCTGCCTTCGACACCGTCTGGCACGAGGGCTTGCTCTTCAAATTAAAACAGACCTGGCCTCCGCAATACATCCAGAACATCATTAGCTCTTTTCTTCGTGACAGAACATTTCAAATAAGGGTGAACAACACACTGAGCTCCAAAAAGAAGATATCAGCGGGAGTCCCACAAGGTGCGATCCTCAGTCCACTCTTGTTTGATCTATTCTGTCACGACATGCCAGAACCAGTCTCTGCAACCCTGGCGACTTACGCTGACGACACGTTGATCCTCAGTCAAAACATAGCTCTGGAAGCGGCCATCGACTCCCTACAAATCCAGGTGGATCAAATCAGCCAGTGGTTTGGAAAATGGAAGCTTAAGTTGAACGGTGGGAAGACGGAGGCGAAGGTGTTTGCTTTACGCCGCTTCTCGATAGAACACCTCAGAAGGCTGCAAATCGACCAACTCCCAATTCCATGGAATCCTAAAGACCAGGGTGTGCGCTATCTTGGAGTGCACCTTGACACAAGACTAACATGGCGCCTACATATCAACATAAAACTCCAACAAGCACACACACGACTCAGGCTCATCTACCCACTCATAAACAGAAATACACCACTCAGACACACATGCACATCCTTACTTTACAAAACACTAATACTTCCACTCTTAACCTACGCTTGCCCCGTATGGTTCTGCACTAGCCACACTAACATAACACGTTTACAAACATTCCAAAACAAAGTCCTCCGGATAGCGGTGAACGCACCCTGGTTTATCAGGAACACCCAAATCCATCGGGAACTGGGAGTTGCTCCTTTTGCAGCCCACATTGAGAAACTCACCCGAAGCTTCCATGAAGGTCTGCCAGCCTGCTCTGGTGCGGTTCACTACAGTCTCGGCCAGCCTGTAGCTCGCAGGCTGCAACCAAGACTGTACCAAGACTTTTTGTTTTAGTTATAATTTTCTTGTTTATTTGCCCATTTTGTGTAAAGTACATATTTAGTACTGGTCCAAATAAAATGTTTTTCTTCTTCTTCTCTTATTTCTTATTCTTCTCATTTTATCATGATATTCTTTTTTGTTATTCATATGGGTTTCAACTACGCTTAATTCCAGACCACGTTGCTTTAGAAGATCCCGACTCTACTAGTTCAAGACTTCTTCCACCTTTTAGATAAAAAAAAAAAAAGGGTCCCGGTCGGGTTTTATATTTATATCCGGTACCTATTTCTATTGTTGGCTATTTCATATAATTTTTTTTTTTAAACCCTCTTTTCTTAGAAGGAATAAATTGGGTAGAGTAAACGGAAGAGAAAAAAAAAGAAAGGTTTAAATGTTTATTATTCCAATTATAAATATAATAATGAAAATAATAAAGTTCTGCTCCTTCATTCATATTATACTTTCTTATGTCTTTAAGATAGGGAAGTATTGCAATCAAGAAAACAATCGATACCGAGTTTTCAACGATTTTGTTGATGATATCTGTAATGGATGAGGGCGCCGGTAGCTCAGTGGTATGCGTGCTTGCTTACTGAGCTCAAGATCACGGGTTCGAAACCCGGCCGAAGCCCTTAGGTTTTTTATCTGGGAGGTGAAAAAACTTGAGCACGCCGTCCTTCGGATAGCTCCGAGCCTCTGTAGGATGTGAGGTACTCGTTAAAGACCCCCTACCGTAAATGAGGTCTCCCTCAGTATAGTCGGGCAGAGTGACGAAAGAGACTTCTGAAATGAGGGAGACATTTTTTTAGCTCATACTAATTAAAATCATAACCAAAATTTCCCCCGGTCATTAAAGTCCTTGAACTTTAAGAAATTTCCCCCCCCCCCCCCCTCACCCCCTTCTCCCTTCCAAATATGAACATTTTTTAAGATTGGTTATCTCGTAAAAAGTCATTCAACAATCAAGGTTGTGTGATATCTTATTGAAGATCTCATTTCACTGAATAACTTTCGTATGAAGAATGCGATTACATACTCCTATCGTTGGTAAATGATTGATGACCCAATTTGTTAATTTTATGGATTTTTTCATGTATTTTATGGCCCGTTGCAAGCATCCAGTACAATTACGAACACTAACATTTACGAACCTATGTTTGAAGCATAGTTTTTGTGTAGAGTTTTGAAGGGTTGGTTTGCGAGTTACATGCCGAAAAATGTCGCAAAATGGACTTTCCGAAACCATTTTTTAGATGTTTACTCGATATACGTGAAAACAGTTACCACATCAAAAAATATGTTTTTACCAAAAATAATAGGCCCTCAGATTTATGATAGGATAAAAACGATCAAAGTTACAGCGCTCCAGAAAATGTAGAATCGATTTATATAGGAACTATTTCAAAGCTATGTTTAAATTGTAGCGTATGGCGAAGAATCTCAATATGTGTTTTTTTTTTTTTTGTGATAAAGGACAAAAAATAATATGTTATAAGGCCATAACAGGACTTTCTTATATCAGTTTTTCTATAGATCGTTACGCCCCCACCCTTTCACACTCATTTGAGACAGTCATTCTCACAGTTACCCTGGACAATGAAACAAAGATGACAACATATTACTTTCTTACCCAGTAATGCGCCATTATGAAATGAGTTTTAGAGATGGGGAGGGGGGAGAGAAAGTGAGATCTGTAAAAAGAGTGGTTGGTATAAGGAAGTGCTGGTATTATTTTTACAAGACCTGTACATTTTGATCCTGACAACGATCCATGGCTGGGACATATGACACTTGAGACTTCCCACACTTCTTCTAGGCCCTTCCTTTCAGATGTACTTTTCCAAACAACAAATGAGTGAATTTGTGATAAAGAACTAATAAGTGGGGTCCTTTACAATCTTTCATATGACATCAGTATTGTTCTTAAAAGTGATTGTAGTTAGGATTGCTTGACAATGATTATTTTCATAATAGAAATAAGATAAGAATAAGAAACAGTAATAAGAAAACAGTTGAACATTTAGTAAGGGCCACTTTCACTTTTCATAAAAAAATAACATTGAAAAAGAGGAGGTGCTCAAGTGAGTAAATATTAGATGGGGAGACTAATAAGACTGTTGGCCATTCTTAGAGGATCTCTCTTGTCGCAACGTCAAATGTTAATTAGGAAACAGGGAGAAGATATTTTCACTTTGTCGTTATTAAAGTTGAGGCAAGAAACGTAGTACTGACAGTTCTGCAAGTTCTCAACGTACTAATGGCGTTATGGCCCTTCTGTAATCGGTCAAAAATTCGATGCGGAGTTTTCAAAGGAATTTCATGTTTATATCAATATGAAAAAAAAAGTCTGCCTGTGTGTGTGTCAGTGAACACGATAACTCCCGATAGAATGAATATATCGACACAAAATTCTATATGTGAATTCAAATCCTCATATGGGCGACACTTACTAATTTTCAGTTTAATCGGCAGAAGGGAAGGGGGATCAGAATGGGGGCTCAACTCAAAAACCCCAATAACTGCTGGTGTAATGAATGTATCAACATGAAATGTCATAAAAAGTAAATGAGGACCTGCCGAAGGGAAGGGGGGTTCAGGGATGGGGGCTCAACTCAAAAACCCCAATAACTACCGATGTAATGAATTTATCGATACAAAATTTAGTAAGAGGATTCAGCAGCCCATATGTAAGTCAACTGTTGAATAATGTAGACGATCTACTGGTTTTGAAGGGACGAGCGAAAAGTTAATTGATTAATTCGTTCTGGGGAAGTACATTGCCGGTGATTTATCGAGGACTTTTTTTTCATATTCTTGCGGTTCCGAAAGTTGAGGAATAGAAAAAAAAAAAAAAAAGAAACCCTTATAGGGTTGGGAGCTGTTGGTTGTCTTTCTGTCTGTTCGTCTTTGTGGAGAACGAACTACTGAAGCTGGGAAATTGCGTTTTTTGCTGTATCTAGAAATATGGCCCTATGCCAGGAACATTATAAACATCATTCTCCCTCTGTAGGGACGGAAAATAAGTCGCGACAAAAAAAAAATTGCAATCTTGAGATACCGAGTTGGATGTTATATTAAAGTCCACTGCTACTAGTATATATCAAATATATTTTCTTGGAAATTGAACTTCAATTCTTGGAAACATAAAATTGGGAAAAATCTCAAAATTGGAAAATTATATATGAAAACGTCGTAGCATACGTTTTATGCTTGGGCGAGGGCCAATATTAGTAAGACGGGATCTTAGTTTAGTGTAGCACCTCTATTAGATATTGTTATGCAGATGAGCAGTTAACGTATATCTTGAAATTACGTTACCTATTTATTACTATAAATCTTTTTCACTGTTTGTCCAACTTAGATCCAGAAGTTGCATTCTGCGGAGTTGATGTCAGGTTTTTCGGGTGAACTAAGCCTAAAGCAAAGGACGGGCATCGGAGGGCGCAAGTAGCGTGCTTGTCTATAGTGCTTCAAGATCGCGGGTTCCATACCCGGGCAAGGCTCTTAGGGTCCTTCCGATAGGACGTTTAGCGATGATCCTGAGCCCGTATGATATCAGGTACTCGTTAAAGACCCCTCTACTAGGTGAATGAATCTAGGTAACCAAAATTTAGGACTCCCAGGGTGGAATCGAGCTCATGTCCACTAGGGACGAAAGAGCGCTCTGGTAGTAGGCAATATGACCTTGTAGTTGAAGCCCGGGCATGAGTACACCAGCAGTGTACTTCCCCAGCATGAATCAACCAACTAACTTTTCACTCTTCCTATCAAATCAATTTACCATTGTTTGGAAATCAATTATCTTGCGTAGAGACTTGTGTGTCCTCATGCTAGGGTTTTTGAGTTGAGCCCCCTTCCCTTCTGCCGATTTTGTTGAAAATCCATATTAGGTCTCATATCCTCCCTGGATCCACTTATAAAATTTGGGGTCGATAGATCATTACATCGGTAGTTATTACGGTTTTTGATTACAATCCCCCTCATCTGGTCCCCCCTTTCCCTTACGCCGATTCGGCTTATAATATTATTAATCGGCGACCCTTATAGGTGTTGCTTTTGTGGGGAGTCTGGACTCTCTTAGAGAGGAAATTTTTAATTTTTGGAATCAGGGAGTCCGAATATATGACGAACGCTACATCGAATTTCAGACTGATTAAATAGCATCTCCTATATTTCTCATAGAAATAAAAGACGTAGTCTTCCCACTGTTTTATTTTTGACCAGAACGGGTTATCAACGCAACAGCGTCATCATCAGTGGCACATCCCACCCAAACAGCGCAGAGGTTAAAGGACAACAAGAGGATGACGCTGTTGCGTTGAAAACCGGTTCTGGTCTAAAATGAAACATGAGAAATCTCATCCCACATCTTACTATCACGTATGATCTACTAAAACTTTGTTAATCCCCCCCCCCCTCCTATTCAAATCGCACCCCCTTCTACTTAGTTATAGACTGTCATACATTAAGTGAGAAATCTATTCCATTATACATAGTGTAGATCTTGAAGGGCGTGACATAGGATGTTGTGGGGTACGACATGCCCGCCCCTTCCATCTCACGATACTTAACTACTTCAGTATGTGATGTGATGTGTTGTTAACTTGATTAAATTCCCCACCATTTTCATGTGAGATCAAAGAGAACCCTAATTTTATCATGAGGATGTCTAATATTACATGAATCTTGTTCTCAGAAAATCCCGCTCGGAAAGCTATATAAAAAAACTTTGTTGCTACGTCAGCAAAAAGATTTAAAAATTATTTAAGTTTCTCGGAAGAATTAAGTATTTATTTAGATGTTTCGGTTGGGAGAAGGGCATGCCTGAAATTTGGACATTGAGCCATTCAGCGCCCCCTTCCATCTCGCCAACTAAGTACTATAACTGGCGAGGATTCAATGACAAATTAAGCAGCTAGCAAACGAAAGGCTGCCTTCCCGGTGAAAGTCTAACGAAAGGCGGAGAAACGAGTGAATTTAGGAATTGTTATGAATGTGAAATTTTATTTTAAGTCAAAATCCAATGACGACATAACCTGTCAAATGTTAGCGATATCGGCCGAAGGGAAGGGAGGATTCAGGGGAGGGGGCTCATTTCAAAAACCCTAATAACTGCCGACGTAATGAAGTTATCGACACAAAATATAGTATGATTTTAGCTTAAGAGCTAACAACAGCAATTAAACGTAACAAAAAAAAAAAAGTCCTCGGTGAATCATCAGTATTGTACTTCCTTTTTTCGTTGTTTCCGGCATTTTTTCCTCCAGAGGTGTCTTCTTTTTTCATCGTTGGACAATATTTCGGGACAATTGCAGGTCCCTTCTTCTGGTCACTATGAACTAAGAAACATATTGTACTTCCCCCAAAATTACTCAATTACCTTTTCGCTCCCCCTTGTTGGCGCTAATATTCAACAGTTGACTTAACAAATAAATTTTCATACTAAATTTTGTGTCGATAAATTCATTACGTCGGCAGTTATTAGGGTTTTTGAATTGAGCCCCTTCCCCTGAACCTTCCCTTCGGCCGATATCGCTAACATTTGACAGGTTATGTCCTCATTGGGTTTTGACTTCATCAAATGAAATTTCATGTCGATACATTCATAACAACAATTTTTTCTTTTTTATCGTAAGAGTATAGATAGGAAGCCTCACTGCCATTCTTTTCCTGTACATATTCGCCGTCTTCCTGTAGACGTTCGCCTGAGCTGCAATATGAAGACTCCTGATATGAAGACCTCCCTCCCCCACTCCCCTTAAGGATGTTTGTTCTAAGCTTGCAAAAATATAAGAATAAGCGTTCAGAAATTATCGCGCGAATGAACGAATTTTAACGATCCCTCAACACTAGTTCAGGGGCGCAGAAGTAGATTTCCATAGAAAACCACTAACAGCACCCCCTCCGCTGTGGTTAAAATCTTTTCTGTCTATATGAGATTTTTTCCGACTCATATTTTCTAAAGAAGGAACAAAAACTTGAGCGGAGTGAGGCTTTCCACCTTGCAGCCCTAAAACAGTCATCAAAAAATCTGCATTACCTCCACTCTTTGACTCGGGTCAATGCCACTATTTTGAAAACCTTCATACCTAATTATTTTCATAACTTTTCTTCTTCTCGGAGCTGATATAACTAGATAGTATATTTAAGAGAATTTTCCTGCATTTTCCCTTTGTTTTTTTTTTCTCCATTTCCAGTTGTCTTCTTAATTCAATTATTCACCCCTGGCTGGGAAGGAACTTCTTCCAACGGGTCCAACCTAATCCGTTTGAATCTTTTACCGCCCCCAGGCCTCCCCCCTCCTCTCCCACCAGAGGTCAGCTCCTTGGATTAAAAAAAAAGTTGAATTTTCTTTTACTTTTTTTTAACTTACGATTCAACCATTTTCTACAATTGTATATTTTGCCCGAGGACTGCCTGGCAAAAAAGGTAAGTATTCATAAAGTTAGGTTGAATATCCCTAGAAATAAGGTCGAGTTGTTGTAACCTTATGCTGTTTTCCAGGCTGTTAAATTCCACAGCCAAGGAGTGTATTTTATTTTACCCCTGTCCCCTCAAAAAGTCATCTTTATATCTTAACTTATCATATATATATATATATTTTTTCTTTTACTTTCTAAACTAAAGTACTCCTGTCTCCTATCTCCTGTTCTCCTTGAATCCAAAATTGGTCAAAAAACGAATTAATAAATTAACTTGTCTCTCCCTCTCCAAAACCAATCTGTTTGTGCTATTATTCAATAGTTGACCTATATAGGGGCTCCTGAATCATACTAAATTGTGTATCGATTAATTCAATACATCGGTAGTTATTGGGGTTTTTGAGTTGAGCCCCCTCTAATCCCCCCCCCCCCCCCCCCCTTCCCTTTTGCCGATTCCGCTGATAATTAATAAGTGTCGTCGGTAGAGTGTTCTGGATTCACATAAAAAATTTCTTGTGGATACATCAAGTCGGGAGTTATCGTATTCAAAGACACACAGACAGACTTTTTTTTTTATTCATATTAAGAATCTGGAGGTTGATAACTCCGCTTCGAATTTTTAACCGATTACAAAAAATGTCTATTCATAATAACTCCTAATATAATGAATATATCGGAATGAATGTATGTTATATTAGAATTGAAGTTACCCCATAAGAAGGACCGACACCTATTGATTTACCTGCTGATTAAATTCTGCCAAAGCGAAGGGGTAGATCAGAGTGTGGCTTAACCCGTAAATGCTTATATAGTGAATATATTATCGACTATATTTTATATAAGGGTTGAGAATCCCATAAATACATATTGATTCTCAGTTAAATATACCGGAGGGAAGAAGGGTTTACAGAAAGAGCGAAAAGTGTAACATATAATACGTCATAAAACATACACTAACTTGCTAAGTATAAGCAAGGTAAACAATTGCAGATCAGTTAGTTACTATGATTCATGCCCGAGCTTTAATTAGAAGGTCATATTGCCTACTACCAAAGCGCTCTTTCACTCTGGTGGACTTGAGCCCCTTTTCTACTATGGGAGTCCTAAATTTTGCCTATCCTAAATTGTTATTCGCCTAGGGAAGCCTTTAACGAATACCTGACATCATACAGGTTCAGGACCATCGCTTAACGTTCCATCCGAAGGACGGTATGCTTAAGTTTTTTCTGCTTCCCAGATAAAAAAAACTAGGGCCCTCGACCGGATTTCAAACTCGCGATATTGCGTTCAGTAAGCAAGCATGCATATTTTTCAATGGATTTTTATATTTTAAAACATGTAGAAATTATAATTATAATAGATACTGGATTGTGTAGGTTTTGAAAATGCGCAAATGGGCGAAACATGAACTTTGTGAAAAATAAACATATTTGAGAGACAGAAAGGCCTTGAAAGTGTATTATAATAACTACAATAATTGTTTATTTATTTCATTTTAATTATTTTTAATTGAAGTTTCTTCGGGTCTCAAACAATTATATGTATCTTCTTTTCAAGACATATCTTTATTGGAAAGTAGCTTCTATTTATATTTAGCAAGTCGATGTATTTATTTATATAGTATAGGCAGTGTATGGATTGAGTGGTTGGTATTTTCGTTGTTATCTGTGTCTGTTGACTTTTCTTATCTTCAACTGATGTCGCTGAATCTAAAGTCTCTATGTCATCTCAGTTCAGTTTGGCCTATCGACTAGTCAAGTCATGTTTGCCTGGTCATAGCTACACTTCAAATAATAATTTCAATTTTTTTTTTTTTTCAAATATTTATTAAGTTTACTGTTAAAAATCAGTGATTTGGCACGTGACATTTGTAGTGAAATATGTGTTTTTGATATTGATTGACGTCAGATGGGTTTCTCGGTAAACAGTGTTATGCCCAAGCTTGGTCAGTTTTTAATGCTTGGTTGTGTGCCCACAAGATATTCATATGAAAATGGTAAGTGGAGAATTTTGCTTCCTTTTTCTGATGATCTCGGAACGAATAATGAAAAGCTTCTTTCCACTCCTCTCTGCCATTCGCCTCTTTCGTTATTCGAAAATATATATTATTTATGTCCGTTATTTCTATCTTTTGCGAAAATATGAGGTGAGCCTTTTCCCCTAATGCCGCCCTTCGCCCTTTCCTTTTGTCGATTTGACTGAAAAACAATAGTTGTCGTCCCGTTAGAGGGTTCTGGATTCACATATAAAATTTCATGTGGATACTTTCATTCAATCGGGAGTTACCATGTTCACAAACACAGAAAATTTGTTTTTCCTGAACCCCAAAGGTTCTGAATAGTAAGGACTACACCTCTAGTTTTTCAGCCAAATGGACCGAATAGGAAAATGGTTTAGAGGGAGAATGAACATTTATCTTATTACAAGTAATATTCGAGCTGGGGAGGAAGCACATTGTCTGTTATTCACTGACCTTTTTTTTTTTTTTCTACCCTTAAAAAAATATACATTATCAAGATAGACTGGCGAGAATATACACATTTATAAAATATTTTGATGTATTTAGAAAAACATTTTAATCTTTTTGTAAATTCTCTCTTTATGTTAACACACCCCAACATTTTGTCAAATTTCAAGCTTGGAATTTCGATCAATGGATTAAATTGACCAATTTAATTTTCATGTATTTCACAATTGGAGTAGGAAGTGTTTATAAATGTAAATTGGCACTTAACTTTTGCAGCTTTATTTCAAATATCGAATCATTGGAGAGGCAAACAAATGTTTATCTGTCTCTTTAAAAAAATATTAATGTTTATTTTATTTATTTATTTTTTTTTCAATTTATTGATATATATTTTCTTACTCAATGACATTGGAAATTATATCAGCAACTTCATTTAAGTGTTTTATCATTAAATTATCAATAATGCAAATCATTGTTGAAAGTAACAAATCTCTTCTACGTGGAGTTACATGACACTTTTTTGTTCATTGACAATTTGAATACAGGGGGTTGGGGGGGGGGATTGGGTATTCATGAATTTAGCTGAAAATCAATTTCTTGTTGAACTGTTCTTTCTATCGAATGTTATCGCATCCAAACACAGAAATTGATGTGATGGATGCATTAAAGAGTGCACCGTGCCCCCCTCTCCTCACCCCCATTATTCGATCCTTCCTACATTTCGTAAGATACTATCTAATTGATTAAGAAAGGATTGACCAACGATGTAATAGGAACGAGAGATCAGGCTTGTGGTTGATGACAACAAACTTGTGGAATTTCTGCCAAGCTTTGGGCACTGAGTGTACCTTCTTATTGACATATATACATTATTAATGAGTTGATGTATGTTAGATTTGAATAACAGATATGAACATTAAAACTGTTGTGACTAAACCAACAATAATCTTTAAATTATTTACTGAACAACTAAAATTAAATGATTTACTAAACAAACTAAAAATACTATATGTAAACAAAATTAAATACAAAGACATGTAAAGGTGTAGTTAGTTATTATGACTCATGCTCGGGCTTTAACTACGAGGTCATATCGCCTACTACCAGAGCCCTCTTTCCTCACTCTGGTGGACATGAGCCCACTCTACTGTGGGAGTCCTAAATTTTGCCTACCCTAAATTTTTATTCATCTAGGACAGGGGTCTTTAAGTACCTGACAACGTACTGGCTCGGGACCATCGCTTAACGTTCAATCCGAAGGACGGTGAGCACAAGTTTATTTCAACTCCCAGATAAAATGAACTATGGACCTCGGCCGGGTTTCGAACCCGCATACCACTGAACTTCCGGCGCCCTCTACCTTTGTACTTAGTTTTGTTTAGATATAATATTTTTAGTTTGTTTAGGTGTACATAATTTAAAGGTTATTGTTGGTTTAATCACAGTTTTGCCGAAAGCTTGGCAGAAATTCCACAAGTTTTTTTTTTCATCAATGACAAGCCTCCTCTCTTCTCCTTCCTATTACTATCTAATAACACAAAAAGTCAATGGTTGCAGAACCCAATTGAGTAGTAGATCCGTCTGCCTCCTTATCGACCACTAACAGTACCAAATTGGAGGGGTGAGGTCTGTTTGATTTTGTCATTAGGGTACCTTCCTAGCTGGTAACCATTGGTGACACGCATTTACAAACCAAATCAGGCTACAACTTAACTTGTCTTAACTGTTTAGTTAGTCAGTCTCAAACCATTACTGTGACAAAACCTGTGTCCGTTTTAGGATTCGGAAATAAAATAGGAACACACCTCCCCTTACTATTTCCCTTCTCTGTTTCAATTCATGTCTCTAAATTGATGTATAGTTTACTTTTTTTGTTTTCATGCAATTTTTAATGTAGATTTAATCTTTCGATGCACGTTCATTGTGAGATTGCTGATGGGATTAATGACGTATTTTATTCATGAAAACGATGGAAAAAACTACATAAAAATAGTCTAGTGCGAATGATGATTGCTCATAAGATCTCGTATGATCAGAGCTGCTTTAATTTATTATTTTATCTGTTTCTATGTTATTTTTATTATTATTATTTTTTTCTTATGTTGTGATTTTGTCCATTTGTTCAAACTGTGTGAAACCTTATGGGAGTTGATCTGGAGACAGATGGAAATTTGTTGGGTGCCCTGAATGCCAACCACTTTCAGAATCTTCCAACGTTTGAGATAATTTTTTTTTTTTTTTTTGTTAGGCTATTGTGACTCTTGCCCGGTCTTTAACTACGAGACCTGCTACTAGAGGGCTCTTTCGTCGCTCTGATGGATGTTGGAGTCCTAAATTTAATTTTCCAAGGAGTATCTGTACTGGCTCGGGACTCTCGCTTAACGTCTCACCCGAAGGACGGCGTCCTCACCTTGCAAATAAATAACCTAAGGGCTATGGCCAAGTTTCGAACCTCCGATCATGAACTCAGTAGGCAGAACGTTACCCCTGAGCTACCGACGCTCTCGCCTACTGATGTTCATCAATATACTTGGTATAACTCTGGAGACCCCGACGGTATATTCAATGAAGCAAATAAGATCCGTCAGTCTCCCAAAAGTTAATTTTGATATAATTTTCTTCTGATAGATCCTTTATTGACGACTGATTTTATTCCATCAGTAGTAGTTGTCTTCTGCTTGTGTTTCTGTCTTTGCCCTTGGAACAGTCCAATTGTTCCCAATTCTAAAGAAGTGGTGACCACATCGCTGTTCAAAACAAAACAAAAAAGCTTTCTAGCCCGGGTTCTTTGGGATATTGAGCCTTCCGAAACAGGATCACTTTCCACATCAATGGTCACCAAGGAAAGTTTACTGACACGTTGGCAGTTTTCTTTCTGTTTCCTATTCAACAGAAAAGTTTCTTTTTTCTTCTTTTTTTTTTTAAACTTTCAAACTTAATATATATCTCTCCTTCATGCAATTTGTCCCTTTATTGACAGATGCCCATGATAATTCTTACATTAGAAAATATCTTGCTTAAAATAAGAAAAATATCAATGTACTTTTATAATGGAAGTATTCAAAGAAATTTCATGTTTTTCGAGCTCCTGATTCCATAAACAAAAAATAAAAATTTCTTTCTGTCTGTGTGAACACGATAACTCCTGATAGAATCGACAAGAAAGTTTATATGAATATCCCGAACTCTGAGGGCGATTGATTTTCAGTCAAATCGGACAAAGGGAAGGAGGGATCAGACTGGGGCTCAACTCAAAAATCACAATAACATTTTTTCTAAATGTAATTTTTGTAAAATTGTAATAAAGAGGAACCAAAACGAATAAGCCGAAAGAAGAGGGAGAAAATAAGAATAAGAATAATTGATGAAAGGTTGAGGCATGTTTCTTTTCGGATTATTTCGGGAATATTTCTGTCGGCTGGACATCAATATTACGCAGAATCAGGGTTAAATATATTTGTTTTTATTTTTTAAATTATAATAAATTTAATTTTCTAATCGTGCTAAGGAAATCGTTTTAATGCAACTGTTTGCTGTAATTATTATTTTTTTCTATTTTTAAAATAATGGATTTCTGTCAGAGTCCTAATGAAATTTGCATGTCCCCCAAATCTTATCAGAGCGAATGTTTGATGAAAGTATGCTGATAGTATACATAGGTCTTATCAACCCTGTGATGATTTTTATAGAATGCTTTTCTTATTGCGGGATTGTTACTGTTTTCTGATAGTTTCTGTATTTAGCTACTAAATTCGTTGTACCTCTATTTTACTCCCGACTTTCTATTTGATCATTTAATAAGCACTTCTTCATGCTGTTTTAAGGAAGAAATATTCAGTTTGTTCTGAGGAAAAGCTAAGCTGATTAATTTAATGTTAGTAGACTTTGATTGTATCTTTGTTTTTATGGTTTAACGTTCTTGTTTCTCCCAATTAGGGCAGAAAGGACGAGCTCTCTACAGGTTGCTGCCCTTTTTTAGTAGTAGAAAGGAGGAAGGAGAATTTGCGGAATAAGCCCCTCCTAAGCAGAGCGAGATTTGTCCCCGTCAGTTTCGCGGTACATAGACCTGCCTTCTGTGTATATTGTTCACCTTAGTCAAGTAGGCTTTAGGAGCACCCCTTTGGATTCCTCTAACTAAGAATACCAAGGTGTTAGCCGTATTGTATGAATAGCTTTGTTTGTTATCCGGACCCCCCTCTGGGAACTAAGCATACCAAGATGTTAGCCGTATTGTATGAATAGCCTTGTTACCTGGACCCCCTCTGAAAACTTAGCAGACCAAGATGTTAGCCGTATTGTATGAATTGCTTCGTTTGCTTCGTCTTTTTAGGAGTTTAGGAGCGCTTTTAGTGCAAAAAAAAAATACGAAAATTAATGTTTTTAAGCATTTATTTAGCAAATTATTAAAATTTGAACGAATAATAAAATAAATAATTTATTACATTTTCTAGGAATTGAACTAATTGAAGTTTTTCTGTCGTCCGGAACCGAAGGATACTTTATTCCTTGATTTAGAATGAAGGATTACGGTTTCATCGCCGGAGCACCATAGGGAGCGCCCTAGGGTGGCAAAGAATATATTCCAAGAATATTCTTAATTGCAAAACCAAAGACCCTTCATTAAGAATTCTGCTCATGCCAAAAATATTTTCCATACAAATGAGTAACATAAAGTAGTTAAAAATCTCTTTTTAAAAACAGTTTCGAATTAGCCTACTAAACGAACTTGCTTTTGTCCAAGCAGAATTAGCCTACTAAACGAACTTGCTTTTGTTCAAGTAGAATTAGCCTACTAAACGAACTTGCTTTTGTTCAAGTAGAATTAGCCTACTAAACGAACTTGCTTTTGTCCAAGCAGAATTAGCCTACTAAACGAACTTGCTTTTGTCCAAGCAGAATTAGCCTACTAAACGAAATTGCTTTTGTTCAAGCAGAATTAGCCTACTAAACGAACTTGCTTTTGTCCAAGCAGAATTAGCCTACTAAACGAACTTGCTTTTGTTCAAGTAGAATTAGCCTACTAAACGAACTTGCTTTTGTCCAAGCAGAATTAGCCTACTAAACGAAATTGCTTTTGTTCAAGTAGAATTAGCCTACTAAACGAAATTGCTTTTGTCCAAGCAATGTTGATTGAGATATTCTGGGATTATCCATTTTCTCATAGAAACGATGACTCCAATTTCAAAAAGTAATCATTATAAAAATTAAGAATGGAGAATATTGAAAAGAAAGATGTCACTTTCTATCTATTGTTTAAAAAATTCAACCTCCTATATTTCTTTTATAATTGAGAAAAAAAAAAAAAAAAAAATTGCAGACATGTGAGATCTACTAAGTTTGAGTCAAATCTGAAAAAAAAAAAAAAATTTAATGGCCTTCCTCTTGAAATGACATATTTATATATCATGTATGAATTTAAATATATATTTTTTATTATAAAACACATTTCCTGTTCGTAATTCGTATTTATTAACAACTGCGATGTTCCTAAGAGGGTTTGTCGAATTGGCTAGAAATTGCAGCCTGGACAAGTCACAAGTGCGTTCTAAAGCAGTAGAGGACTGGTGCTGCCATTTAGGTGAAACGTCATTCGGTGATAGTTCCCTAAACTAACTGCTAAAAAACTGACAGTCCTACCAAACATAGTTCCTTGAACTAACTGCTAAAACTGCTATACGACTGACAGTCGTTTCAAACATTTACTTTTAAGTTACTGGAGTTTTATAAATAGAACAAACTACTTTTTGAAATATTACAAAACAATGCATTACGCCATCGTCAGGTTTAGTTATAAATATATTAAAACAAGTTTGTATGAGAACATGAGGTAGGTAAGGGAGCGGTGGGAGGGGTTGAAAGTTCAACTGGAAAATCCCCGTAGCTTACAGTTATGTATTTATTTGTTCTGAAATATTAATAAGTAATTAAATAAATATGTTATACATTGTACGGTTCGCACTCAGGAAACATGTATTGGTATATTTATAACCAAACCTGACGTATAATCGTAACTCAATTTTTTGTGGAGTATATGTCCGCGTTTCTCAGCTTGGAAGATAGTTTTGTCTGTGACTCATCAATATGCATTTGAAATGGACTTGAAAAATAAAATAAAACTTGTTTATTTAATATATTGTCTAATTTCACTAACTATATATACATGGGAGTACTTTCGGTATTTCTACCATCCTCAGCCAAAAGCATAAGAGATAAGACTCAGTTTTCCTGCATTTGAAAGGAAATAAGTTCAAAGAAACTTGTTACATTGTCTCTTTGCAAGTCTCTGTACCAAGCAGGGGAGTACCTAGGGGGGAATATGAATATATATATATATATATATATATATATATATATATATATATATGTGTGTGTGTGTTATTATCCTTCCCGAAATAAAATCCTGGGCACGCCCCTGGTATCAAGGCTTCGTTTTCTTACAACCCTGTAAAAAAGGAGGGATAAGGTTAATGGTAGACTATAAAACAGACTGTAGCCAAAATAAAGTTAGAACTGGAGTAAGGTTAAGGTAGTTAGGTCTCTTCATGGGTCACCAGGGAAACGAAAATGTTATCTTACCTTGGATCTAGGGACTAGTAGCCACCCCCAGGCCTGCTCAACTGAATTAATTTATACCTGGGGTGAACCTATCTAGTAACATGTAAACGGTATCAAGGAAAATAATTAAACTTTCACAAAACTAATAAATTTCTGTGAACATGGCCCTGAAACATTTTGTCTCTTAAACTTTCCCTACTAAATCCCCGTGTGGGATCAACCATGTCACAATCGACCCAGCCATGGTCAGCCAGCAATATCCTCTATCCAAAAATATTATATTATTTTTATAATAAAATTTTATAAAAAGCCGAATATTGGCGCTGAAGAGGACTGAAGACAAGTTGAGCGAGGAGGTCTTTGCCCTCACGTGTGGCGAAGGATGCGAGGTGCCTGTTTGGTGTCCGACACTGAAGGGCTGCTCTACAGAACACTGTTGGATGAGGCCTTACTAAGTGGGTTGTCGCGCCACTGTGAATGAATGTTCATCATTCCTGATCTGGGGTTTAAAAAAATAAAACTTGCAGATTATAATTTGTTATGTTATGTAGAAATAATTTATGTTTCAAGTACATACATGCATCTAAATTAAACTTTGATGTACAAAACAAAAAGTTTAGATGGAGAAAAAAGTGAAATGTATGTGATGTAGCCATAACAGGACTTTCTTAAAGCAACAGTACACTCTCCCTCCCATCCCTCTTCTTAAAGCAACAGTACACTCTCCCTCCCATCCCTCTTCTTGAAGCAACAGTACACTCTCCCTCCCATCCCTCTTCTTAAAGCAATAGTACACTCTCCCTCCCATCCCTCTTCTTAAAGCAACAGTACACTCTCCCTCCCATCCCTCTTCTTAAAGCAACAGTACACTCTCCCTCCCATCCCTCTTCTTAAAGCAACAGTACACTCTCCCTCCCATCCCTCTTCTTAAAGCAACAGTACACTCTCCCTCCCATCCCTCTTCTTAAAGCAACAGTACACTCTCCCTCCCATCCCTCTTCTTAAATTCATTTCATACTGGCATGACGGGGTTTATGGAAAGTTATGTGTTGGCGTTAGTGCTTTTCTTTGTTGTTTCATTGCACAGGGTGATTCTAAGCACGAAATTCATGTACAAGTTACCTAATGCCAGAAATGAACTTGAAAAAAGGACTAAAAAATGAACTTTCTTATACTAAAGATAATAGAAAGTAAAAAAAAGAAACAATAATTACTCCCAGGGATAGGCAGATTTGGATGTTAATGCCATATTTTATAAAAAATTTAATGATTTGAGTCGACTAATTGTACTGTTGCACCAATTCCATTCGAATTGAAAAAATATTGTTTGACCAATTTTTCTCTCTTGAAATCCAGTTCTCAAACCACTAACTAATTTCAGTACATAAGTAATTTAACCTGTATTGTCTACTTTTGGCAAATTGTTTTTCCCCTTATTGATAAATGACAGACGTTGCCGATTTTGAAGAAATTGACTCCGCAATCGGCGAAATTGCCCCTGAAAATGTTGTTTTTTTTATTTTGTTATACTGCCCGAATAAAGTGGCTCTTTTAATGTTTTTACACAGGCCACCTCAGTTTTAATTCGGCTCGAATTTTAATTTTCACTGACCACTTTTTTTTTTTTAACACAAAAAATGTGTTTTTGTACGGCTCATTATTTACAGATGTTCTAGAACATTCGATAAGATTCTTTTTTTTTCTATTTATATTACAGTAATATACTCTTATGTAAAATAGTTATTTCTTACAATTAGTATACATAAAGTAGGTTTATATAGTACTTTAAGGTATGAATATCTATCTAAATTTCTTATTATTTTCCCTTAATAAAATTATATGTTAATTAATTTACTGTGTAATTGTTGTGTCTGTGAAGAGGACGAGGGTAGTATTAGCTCCCTTATTGTCCTGAGTATAGGTTATACTATAGGTTATACCAGTTTGTGTATTTCTGGATGAAGTTCTGATCTTCAGAAACATTATCTGATTTTAGCCATAGAGAATGGCCACTGCATTCACTACTATCTTCTTGGTAAAGTTAGTTTGGTGAATGGGTTGGTTATCGTGTTGTTGAACGTTGACCCATATACGTATAGGAGGGATGATAGTTAATGATAAGGTGGGGGTGGACTGGCCAGCTAGCTAACTTGGGTAAGTTAGGAGAGTAGCCAGAGCAGATATACCAGGTTTCCACCCCATTACCTCCATCCACCCTCTCCTTGGCTCCATGTCCTCTATCTGCTAGCCCACCCCCAGACCGCATAGAATAACTGTCCAATGTCCCCCACCTCCGTGGCAAACCTGCGCTAGTCAGGCAGATCTATCTGTTATATGTGCTCTCACTGTTCATTGTACTAATAAGTACCTCTTTTTTATTTATATATATATATATATTTTATCATACAAAACTGTTTGAGAAAAACAAGAGACTTATTTCTTAAGGAAATAATGCGGAAAGCGGTCAGTTTTCAACATAAGACAAACCACTACAGTTCATCTGGTTATGACCTCTCATCATTTCAGACAGTCTGATATAGCTTGACCCTGTCCCCTGTCATTGTCAAATGACAAAAAATAGGACGGGTTTTATTTTCTCACTTCCTAATTGTTTTCATTTAGTTATTTTAAAGATAAGAAACACTTCTGATTTTAATTATATTTCAAATTATTTACTGTGAAGTTGTGCTCTGTGAGGAGGTAGAGGGGGGGGGGGGGGGGGGGGGGGGGAGTATTAGTTCTGATATAGGAGAGTAAAGGTTATGTTAATAGCTGTGTGACAACTGCTCCAGAAATACATAATAGTGATATTTTATTCGTTTATCCCAGTTTGAGTATTTCTGGAAGAAAAATAATGAAAAACGTATTTTTTTTTTTTTTTTAATATTGTCTATTTCACAATATTTTTATTAATCTGCAAAAATGTTCAGTTTCATTTCTGAAAGATGTTTTGACCTTCAGGATTGTTATCTGATTTTAGCCATAGGATCTCTATTGGGTTTTAACTATTACAATCCCTACTTCACTACACCTGCTGGTTAGTTATGTTCTCGTGCTATCAGTAATCATTTTGTTAAATACACAAACAACATTTCGAGCATATCACATATAAGTTAGTTTTTGTTAGAGTGTAATATTTTTTTTATATTTTATTTTTTTACCTCTGCTATTCAAAAAAAAGGAATAAAATATTCCAGAACAACTAATTTCTAACTTAAGAGAATGAGATTTCCTGGTCCAAGCCCTTTGTTACGTACCTGATGTACCTATATGTATGATTCGCACTCAGCAAACATGTCTTGATTTATAAATGAACTTGACGATGTTGTATTGCCGAAATAGACAAAATTTCAAAAAAAGGAAGTTTATTTGTGGAGTAGATGATATAGAATGATATGGCTGGGTTTGTTTTGCCTGCACATCAAGGAGGTGTGGCAGGTTTAGCGGCTCATCCAGTGGAAGGGGCTCTGAGATTGGTGACACCTTGCCTTGTCTTATCAATGTCACCTCTCTCCCCTTCTTTTCTACTTTCCTCTTTCTGTACAATAACCAGATCTGGCAGGAATCCACCCCATCTCATCTCATCTTGTCTTTCATTCCATTTACCTGTTAGCTGTATAAAGTAAAGAAGGGAACTGGTATATGGGTTGCCCGTCTCACACTCTCCCAACACTCCTCCAAATGAAACCTTTCAAGATTTGTTGGTTTTCCTTTTGTCCTAAATTTGTACGGAATTTCATTTAAATCATGTAGATAAAAGGAAGATGTTAGTCTAATTCATCTTAGTTTCGTATTTTTTTTTTCAATACTGGTCTTCCTTTGAGATATGACCCTTTCTATGTCCGTCGGGTTTGCGAAACATGTACCTACGTAAAAGAACATTCATTTACCTGGAGTAATCTTTGTATACGTTTTTTTTTTTTTTTGCATTGAATCAGTCGCGAATAACGTATTGAAAAACGTTTTAGGATTGCTGTGAAAATAAATGGAGAAAGTGGCCTGCGGTGGGTGTCTGCTGTGTACATTCTGTACGGTACTGCTATGCTGTGAAGATGTTTGCACGTCTTATCGACTAGAAGTTTGGCTTCTGACTCCCTTCACACTTCCTGCCTCTCCCCGCCCACACCACTCGTCTGTCACTTTGTGTGCCTACCTCTAATTAAACTCCTTCGATTCCCGTCTCTATCCATCCGTCCACACACTCTTTGTGGCTTCTTGTGGATGTTAGTTCTATTTCCTCACCTATTCTTTTTACTGGTTCCAGAATATTTTACAAGAGAGCATTTAAAGATTTTTTTTCAATGGAAATTAAGTTCCATAATTTGAACTAGTTGATTACCCTTCGTTGCTACGTTAGTAACTTTATTACAGTTAACGTTAACTGTCCAGTTACTAGTTTGCGGTTAGTAACTGTTAGTTAGGTGATTTTAAAAATAAGTTGTCATTTTCAATGATTTTGGGACCAGTGGTGTGTCACCGCCCCTCTGACATAAATTTACATGCGATGTCTTTTAAAAAGGATAAAGAACTTATAATGATGCTACCCAACGCTCATTTTATGTTTTAGCGCCCTGAAAACCCTACCTCCCACTAGCAGTTGAGGCCTACTATAGGCTGCAACTATGAAGTTGAAGTCCGGGCATAAGTAAAAAAATACAATATTAATTTAATATTTAGTTTAAAAAACAAAAACTATTATATTGATAAGCCTTTTTCAGGCAAGAAGCTACGTATTTCCAATATACTAACTGTGGTCCAAAGATAACTCATCTCATGTTGAGATCATAAACCAGACCTCAAGTTTTAAGGTTGCGTAGGATCCTATTGCTGTCGCTTGCGCGTTCGTTCGTACATCCATCTCACCATTTTTCAACTTTCAAACTGCTATATGTATGAACTTCTTTGCACTAGTTATTTCAAATAATGTGTGCACAACCAGAGCCGGTGTTCATCATATTTTTTTCCCAAATTGTTTAAATATGAACTTATTTGGCGGAAAAAGTCTGGAATGTGGCTATCCTCGTCCCCTTCACTTTCTCTATTTTCCGAAGCACATGATCCAAAATAATAAAATTAAAAAATCATGATTTTTTTGAGTTTATGAAGGACAAACAAGTTTGGTTTGAATGTCCCAAACAGTTAATGAGTTATAAAAGTTTTCATGATACAATACTTTTTTTTAATATTTTATAGAGGGTAAACTATAGTTGGCACTATTTTATTTACTTACTATAAAATTCAACGTCGTCTGTATCAGCTTTAAACTCCAGAACCTCTCAACAGATTTTTATTTAGTTTGTGGTTGTCACTTGTTACCTTTACAATAGTGTCGGGAAAGTTACAAACACAGGGCTATATATAAGTCGTCACGTTTTCACAACACAACGGGGAGGTGAGCAGAATTTCAAATTACTTCTTTTTATGCTAGCATGACTGGTTTTTCGAATTGATCTAACTCCATTTTATACAATGCCTAGGGGAAAAAAAAATAAAAACAGTTTTAAATCTGAATTGGGACTATTGTCACAATCAGTAAAAAAATCATCCATTGGGACGAATCTTTTATAGCAAAACATTTTTTTTCTGTCCTCAAAAATTGATATGTCTGGACAAAGTCAGGTTTTGATTCTAATGCCCTCCATTTATAGTTTAATTTATTTTTTTATTTTGTTTTCTGTTATATTTTTTTGTATTTTTCTAAAGGTAGCTAACTGACAGCGTTGTGTTTTCCTTTCTGTTACAGTGTTTCCCAATGTGCCGCCAGCTCCCGGTATGCCTTGTCAGGGGGAAGACAGTAAGTATAATTGACAAGGGCTCCGGCCTATTACGCTACTTTGATATTAGCATCACCTATACGCTACTTACTAATCACTAACTTTAGTAGCAAAATAACACACTATGTTAAAATAATTATATTCCTTATTTAAATTATTATACTTCTTCAAAATTATTAAGTAATAGGCCATTTGTCAAAAATAGCCCACTTTTGGCTTTTTTTGACTAGACTTGTCAATTATGATTTTTTTTTATGATGATTTTTTATAAAAGCCTTATTACATCAGTCATAACTAAGACAATTATGGGATTGAGGGATTGATTTGTGCGAGTATGTTGCGCCTAGTCTAAACCAACTTCAACTGAGTCGTCGCTGTCCACTTGTTTGTTTTTGTGGGGTCCAACAATTACGGTTTTAATGAAGCCTCTATATATTTTTTTCATCTTATGTATGTTATTTATTTGTTTTTTTATTAATTCGTTTAGCTTTTAATTGTGTTATTGATGAAATTAAATTTGTGAAGAAAATCCACCAAATATGTTGGTTGATTTTGAAATTTAAAAAAAAAAAAAAAACTTATCTATCATGTTATCCCGAGACATTTGTAACGTAAAGTGACAATTGAATCCGTTCTTCTTACAATTTTTTTTTCTTTCTTTGGTTAGACAAAAACAGTTTCGCCAGTTCATATTTACTTCAAAGTTTCAGCCTCGGTATTTCTTGTTTCGTTAGTAATTATTGACGACACCTAGATAATAGATATGTGAATGTTATATTTTTGATTATTGAATTTATATTTTACAAAAATAGTTATTTGTTTGTTTTCAATGAGGCAGTTTATTAGAGATTTTATTCTCCATTAGATATATGTAGAGTTGAGAATCGTTGAATAAAAAAGTGGTTTACTTTGTATCCAATTGATATTTTGTACTAATTTTGTGCCTGCATAGTTATTTCAATAATTAAATGATTTCAAATTAACTTATTTATTTATATTGACTTCATGGTGACTAATTAGATTAGTTTAAAATAGGTAACATAATTAGTATAAGTGGATAGTTGAATTCCATTCGATGTTTGACTAATTGAAGAAGTGGTTATTCAACATTTCATACGATTATTGTTATTTTATTTTTGTTTACGTAATAGTTTGCTTTTTACTATTATATAACATAGGAATACTATTTATCCTTGTTTTTATTTCATGCAAAATAAATAATAAGTTACTTTTGTGGGGTGGGGAATGTAGAGGGGGGCGCTAGCATTTTTTTTTTTTTTTTTTTTTTTTTTTTTTTTTTCAAGTAAAATACTGAGTAGGAGTGCTATTTCATAGGTCAAAGGATAGCTTGATTTGTCGAACTGTAGCGGCATGGTAATTATAATTATTGTTTATATTTATTTAATGATTTTATGATCATATGTGTTGCTGCAAGAAATTATTATTGTTCGAACTGTGGTAGATTTTCGTGAATATAGATTTTGAGGTTCTGTGTAAACTGTTCAAAATAAAAATTGTGAATTGCCTCATTGTTTCAGTTTGGCTAGTGGCTTCAGGATTGTTATACAAGAGAGGGCTAATAAGAAATTGAATTGAGCGTGATATCGTTCGATTTAACGTACCTGATTTGCGGGTGGAGGCTTTCCTGGACGGGGAGCACTACAATTTTTTGTAGTGCTAGTAGAGTACATTGTGTAGCACTTCGTTTTAAAACTTTTTCATTCGTTCCCATGAGGGTGGGTTGGTGACACACCACCTCAAAAAGCTCTACATTATTAAATATGTACGAAATACCTCTATACATTATTCATCTAGGCCATGTGGCACCCCAAATTTCCTATATACACTTCAATTTTTCCGTCTCAAAATGATTGAAAATGTCAACATATTTGTAGAATCATCTGACCTAAAGTATACACGGTGTCAATACCCCTTTACGGTTCTCCTTTAGCAACCTTACTCCCAGGGTGAGTGATTAGCGAACCTTTTGTCTGGGTGACTGTGTATCGACACTGTCATGTTGGTGAGTGACTAGCCACCCGGACTGGTATGCGTTTTGGACTTGCCTTTAGTTGTATAACACTTCCAGGCAACGCCTAGTATAGTATTGCAGCTAATTTTCCGATTCATGGTTTTCGTTCCCTCCCTCTTTACTAATAATTAATCATTCAAAATTTAAGTAGTAAAGAGATTACATTTCTATGTGTATACTCGTATGCTGTTCGTTGTTTTATGATAACCCACGAAAAGTTGAAAATACTTTTTTAGAATTTGTGTATTTATTTCTTCGACATCTCCATATTCTGGATCGAATCTTTTCTTACAAGCTGTCAATTCGGAGATCTTTTCATTTCGGAATTGATGATACGATTCTGGTACATTTTTATTTTGGGGATTTTGAACGCAGTAGTACTGCATTTTGAATGTATCGGCGCAAGGGTTGTAGGCATATTGTATTTTCCCTGCGTGGTCCCACCAAAGAGCAATGTCCAATCCGTCACGACGGAGACCGCACTTCAACAAAGCTTCCTCTATTTCTACAAGGACACTTTGAGAAAATGGATTTCCAAAAATGAACAAACATCTAAGGGGATGCGACTTTGTTACTGTAACAATAGACTTGATTCCCTCATCTGTGAGCCTGTTTCGGGAAAGATCAAGTACTTCTATTTTAGATGTGGGTATTTTTGAAGATAGGAGTTGAGCTCCAGTGTTTTTGATGATATTTGCAGATAGTAGAAGTGTTGTTAAATTAGAAGTTGGAAGTATTTTTGACAAGTACAAAATGCCCCAGTCGGAGACGCGGTTTGCAGACAGGTTGATCAGCTGTAGATGGTTGTTAATGACGAGTCCGTTGACTATCTCCTGTACGTCATAGCCATCCAAGCCATTCTTCTCCAGATGAAGTTCAACAAGGGATGTGTTGTACTTCAGCATCTGCCCTATATAGTAGGCTAGATGGGACGAGATATCACCTCCATACCCGAGGATCTTGTTCAAATAAAGTACTCGTAGTGTCGAATTCCATTTCTTTTTCGACATAAGAGCATTGGTTATATAATTGACTGACTTTAAACTTAGGTTAGTCTCCCCAATATCCAAAATTTCCAAACTTTTATTTCTTACTAGGAAAACTGCTATGCTCTTACCTGCATTGTCATCCAAATCATTACCGTTAAGCCGAAGGATTTTCAGATGTTCATTTTGTGATAATAAATAACGATCAGCTATGTCGAAGGTTTTTATTTCATTTTGCATTAAATTAAGAGAAAGAATATTGTTGTCATAACTTAAAAATTCCAAAAGCAGATAAAAACCATGATGCGTGATGTCATTATAGCTAAGGTCAACGCTTATTATATTTTTATCGGTTTCTATTGCTGAAATAATTGTTGCAATGTCCGTGTCCATTATTCTTTTTCCAAATGTCTCCTCTAGCTGTCTGCCTCTGAGGAACAGCTCTTTCTGATGGTTGGCAAGTGGTCGACACAAACTCCTGATAATGTCTACAGAGTATGTGTAGTTGAGGAGGTTCAACTGTTTATCTGTTTTGTCCACAAAGGCGAATGAGCTTGCTTCAGAGAACAAGGTCTCAGAGCTACTCATGTAGCCTCTGCCTCGTTCCTGGTTGTTTGAGAAGTAGGGACATAGGTCAGGTAGGACGTTCACACTCGTTCGTGGCTCTATGGTTGGACACAATGAATGTATCGAACTATAAATTGGGTATTTTAAGTTTCTCGATGATATTGATTCTCGAATCTGGTCTGGATTGTGAAACATGGACAGGAGATGTTCGCTTGGAACCGATTGGCTATAAATACTCTCTTTCACATTTATTATCGATCCACTTTTTTCTTCGGTCATGTCTGCTATTTGTGCACATTTACTTTGATTTTAATAATATTTCTACAACTACTAATAAACTAATATTATAGAACTACATTTCACTAAACTAATGACATTGAACCAAATTCCACACTCTACCAAACTGGATTAAAACATACAATTTTAAAGTTAGCAGATGATAATAATATAAACGTAATGAATATTATTATTTTCAATTCATAACATGTGTATCCACCTATTTTCTCAACAATTAATAAATAAATAAAAAAGTTTAAAGGAAAAGTAAGTTGTTAACAATGATTGTAGAAAAAAGTCCATTAAGCGAAAATCCAGGATCAAGTTTTCAAAGGAATTTCACGTTTCATGTTCTCCTGAACATATTTTGACCATTTTTGTCATGTCTCTCTGTGTTTGTACATGTACAATATTATCATATCTACTAATTTAGATGTGATTAGATTTTGGCTGAAATTGGGACCATTTTACTTGGGACCATAGCCTAAGTACATTTTATGACACCGCTTTTACTTATAAAGCGGTCGCTGCTTATTAACCAGAAGATTGTAGGGCTGAATAGAACAGTAGTAGGTAAATATCCCGTCCCTAATAATTGATGCCTAAACCTTAAACCTAAAAGGGTGAAAAATAAAATAATAATGATATTTTATTATTAATTGAAATTAGGTGTAATTATTATCTAAACTCTTCTGAATTACAAATTTAGGTAACAAAAATTACAAATATGCATTTTTGGACTTCCACTTGTAATTTAAAAATTAGGAAAAGGAAAATGTATTTTGTAATATGATTTGTTTTCAAAAAGGCTTTTATAACTTTTGTTCAATATAATAAAATGTCTTAATCTCTGTGAGTGCTGTAATATTCCATTTCATTTGTCACAATATTTACAATACAATATTTTAAAAAAATGTTTGTTTTTCAGGAAGTATCTACAGGCGAGGGGCGAGAAGATGGCGGAAATTGTACAGGGTCAATGGACATATATTTCAGGCCAAACGATTCAACAGGGTGAGTAAATATACCGTATTACTGATTACAATTATTATTATATTTTTGTATGTTATTAAGGTTAAGTTAGGACCCCTGTAATTCGTTGTCACACCATATTATATTCAGAGTTTTATACGAAATCTAGACTTTCTTCTGTCCAATGGCGCCTCAGTCATGCTGAACAAAACATTTTAAGAAGCTGTATATTTTTTACTTCCCTTGCTACTTTGAAAAATTCGTTGTTGAGTTTTCAACGGAATTTTATATTTTCGTTCCCTCTAAATTCGAAAAGGTTTTCTGTTTTATGTATCTGTGTCCACGATACCCCCGATAGGAGGAATGTATCGACATGAAATGTGTCTCAGGGAGGTTGTGGACAATCACTTCAATTCACTTTTCTATTATACCTTAGAGATTCAAATCGATATTTTTTATGTACGAAATTTAAGGAAATCAAATTGTACTCAGAGGTAAATTTGAAATTTCATCGTCTGAAAATTGACCAGGATGATAACGAAATGCATGAAATTGCTTGAATGTTTTCTGTTGTGAAATGTCATCTATACGGAATTCTCCAATTTTCCAATGAACGTCGTGTGTTGTGGGAAATTAGTGTCTGCTCCTATTTCATTGCGGCGGGGATGCCTTTGTGAAATGTCACGTTGCATTACTTCTCCATATTTTTATTGAAGCCCATGACAGGAAGTTCCAGGGACTCTTTATAATCTAGGTAGACAAATAATATTATGAAAGCCCTGCATTACATGATCGTCGCAGATGGTCGGCGGCAGTCGTTCCTAGCCGACCAAAGCAACAGATAATTATTTTCATTTGATTAATAAAGTTGTTAGGCCCTCTTCCCCGACGACTCGGCGAACGGATATCGTGACCTTCACCGGAGGTCGGCAACCGAAAAGAAATATTAAGTGAAATAAATACTGATCCTTAAGAATCAATCGTTAAATGCCTTAATTTTGAATACTGGTAACAGTTGGGTTATCTGATTGTCAAATAGGGTACCTACGTGAAATGACGTAAAAATCCTTTCAAATAAATGAATTTAAAATTCATTTCGAGTAGGTATGTTAGCGATATGTGATATGATTACTCTCTGATGGCGACGTATGTATATATTTTTCATTGGTGTAGAGGAATTTAGGAATTTTCCTAAAAGAAAATTCGGATAAGGAAAGTTGAAAACAAAGGATTTTTACTGAAAGGAAATGTTAAAATCATGACCTGGCTACACTTGTATTATGTTTGCCACGCTTATGTTTTTTTAATAAGTTTTTAATTTTTCATTTATTTTCAAAGAAAAAGCTTTTGCGGTGAGAAAAATAAATTGTATTTTATTTAGTATGAATGAAGAAAGAAGAAAAATCAGTGAGTAATTGGTTAGTATATTAATAAATACATTGAAGTAAATATATTAAGTATGTAGTGTGGTTACATTCAAATCTCAGACAATTATTAAACGATATGAATCGACCATGTAAGGTCATGAATTAGGTTTCAAGGCGATTAATATGTACTTAGGTCACCCTTCACTAATATCTCGAGGCCACTTCCTATTCAGAATACATGGAGAGTTGTTATTTGAAATTAAAAATATAGAACTAAGTTTATGTAAATATAATTTTTATTATTTTTTTAATTACACTTATATGTATTGTGTTTATATATATATATATTTTTTTTTTCAGAGAGCATTTTGCGCCTTCTGTCAAGATCGGATCTGGGGCTTGGGCCGACAGGGTTTCAAGTGTATACAATGCAAACTGCTGGTGCACAAGAAGTGTCACAAACTGGTACAAAAGCCGTGCAGTAACGAAGCTGTTGAGCCGATCGTTAAGGACGAGTCAAACGGAGACACCCCTACGATAAGTACGTTCCTTACCCATTATACTATCGTTAGTCTATTTTACGTTGCCTGTATTAGACCTCCATGTATATGTTAATTTTTGCTATGAATATTTCCACATCTTCCTATATCTCTACCGTAGTTCATTATACTCAACCCCTGCTCTTTCAATGCATACATACATATATGTATTTTAATTTCTTATTCAAATTATCTAGAAACACATTTATTATTTTCAGTATTATTTTATTCAGTGTCTTACACACAAAACTTGAAAACAATATTATAAGGATCTTGACAATATTGTTTCTTGTCTAATAGAATGTCATTTTTGAGGGTTTGTCTCTTTACAGTTTCGATAACATTTTGTCATGAAAATGTTCTGGTGTATATTTTTGCTATTCTCAGAGCTGTTATAACCCAACATACGCACATAGTTATAGTTAAGCATTTACGATCTAGGTAAATTCGTGTTAAGGAAAATTCTTCTAAAACACATTCCTACCAGCAATGCGTCTAACGGTAAATTCATCTAAATCATTTCGTCAGGAGGTGTATTTTTTTTTTAAATTAGGTACGTACATTATTATAAATGAGCTTGTCCAACAACAATTTAACAATATTTTTAATTATATCATTAATTATGATTGATACATTTGAGACACGTAGGCTCTGTATACTCTCGGTGCTAAGCTGAGCCAATTAATCGATAGAATATACCCACATATAATCGCTTATAGTGCTAAATGCAGCAACACAAATATACAAGCATACCAGCTACATGTATGTAATTATTTTCTTAACTATCAATAATAAAAGTTTTTAAAAAAATTTTAAATGTAGCCCGAAATTACATATTTTTAATATTTTGCCCTCCTCCTTTTGTTGATTAAATGTTTCTGGTTATCGAACTTGATCTTACTCTCTACAAAAACGATTTTGGTTTATGTTCGAAAAAAATATTAATCACCATAGGGATCGGGTTCAAAACATTAAAAACCAAATGGCGCGGCGCTGCCTTTTTTTATTATACTCGAGCGAAAGCCATTTTTTTTTTTTTTTTGATTTAGACGAATCTTCTTTATTTATTTATATATATTGTTAAATTGTTATTGGACAAGCTCATTTATGGTGAAATACTTACTTGAAGCTAAATAAATTTTCAATGTGACAGTTGCATTTACAAACATGAAACGAACTCCACTTTTCACTATTTTTTATCCTGATTTTTAAGTCCATCATTGAACCTCCTCTTACTCCATGGAGGCTACGCTCCTAACACAATTTTTTTTTTTCAATTGTATACTATGGTTTATTTTCAAATTCTGAAATTAGGTTGTTTGAAAAGACTAATGACACAAAAATAATACTGTTGGATTAAGTATCCCTGGAGATTCAGAATGGACCAAATTTCACTACGATATTCATATTTCACACACTTACAGACATGAAATAAATACTATTTGTTGTCCTAATTATTGGTCATGAATATCTTCAGAAATACTAATTCAATCGATATCATACCAAAATCTAGTTTAAAATTAAAAAAAAAAAAAGTAACATAGGTACCATTGATTAAAAGAATGGTTCGGGGCGCCTGTCTTTCATGGATTTAAAGTCAGGAAAAAAATTATGAAAAGTGGTCTTTGTTTCATGTCTGAAATAACAACCGTGTCAGGGTAGAAAATCCATAGGCTGCCGCATTCAACTTGGGCCATCTTATATTTTAACTAAACGATTAGTTTGTATATTAATATCGAATTGTAGACTTACTGGCAAAAATGTGACAAAACAAATAAAATGATGAAGGTTTTATCGACTTATCGATGAGGTGCCGTATAAGAATCTAGTGAAATGTGTGAGTAGTCAGAAGATCTAATCCCTCGTTCTCTGAATAATGTAATGATTTGGTATCTACCCTGTAGGTACTCCGACTACCGAACTACTTCCTGACCTTCCTCAGCTTCCTTTAGAACTTACTTCAGATTCTGTGCCAATAGATGATCCAAATAAAAGTAAGTTGAATTTCCATTAGTTTTATTGTTTTCTTTATTTATTTTCTCAGGGGTCATTTCTACAAATATCACACAGATTGGTTGGGGGACACATTTAAGAGAAAGAAAAAAAAAACAAGCAAATTCTCCCGGTGTTGTCTCACTCACTTATCGAGAAATGCTTCGATCCTCCTTTATGATAATTAGATAATCGGAGATATAATAATATAAATGGGTATGCTAATCAGCCAACAATTCAGTGAGTCCCTAAACGAAATCGGAGGTTATAACAAGCAATTTATAACAGGAAAGGCACATTATATGAAAAATATCAGTTTTTCGGATTTTCCCCGTGACCTATATGGAAGGAACCTAAACATTTTCGGTTTATAGATCACATGGAAGTGCCTCAGATGTAAGTGCATGGACTTTAATTTTCATAGTCTGCCTCATTCTGGAGGTATATGGTTACAAATTTAATAAATTTTATCATTATCTTACGCAGAATCACTCCACAATTTACGAATATTGTATACAATTTTTTCAACTTTTATTAATACATTTTAAAGCTCTGACTCTTTTCTCTTCTGTTTAGTAGCGTTGAATTGAATTAAATGTATATCTATTTTGGTTTTAAATATAGCTCGATGCTTACTAGGCTGAGAGGTTTTCTCCGGAAATTATATTTTTTTTTTTTCTTAACTACTTATTGGCTTTATAAAATATATTTTTAAAAATCAATTGCAACATACATGCGGGACATTTTCAAGTAAACATTTCATTTTTATTTATTTTTTAAAAATATGTCTGCAACTAACCTGCGTGATCCTTTAGTGAATGGCCCCTCTATAAGTGTTTTTTTTTACCCTTGCATGCTGTCCTTATGGACTGTTACTTTTATAGCTCCATGAATGATATTCATTGATTTTTGTTTTATCTTATTCTATTTAAATTTTTATTAAAAATTATATATATAATATAGCCCCCGTTTAGAATAAAGATAAAGACGAAAAGAGATAAAGAGATTCAATTGGTGATTGGCTGGTCAGTGATGTCATTGCAGGGTTGACATCATTGACTGTAACATACCGACATATGAACACTTGGATATCTCTGAAAAGGTTCATGGATAGCTAGTCTTTCCACCATTTCTCAGGGAACTCTTCAACAGGAGTGTTTTCAGGGAGGTTTTAAGGTTATTTATAAAAGAAGCAGCTTTCATTCGAAGCATTTTTGGCGGCCTATTGGGCCACTCTTTTCAAAATCTTCTCTCATTGTCACCCAAGTATGTAAAGAACATAAATTCACCAAGAATAGTGACGTACAGGCAGAAGAAAATAGTGACGTACAGGCAGAAGGAAATACAGAACAGAATGGAATTGTAGACACCAAACATTTCTATAGCATTTTCCCAGTGAATGCGTGAAGTCAACAACAAACCTCATCTGCATTTTACAAAGCAGAAATAGATTTTTTCAGCAACTCATTTTGACAGTGAAGAGTGGTGTTACGCCTTCTTTCCGAAAGACGCCATCAGTTTCTTACTCAAGCCATTCACTACTTTTTTTTATTCATTGTTATGTATTAATGAATCCAAAAATATGCCTATTGCCTTTGATTTATCAATTGAAAATCATATTTATTGCGATGTAGAAGGAATTCGAGGTTCTGTCGTTTAAATGAAAAATTTGACCAACGTTTCGAAAACTATTTATTTCCTTCTTCAGGGTCTTATAATGACTTGAGTGGATGTGTGTGCTGAAGGCTATAAAGCTATGGTGTCGTGTATGTGATACATACACAACACCAAAGCTTTATACTAGACACAAACTCATAACACCTTCACCACACACATCCACTCAAGTCATTATAATTTCCTGAAGAAGGAAATAATTAGTTTTCGAAACGTTGGCCAAATTTTGAATTTTTCATTTACATGACAGAACCTCGAATTCCTTCTACATTGAAAAGACACTGTCGACTCTATTAATCAATACTTATTGCACTTGAAAAATAAAATAAAACTGGTTTATTTAATATATTGTCTAATTTCACTAACTATATATACATGGGAGTACTTTCGGTATTTCTACCATCCTCAGCCAAAAGCATAAGAGATAAGACAGTCTTATCTCTCAGTCTTATCTCTTATGCTTTTGGCTGAGGATGGTAGAAATACCGAAAGTACTCCCATGTATATATAGTTAGTGAAATTAGACAATATATTAAATAAACCAGTTTTATTTTATTTTTCAAGTCCATTTGAATTATTTCACAATATCTCTGCAATTATGTCAGTTTTCAATACTTATTGCGTTTGATTTATAAATTGGAGAACACTCCTATTGCGTTTGACTTGAGAGGATCCTCGCAAAGACAGTAGATCCTATAGTGTAGAACAGAATAATTCTTTGTTTAATCATCTGTATTTTTTATTTATTTTCCAGACGATGAAAACTTAGAACCAGGTTCTCAGAGACAGTATTCCATAGCTGACTTTGAACTAATCAAGGTTATCGGACGTGGATCATATGCCAAAGTTCTTATGGTCGAACTGAGAAAAACAAAGAGGATATATGCCATGAAAGTCATCAAAAAAGCTCTGGTCACTGATGATGAGGTTTGCTCTTATGCTATCAAATGCAACATTTGTATTGCTATTTTTCCTATTTTTATTTCTACTAGCATCATATAGACATATTTTACTATTGGCGACGTGTGCTCAATTTAAATGGAATAAAATTTAGCTTCTTGTGAATAGTTAGTAATAAACAAAACTATTTTTTTGTTAAATATTATCTTTTCCACAAGAAATACATACATACTCTATAGCAGCGGTTCTCAACCTGGGGGGGGGGGGGGGGGGGGGGGGGGCGTGGAAGAATTCCAGGGGAGGCGTCAACAAATTTAAAAAAAATTAAATAAGTTTGTAGTAGGATTTCCCAAACATGGATCTCGAAAATTTCTGGCTACTATATCTTCCTGTTTACCCAGAAGTAGCAATGGAGGCAGCCAAGTTGCTTGTACAATTATCATCAACTTATCTATGCGAGTCAGGATTTTCAGCCCTGGCTAATATAAAATCTAAATATCGAGCCAGACTAGATGTGGAAAGTGACCTGCGGTGTTCTTTGTCAAAATTGCAACCAAACATACAAAAAATAGTTAACGAGAAACAGTGCCAGCCCTCACACTAGTACTACAAAAGTAACGAACATTTTTCTGGTTACATTATTGATATTTTGTTGTGATTTTTTCGATGATTTGTGTAATTAAAATTTGTATTTGAACAAATATGATTTTATATTCCTTACCAGAGTATGTCTAGCCTAAGTTCAAAGTCATTTTACTCAAACATAATGTAAGTAAATTTATCATATATAAGTCTAAAATTTAGTCTTATATATGATAAATTTACTCTTTTTTAACTTAATCCGTAAAGGGAGGCGTGACCTCACACCAAAGTATGAAGGGGGGCTCAGAGCCTGAAAGGTTGAGAACCCCTGCTCTATAGCTTTCGGGTGTAAACCAGTTATCAGATTTACAGTCAGTTTGCTGAGTGCGAACCCTTCTTATACATTAGATAAGGGGATTTGAATTCAACTTGGTTCGACAAACTCCATAACCAATTGTTTTAGATTTCGTGTCTGTTTGTTCCATCATTACGTGAAAATGTCTGAACATATTTCAGCCAAACTCCACCATATTTTGAATCATCATTTTCGGGAGTAGGTTTTTGGATATAACATATATGTGATTTCAAAACTACTTCAACCATTAATGGCGAAAACTCGAAATTTTAAATATCTGGTGTTTTTTTGATTTTTTTAGTATAAATAAGCCTTTTATAGACAGTTTAATGGCAATTCACGACTATCATGGTGCTTGCCTCGTTTTTATGGGGCGTACCTTAAATAGGACATTGGCATAGATGTATGCTCTACAAGATTATTTTATTTTAACCATTACGATATGGTTTCATTGGTTGACTAAAACAGAAATGATTTGAATTTTAAAGGAAAATTTATAAATACAACAAAATCTTACTTTTTCATTTGTTTAACATTAATTGAGGGCGCCGGTAGCTCAGTGGTACGCGTGCTTGCCTTCCGAGCTCAAGGTCGTGGGTTCGTAGCCCGACCGAGGCCCTTAGTTTATTTTATCTGGGAGGTAAAATAAACTTGAGCACGCCGTCCTTCGGATGGGACGTTAAGCGATGGTCCCGAGCCTGTACCATGTCAGGTACTCGTTAAAGACCCCTACCCTAGATGAATAAAAATTTAGGGTAGGCAAAATTTAGGACTCCCACAGTAGAGTCGGGCTCATGTCCACCAGAGTGACGAAAGAGCGCTCTGGTAGTAGGCGATATGACCTCGTAGTTAAAGCCCGGGCATGAGTCATAAAACCTAACCTAACCTAACATTAATTGACATTCCATATGCTAATTATAATATTATTTTATCGTTGATGAAAATGTGCACATCTTCTTTGTGTCGAAATCGGTGTTATGATATGATTTCCTTTGTCGAATCTTATTTTATAAACTTCTATTTTCTTGTTTGGGGTCCTATTCTGAATGAATCCGTTTTTTTTTTTTTTTTTTACAAATAAAATTGGACTAATGTTCTCCGAAATTCTAATAATGGTATATTCTCTTCATAAACGTAACTGATAAAGCCTCCAAGAATTGAACACAGCAATGTCCAAAATCTGAACGAGCAGAGGCCACCACCATTTCTTTGATCTGAATTGTGTGTGGTATACGGCAATTTGTAGAGGTATTTTCAAATAAATCATTGGTTGTTAGAATTTCAAAAGTAGCTGCTACATCACCAAACTCACGAACATCATCTAACTCTTCCTCCGCAGTCTCTTCTAAGTCGGTGAGTTTGTCGGCTTCTCAAGGAAACATTCTTCATCGTCACAGTTTAGATGTTCAGAATCATTTATGCTATCGAACACTTCCATTATTTCTTCTATAGTTTTGTATTTTTGTTTGCGAAAACATTTTGATAACGTAGTCAAGCTATCATAACAGTGTAATACTAGAGAGAAGCAGGGGGTAAATAAGCTGGGAATGAAGTGGGGGACGAACATGGTGTACTACATCGATACTGTACAGATCATACCAATGTCCCAAAAATGGGACGCGAAATTGAATTGATTATAAAATCCATATTTATAAACTTTTACTATTGAACTTGTACGCATAATCCCGCATCAAAACTACGACTAATGCTTGAGTTATACAATTTTGAACTGAAAAACTCGAAACACTAGAAAACTAGAGAAAGAACAAACTTTTTAAAAATAATAAATGAGGGATTTTTAGAGCCAAATTTTTTTTACAGTTGTAATAACATCTCCCCTTCATAGTAATACAATACAATCCTAATGTTCCGGGGAAAAATCTTTTAAAAAAAATTGAAAAAGGAGCGTCTTTTTTTTGGAGCATTGATCATTAATGGGTTAATAGAAAGGTGATTTACATGAAGTCAGAAATAGTTATTTCATGTTTCTTCCTTAGTGAAAAAAGTACTGAATCAATATGATAAATATTTTTATTCTAAACATTTTAGACGTAGTGGCATAAAGAAGGGTGGAGGAGAGGGTCGCTCCTCGTTATTTATGCCAGCGGTTCCCAAACTTTTCATTGGAAGGGAGGGGGGAGTAAAGAAGGGTGGAGGAGAGGGTCGCTCCTCGATATTTATGCCAGCGGTTCCCAAACTTTTCATTGGAAGGGAGGGGGGAGTAAAGAAGGGTGGAGGAGAGGGTCGCTCCTCGTTATTTATGCCAGCGGTTCCCAAACTTTTCATTGGAAGGGAGGGGGGAGTAAAGAAGGGTGGAGGAGAGGGTCGCTCCTCGATATTTATGCCAGCGGTTCCCAAACTTTTCATTGGAAGGGAGGGGGGAGTAAAGAAGGGTGGAGGAGAGGGTCGCTCCTCGATATTTATGCCAGCGGTTCCCAAACTTTTCATTGGAAGGGAGGGGGGAGTAAAGAAGGGTGGAGGAGAGGGTCGCTCCTCGATATTTATGCCAGCGGTTCCCAAACTTTTCATTGGAAGGGAGGGGGGAGTAAAGAAGGGTGGAGGAGAGGGTCGCTCCTCGATATTTATGCCAGCGGTTCCCAAACTTTTCATTGGAAGGGAGGGGGGGGGGGGGGGGGGGGGGGGAGTAAAGAATTATTAAAGTATTTTAAATTTATTTTCTCTTTTGTGTGAAAATATTTCAGTAAAAAATTTAACAATAGTTAAACCTTATAGTTGACACAATGCACAATATATTAACACAGTTTAAGTTGAAAAATGAATTTCTTTATCAGGAATATATAAATACACGTATATCCCAATGGGAATACACCAAACATTTGATAGTGGGTAACATGGTGGTGGGGGGCTGACCACAGGCAATGTTAGGGACCTTTGTAGCCTCCACTTGTTCTCATGCTGCGTCAGAAAAGATGTACGCATTACATACTTCAACGAGCTGCAGATGTTAGTTAGAGCTACCATGTAGAACTCCTTTAATTTAATTTTGAAGGTGCCTGCCTATGTAATTTCGCATTACAAATTTTTGATCACATTTTTAATGTATAATTCTATAATTTTTTGTTTTCGGCACGAAAACAAAAAAAATGTACTTCCCTAGTGTGAATTATGAACCAAGTTTTCGCTAGTTACGCTATGAAACAAATTTAAAGATTTGGGTGAAAATCGATAGGTGTCTTATTCAGAGATTTGTGAATTCTCATACTAAATTTCGTTTTAATATATTCGTTATGTCGGCAGTTATTACAATTTTTGAATTAGTCCCTTGAGAGGTGTTGCTCTTATTGGGTCCTGAATTCAAATATTAAATTTCGTATATGAGATGTTATTAGGGTTTTTGAGTACAACCCCTCTTCTCTAGTTCTTTCAAACCCTCCCGTCGCACTTAAATTAGGTTTTGGATTTACATATAAAATGCGTGTCGAAACATTCATTACATTATTGTTTTTGTGTAAACCCACCCCCCCCCCCCCCCCCCCCCCCCTCCCCCCTTCACATCTCTCTCCGTTATTTTAATTTTCTTTATGTCTGACTGACAGGGATTACTCTCATGGAAGAGAATATAAGCTTTTTTCATTTAGAATCCACTTAATACTATTTTTATTTTTTGTTAATCCAAATAGTAGTCGTTTTATTTATTTTTTTATAGTGCACTCAATTTTTTGTTATCTCTTTGGTCTCCAATCCTAATTGAAATGGAAAAGAGAGTTAGATGGAGAAGGAACACTTTGCTGGAGAAGTACTTTGCCGGTGATTCACCGATAACTTTTGTTATATAAATTTAATATAATCTTTTGTTATAAAAATATGAAATATATAAATAATACATTTTAATGCAATACTTTAATATGTTTTGTCAGGATATAGACTGGGTGCAGACAGAGAAGCATGTGTTCGAGACAGCCTCCAATCACCCCTTCCTTGTGGGACTCCACTCATGCTTCCAGACCCCCTCTCGACTCTTCTTCGTGATAGAGTTTGTCCGAGGTGGAGACCTAATGTTTCACATGCAACGACAGAGGCGGCTCCCTGAGGAACATGCCAGGTTCTACGCCGCAGAAATCAGTCTCGCTCTCAACTTCCTCCATGAAAGAGGTATTATACTATTGTATTCGTATCTGTCTATGAGGTCTCTTAGGAAAAGTGATCTTGGTTTTTTTGTCGATGTCCGAATATATTTGCGATCTGTGTCGATATACTGGAAAGCTAATAAAATAAATAAAAACAAAGAAACTGTTTAACTTTTATATTTTCAAATTCCACAAAAATGTACATAAAGTGTATGGGATTCGACTTAGAAAATCGTCAACACAAAGTTCAAATGTCACTTTTGAACTTAGTGCTGAAGATGGTGTAAGCTGAAGCACAAGTCGGTAAACTTTAAATATACATTTTTGTCGAATTAAACACAATAACTTGTTTTTATTTATATTTCGTTCAGTCTGAGATGTTGCAATTTTCGAGTATGACAATAGAAGGTGAGTAAAAGAAAACGAAACGTACCTTCTCTAGCTATAAATTTCATCGAGATATTTGAAATTTCAGTTTAGTACTCAAAAAACGTTTTCAGAAAAATATACATAAAAGTTTTCCGGTAGCTCAAAAGTAGCGTACTTGCCTCAAGATCTCAGATCCTGAACTCGGCCGAAGCCTTTAGGCTTTTTATGTGGGAGATGGAAAAACGTTGAGCGTACCGTACTTCGGAAGGGACGTTAAGGGATGGACTTGAGCCTGTACGATGTCAGGTGCTCGTGAAAACTACCCTACTCTAGGGAACTAAACCTGGGATAGGCTAAATTTAGTACTCCCATAGTAGAGTGGGGCTCACGCGATGATAGAGCACTAGTAGTTGGCGATATGTCCTTGTAGTTGAAGCCCGGGTATAAGTCATAATAACTAATTGTTTGAAATTCATGTATACATATAAATAAAAAAGTCCAATTGAAACAAATGATATAAATATAAACGACTTACATTGGGAGTTGATTTATTTTGCTGGATACGGAGTCAGGCAGGTGTTTTGAATGCACAATAATTTTCCCTTCCAAGTTGTTTTATTCATGGGTAAAGTTCCTATAGTAGCCCCGCCCAGTCGTCCTCATAAATACACGTAAACCGTTCGTCGTACTGATTTCTAATTTGTCCTGTTAACGTAATGCGGTAGTCCAACAATATGAGAAATACGTATAAGTTCCTGAAAAACCCTGTGCCAGAAATTTGCGCAAAATCGTGGTGCCCTAACAAATAATATTCGAAAAAAATAGGCCCTCTTTATTAGGAGTTATTTTTCCATAATATTTAAAATGGCGGCAGTTAATGGTGCAAATGCATGCAGAGGCTCTAAACGCACGGCTTATCGCATTGAGACATGACATTTGGAACGGTAATAAAGTAAGGTAGCAAAAGAATGACAAAATACCTAAAAGTTCTTTGAAATACTGCGCCGGTAAAGGTTGTACTCTTGAAAAATAATATTTTTCAAAAAATACATATCGAGACCCTAAATATGAATATACGTTTTTCGAAATTTCCAAAAAGACGAATGTCATTGATGACAATGCTTTCGATATTATTCTTCCATAAGCTCTTGCTCCTTCGCCTTTGAATGATCAAATTGTTGTTTTTTATAGTTCAAAGAAAGGAAAAATACGTGCAAGTTACTGGAAAATCCTGCGCCGTTGATGGTCACAAAAAGGCGATGCACTGGAGGAAAAAAATCAACAAATACATATGGGGCAGCAAACTTAAGGTGTCAAAATCCTCATCACGAGTCTAGGTTCAATTTACTGGGATTTTTAAATGGCGGTTATCAGTGGCGATAAAAGGTTTCCAGGCGCTCTATCGCCTCCGTCTTTTATTCTGACGCAATTTTCACGACCTTTCGAAATGATTATGTAATAAATGCAATAATTTTCGAATTCAGCTGGGAATCCTATACATATATTACAGGATGCCTTTTTAAGGATAATGTCTCAAATTTGAGGAGCAATTAGGAAAACATTTTTTTGAAAATTGATTCAAACTTAAATTTATGAAAAGCAAAACATGTTTTTGGAACCTAGTATATGTCGGATCAACGTCATCATGAAATTGGGAGGAGACATATGGAATGTATCTAATATCATATTTGTTAAACATTCTTGACATTACACAAAAATGGGGCAGAACCTAGACATTTGGGAATCAAAATGGGTCGGTATGAGTACAGTAAAAAAGAGAAAAAAAAAAATCAAAATTAGGTATTATTTTTCCATGTGTAGAAGTATTATTACGAAAATGTTTGTGAAGATTCGAAGAGAACTTAATGGGAAAGAAATAGGGAAATTTCAGGAAACAGTTGGTTATGTCAGGGAATTTCATATGGCGATTTCTGTCGCAACCCTATTCAGGCTTGAACTCTCCAAAATATATATTAATATAGGGGGGAAAGGTACATTCAAAATATCATTGACCTCTCAAATTGTGTATATTGTTATTTCATAAAAGATGTTTCTGTAATTTGGACATGAGAGGAAATTATATGAGGGAAAATGATTACATGAAGATGATAAATGTACAGGAGTTAAAAGTAATAGGTATACATTACATAATTTACCCAAATGACCCCGCACCATTCCTATGGGAAATTGGCTCCCGGCGAAATTGGCTGAAATTTTGAGGAAATGTTCCTCGTGTCATGTATATCGTAAGTCTATAGGCTCGACTAGCAAAAAATAATATTTTTCGAAATTACGAGCGTTTTTCGAAACTGAGATTTGTCATTAGATTGAAGTGCTAAATAATAAGTTTGAATGGCAATTTAATAATTTTATAAATTGTAACGGATTTACAACGGAAGCTAAATTATCCAAACTTGCAGAATTTTAATATCACATTAAGTTGCTCAAAAGCAAAGCTGTTGGACGCCAGGCCGATCTTCGGCCATTCAACTCGATAAGACAAAATAATGCTAAATTCGACTAGCTTTAAGAACGTGAGAATCCGCATCGCTTTCGTCACGAGGTATTAGACAAACATAAATCAAAATAAAACACGTGAACAACAATGTAACATGGGCTTATAATTGAAAATAAAACAAATGCAATCTACAGTGACGATAGTAAATGTCTCGACGTTTAACAACGAAATTAAGAAATGAATTTAAATCCTATTAGGGGCGGCATTATAATAGCAAAATTGAACTGAAATATCGGACTCAAAATAATTTCAACTAAAATGGTGTATTCAGGCACACAATATTCGTCGACTTGGCAAACCTTTCGATGACAATTGTGCAGGCTCAGGCCAGCGCTCTCGCCGACACACTTGACGCAATTCGTTATATGAAATTAATAAGTTACGTTAGACAATACTTGATCAAAGAAAATGACTAAATATTCAACTATAAAGTATCGAAACTATTTGTATAAATATTTTTTTTGATTTATCTTTCTGCATATAAGTATTATTATACAGAATATTTTTTTATAAAAATCATCAAAACATTTTCCATTGTTGTTAGAAAATGATGTAAACATTGATAAATATCGATAAAATGACTAAATTGCCATTCAAACTGATTATTTGGCACTTCAATCAAATGACAAATCTCAGTTTCGAAAAACGCTCTTAATTTCGAAAAATATTATTTTTTGCTAGTCGAGCCTATAGAGACTTACGATCTACATGACACGAGGAACATTTCCTCAAAATTTCAGCCAATTTCCCATAAGAATGGTGCGGGGTCATTTGTGTTTGTATTTTTTTTTACAGTTACTCCAGACGTCAATAGTTATTTAGAATTCGAGTTTGTGATGTTCGAGGTGATTTACAATACAGTTGTATTCATTAATTCTCCTAAGTTGAGAAATCTGGACATTTTGTGGAAACTTATAATGAATAAACTTATATTTTTAAATATTATCTATTTCATAGAAAAAGGTTCAGAAAAATTTAAGAACAATTAAATTTCTAGCTGTAAAGCTATCGAAGATTTCCTAGTTGAAATTCCAACCACTTCTTTAGCTACAAGATTAAAGGATATTTGTTATAAATTGACTTTTCGGACTACTAGACATCAGTATCTATAAAATTAAAAAAATATAGGTTGATTAGTATAAATGTAATTAATTTATTATTGTTTTTTAATACTATAATTGTACCTAAGCAATAAATATATCAATGATGTTTTAAATTGTATAGATACTGAGGACGGGCTTGCAGCCCGAAATGTCTATTTAGGAAAAAATTGGAGAAGAAACTAAAAAATACAACTTCTAAGTTGAGAAACGCGGACATATTGTGGAAACTTGTAATAAATATTGTGGAAACTTGTAATTTATTTAAAAAATACAATACATTATTGAGAGAAGTCTTGGAAGCTGATATATGTCCTGGGTTATGTTGACTTGGTACTCGTTTTCTCTGAATAATGCCTGGACTTTCTCCTGTAAATCATGTACAATACAAATTTTGGTAAATTATGATATGTATATTTGTTAGTTATTTTGAGTAATGATCAGGTTTTAACCTCAAAGTCATATCGCCTACTACGTGAGCGCCCTTTTGTCACTATGGTGGAAATGAACCCGACTCTACTGTAGACTCTACGACTCTACTAAATTTTTATTCAGCTAGGATAGGGCTCTTTAACAAGTACCTGACAATGTACAGACTCGGGACCATCGCTCAACGTCCCATACGAAGGACCGAGTACTTAAGGTTTTTTCACCTCCCTCGTTTCGAACCCCTCGATCTTGAACTCAGTAAGCAAGCACGCATGCCACTGAGCTACCGGCGCCATCGATAAGTATATTATTTTTAATTCCTGATCATTTATCAATTCCTCTTTTGTTTTTAGATGTAGATACTGATGATGGCCGAAATTGAAATAACAATTTTAACCTTCATTGATCCTTTAAGTGAAAATTTCCCCTGTAATAACTTGAGAGACTGTAGAGGTCTGAAACCTTTATTATCCAACATAATATTTATATTGGGAATAACAAACTTATATTGTTGTTAGGTATAATTTATCGAGACTTGAAGCTGGACAATGTGCTGTTGGACCATGAAGGACACATCAAGCTGACCGACTATGGGATGTGCAAGGAGGGGATCAGGGCCGGAGACACGACCTCAACCTTCTGTGGTACCCCTAACTACATAGCTCCAGAGATACTCCGCGGAGAGGACTATGGTTTCAGGTTAGTTCGCCCTGTCAGTGGTTGAATTGATTGTAGGATATCATGAGTTGGAATGCCTACTGTTTTATATTGATCCTGTTAGAGACTAAATCAACAACCTCTAAAATATATTTTGAAGCTAAATTCATTTCTTGATTTTATTTTATTTTTTTCTTTGATAATTTAGAAGCTATTGAAATTCTATAAAAAATAAATAATACAAAATGAACGAAAAAAAAACCGACTACGAAAACAAATCAAATTTTACCCAAGAAGACAATATAATAAGAAAACACCAAATCCGAGAAAACAACGCAAAATGAAAATTTGCAAAATCTGTGATCGATCGACTTTGGTGCCGTTTATAATATAACGATGTCGCAATTAATTTGTGAATTTTTTTTTAACTATCGGAGTTTGCAAATCCAAAGTCGGGCGACGGTCTTTTATGTCATCTGTAAATATAACGCGGTCGTTCGACCTCGGATTTTGCAAATTTTCTTTATAATTGTTGAACAATATAACGCTAAGCTTGCTTTGCCGTAAATTGTCCCGGCCGTCTTGGTGCTTTATTATTGTAGTGTTTTTTTTTTTTTTTTTTCTAACATTTGATTTTTTTTCCAGTCAGATTTTTATTTTTTTATACATTTTAACTTGAAGCTCTGTGTACGGCCTTCAAACTTTATGATGGCAGTTCAACGTATAAACGTAGTTTAACAAAATGTGATGGTAATTTAACAAACATTTAAGCACTTATTGCGCCATCTAGATGTTAAATCTAATTCTGACTTATTTAAAACACTCCTAGAATTTAAAAAAAATACACGATGATTTTTTCTAATCAAAATCGGTTCATCGCTCGCTCTAGGTGGTAGAAAACGTAGCTGATACATATATCGCTATCGGTCGAAAAACAATATCAAAGTCTGGAAAAAATATGAATATTCATTTTACTTAATAATAGACCGTGGAAATTAACATAAAGTTAATCTAATCTACTACCTAATATAATGAGGGGGGATTAGCTGAGTGGCCTAACTCAAAAACTCTTATAACTACCGTTGAAATAAATGTACTGACGCGAAATTGCACATGTAAACTCAAAGCCCTATAAGGACGACAGCTATTAATTTTCAACGGAATAAACAGAAGGGAGGGGGTGAACACAAAAAAACTCAATAACTTCCGATATAATGATAATGAACGTATCAACATGAAATTTTCTATTTAAATTCAATCTGCCATAAGGACTGCGTCTATTAATTTTAAGCGAAATTGGCCAAAAGAAAGGCTCAAACTTGGTGGACACAGCTTTAATAAGTCTCATTTTTTTCTTTGCGAATATAGGGCAAAAAATGACATCATCGTTTTCTGTGATAAACGTTTCAACCCCATTGTCATGAACTACTTGATCACAGGGAATATCAGCCATTATGGCTACGTAAAGTTCTTCATGTGATTACCATTAAAGATGACATTCTATTTTATTTTAACTCAATTTTAGTTACTGTGTATTTTATGGCTCGCAATCAGATATTTTTGTGGAAATCATTCTTAAATCGTTACAAACAAAAAATCAGTTTTCAAAACATGTCAGATTTCACTTACCTCCTAGCCTTCGAAACTACTATAAAAATATAGCACATCTTAGAGGGCGCCGGTGGCACAGAGATAGCCGAAGCCCTTAGGTTTTTTATTTGAGAGATAAAAAAAAATCTTGAGCAAGTCGTCCTTCGGATGGGACGTTAAGAGATGGGGAGCTTGTGCGATTTCAGATACTCGTTAAGGACCTCTACCCTAGGGGAATAAAAATATAGGACTCCCACAGTAGAGTCCGGGATCATCTCCACCAGAGCGACGAAAGAGTGCTCTGGTAGTAGGCGATATGATCTCGTAGTTAAAGCCCGGCCGAGTGACACTATAACTTACTAGCATATCATTGAAAGGTTCTTTAAATTTATATTTTCTAGAACGAAGGCGCAGTAATTCTAAAAAAATCGTGGAACTCAGAAAGCATTATTATTTTATTTTATTTTTTTTTTTTGTATTTACAACCATAGGTATATATATAATAAACAAATGTGATACATAAATGTCTTGGATCTTGAAAGAGAAGTCATTCACTAATGACACTCCATTATCGTGTTATTAAGGATGAGAAAAAGAAATTAAAAATATATGTAAAAAAACAGAAAGTATTCATGTCAATTTTTTTTAAATTTCTTATCAGGCAAGAAGCTATTCTAAAAAAAACATTAAGGCGTAGTTAAGGTCCACCTCGTAGATTTTCCGTGAAAACGTCTTTGCGCCGTTTTTTCATTTTCTTTTCGATGCTGGTGTAGCTCTTGCATTTGCTCGGCACTAGACTTTTTAGGTTTTTTAAATTCCTTTTGATGCGAGCTTTCCTCTGATTTGCGTTTTCTATAATCCGCGCATATTTACGATTCATATGAGATGACATCTTTAATTTTTTTTGCAATTTTCAATTTAATACTGATTTTTACATATTGTTTCACTTTGAGTCCTAGTAGTGCTCCTCAATCTCTTTACAATGACACCCGAATCAACGTCCTATCTAAACGCGTTATCACGTTACACTAATTTCTAATTTTACACAACGCTAATTCGCAAAAATCATCCGCCGGCGCCCACACTAACCCGATAACGTCACAGGCAAAACATACACTGCACAATAAACACGTACAGACATGTTCTATCCATTGTGACCTCAACCGTTGTTATCGCATTATTAGTCTCGTAGTTATTATCTATTGAAATCTGACGGTATTTTGTAACACAAGAAAGTTTGACTGGCTATCACTGTGCTTAACGAGCGAATAGACGTTTTCACATCAAAAATAAACATTGAGAAAAGAACCTGTTCAGTGTACAAAGTCGGGTTTTAAGAGACCTATTTCCAAGTCTCCTTCATATCATTACAGTTTATCTGCTCACCTGAAAAGTTAACCTTTTTGAAGAGAAGCCAGGGTTCATTTCAACACTCATCTTGTCCAGTGTTTCCACTCATCCATATTAAATTTTCCTCCTCAAATACTCCAAATTTTCTCTTTTAACCCTCCAGGTATAAAAGCACAAATATCAATTATTCATAATTGTAATTAAAAAATGTTTGATGACAATAGGAACAAAGTAAATCAGTATATTTTGGTCACTTTCAAAAGGAATGTTAGTCACAAAGGGGTGTTGTTAAATTGTATCTTAATTTCCCAAATATTTCATTGTTCTTGTAAATTTGAAAATTAAAATTCAAAAGGTTTCTCAACATTTTTATCTAGCAGCCACAAGTAATAATTTCATTGTTCTAGAAGTATTTATAATAATAATATTTCTATAAATAGTGATGAATATAATCCAAAAATCTTTTTTCCTTACATAAAGACGACACCATTCAACTTTCAGCCAAATCGGCCAAAGGAAAATAGGGCTTAACATAAAAGCCGTAATGTGTATAATGAATGTATAGATACAAAATTCGTATGAGGATTCAGAAATCTCCTATTGATTTTCAACTAGATCGTCAGGGAGAGAACGAAACCTCACATGAATTAATCGCTCTGGGGAAGATGATTTACTGACCGTTTTTTCCTTTTCTCTTTAAATAATTTCCCTACTTTTTCTCTATCAAAATAATTATAATTTCCGAATTTCTAAATTTTTTATAAAGCTAATTTTTGTTCTGATTTTAAAGATATCCCCTATAAAACTATAAAGCTATGCTTAAAATTGGTTTTAGTACATATTCGTTTAAGTAAACAATAACCAGGTGAAGTTCCTTCCGTACTTTGCGGATGAGTGTAAAAGAGGGGAAAAAAAAAAAAAAATTAAAAATACGTTGAAATTTGACTATTATTATGCCTCAGGGAACAAGGTACAATACTTTAACAGAATGTTTCAAAATATAAGAAGAACCGGGAGATAGTGAACTGATTCATTTTACTATCTCCATGGTCATGTCTCAATAATAATAAAAGTTGAAGCATAACGATAAAACTCATTTTCTTTAATCTAGCGTATCAGGTTCCCTACATTTTCTTTAATCTAGCGTATCAGGTTCCCTACATTTTCTTTAATCTAGCGTATCAGGTTCCCTACATTTTCTTTAATCTAGCGTATCAGGTTCCCTACATTTTCTTTAATCTAGCGTATCAGGTTCCCTACATTTTCTTTAATCTAGCGTATCAGGTTCCCTACATTTTCTTTAATCTAGCGTATCAGGTTCCCTACATTTTCTTTAATCTAGCGTATCAGGTTCCCTACATTTTTCAAATTTTCTTTTGTTTTATTGACTTTTCTCTCCGTTTTACCTCATTTTCTCTTTAATTTTTTTTTTCTCTCTCCTTTCGAGCCCTGAGGTTTCCCCAACAAGGGAAATACATTTTTCAGCGATGTGGAAATTCTGCCCTTGTATGAATGACTTGTTGATTTGATGGAACATTGGAAGAAGTTCAGTGTTTCATCGCTAGATGCCAGATGCTGTTCCTCGTTACAAGTGAGGATAAGAGATACTGCAGCTGGCATCTATCGGCAACTTGTTGAACTTCTTCCAAATAAAACGACTTTTGTGCTACTGTCAAGATTTGTTTCAACTCCATTTTCGCCTAGAAGTTAATGTTCTGAGTTGCCTTTCCTACTATATATATATATTATATATTTCCAATAAATACTAGCGCATTAGAATTAGTGTTGGCCTTATTATTTTAATTAGTTCATACTAAGTAATAAAAAATAAATTTTATTTGAAGGAGGGGATGTTGAATTGTTTTTGTCTATCTAACTTAACAACTTCTAAGCTGAGGGACGCGGTGGATATATTTTGGAAACTTGTAATAAATAATACAGGCAGATTGTATACATTCGTTATTAGGGTTACGTTTAGGATCTTCGACTTACCGAATATATAAGTTATATTATGCATATTAGCTGTTTATTATATTCAATGAAGTTATTATCTATTCCTAAATTTGATACACTTTGTCAACTATAATGATAGACGCACATGGAGCTCGCTTTTTTTTAAAATGTTTTAAAAAATCAAATGTTTTATTGTTTTTGTTTTTTTTAAACTGTTATGAATGTTTTAATAAGTATTATTGATAGGCATTTGTATTATTTATATTAAGATTAAAAAACAAAAACTTAAGCCCGCCGCCTTTCGGAGGAGACATTAAATGGCGGCCCGAAACTGTGCGATGTCGGGTACTCGTTAAAGACGAAGGAGCACTCAGGTAGTGTGCGATACGACATATCAGTTGAAGCCCGGGCATGAGACATAAACTTAAGCCCGCTGTCTTTCGGAGGAGACATTAAATGGCGGCCTTAACATTGTGCGATGTCAGGTACTCGTTAAAGACGAAGGAGCACTCTGGCAGTGTGCGATATGACATATCAGTTGAAGTCCGGGCATGAGACATAAACAACAAAAGTGTGTTTTATATTATAGCTGTTGATCTATAACCTATGTTTGAAACACAGAATACATCAATTCGTCGTAAAACTATAATATTTACAATAATCCTGTTGTGATTTCAGCGTTGACTGGTGGGCCCTTGGAGTACTACTGTATGAAATGCTGGCTGGTAGAAGTCCTTTTGATATTGCTGGAGCTTCTGAAAATCCAGACCAGAACACTGAAGACTATTTATTTCAAGGTAACATCAGAATCTCGAGTACTGTCCTATCAGACATTAAGTATGCTTTCTTCAGAGCTTGTACTGACATGTATACATTAACAATACGTTTGTATAAGCTACAATTAACTAAAGATGAAACAATAAAAACTAAATGTAACAAAGCGACATTTACATCGTTAGAAAATCAAAATTTTTAAATAAAACTAAATATGATGTCTTTAATATGGTTAAAAAGTGCTACTTAACATTTTCGCAGAGATATTGTGAAACACTTGATAAAAATAAATACAATAAATAAAGAAAAACTTATGTTTTTTAAAAATATTGTCTATTTCACAAAATATATAAAATATATGGGATTACTTTCGGTATTGCTACCATCTTGAGCCAATACTGAGTATTTGTTATATTGTGGCTGAAGATGGTAGCAATACCGAATGCACTATTACGATTTGCTACCGTATATTACGTGTATTAAATAAAGTCGGACAGATCGTAATAAAAAAAATAAAAGAAGTCAGACAAGTTACATAAATTTATATATTTGGTACTTACAATAGTGTCTAGGGCAACAGCTCACACAAGAGAAAGAACAAGAAACTGGATATAAAACACTAATAACAGACTATGCTTACAAAGTATTTAAAAAAGTGAGTGTACTAGTGAGACTATCTGGCTATCTCTATCTATCTGTCTATCCGTAGCTCTGTGATAGCTGGGCACTTATATAGAGCCATAGAATGTTCTGGACCCTTGTTCCAGAAGGTCTATACATAACTTGACTATTTCTACAGGTATTACTATTTACATATTTATTTTTCTATATTCTACTATATATATATGTATTTATCATAATTACACCATGGCGAATCTTATATAGAAAATATATTTAAAATAGAAGTCATAGACGCCATTGCTTCTAGAATGTTCCATTTAATCTATTTGTTCTATTCGTTCTTAAAGCTTCTTATTTGAGTCCATGAGGTTCTACACAATTTTAAGATTATATATCTACGTCATTATTGTACAACATTATATGCATACATCATTATATCTTTTGTTATACATAAATATCCCTCTAACTATAGGTTTGTGAGTGTGTCAAGAATTAGAGGCAGGATATAGGGTTATCATAGGATATAAATATATATGGTGACAGCACTCTCATATATTTTGTGAAGTAGACAATATTTTCAAAAAACATTCGTTTTTCTTTATATTTTTTTGGTTAAAAATTGTGTAGAGTCACTTCATATCTCCAGGAAGTTGGATATCATTCATCAGTGAAAAGAAAAGGGGAAGTGTAAGCAGGTACAGATATCTACTTATCAATGAGAACGTCATCGGTACACAATCTATAATTAAGTGAAACTAAAAAATAAGTAAGGAACTATTGGAGTACTTGGACCAAGTACTGCGTACTCACTGATGGCTCATAAACCAATCCAATCCACAGTCACACATTGCAAGAGACTCATCCATCAAAACGAGGAACAAAAAATTTAGAAAAGTTTTAAAACTTGAATAAATGCTATATGACGTTAGAGTAATTATTTTATTAAAAGTCTTGAAACTTTTTAAAATAGTTTGCTCCTGGTTTTGATGGATTTGTCGAATGTGGATTGGTTTTTCAGCTCTCAGTGAGTACACAGATTAGGCCATCACTTTTCTACACTATTTAGTTCAAATACTCTGAGGTTCCGCAAATCTCTGTATCTGCTTACCTTCTCTCACTTCCTAACGAAATGAAAAAAGTACACAATTTGTAACCATTTTAATGATTTCATGTTTTGTTTTAATTTATATATAATATTTATATTTGCATACAATATTTATATATATATATATATATATCTCTCTATATATATATATATATATATATAGAGAGAGAGAGAGAGAGAGAGAGAGAGAGAGAGAGAGAGGGCGCCGGTAGCTCAATGGTGAGCGTGCTCGCCTTCTGAACTCAAGAACGTGGGTTCGAAACCCGACCGAGGCCCTTAGTTTATTTTATCTGGGAGGTCAAATAAACTTAAGCATGCCGTCCTTCGGATGGGATGTTAAGTAATGGTCTCGAGCCTGTACGATGTCAGGTACTCGATAAAGACCCCTGCCCTAGATGAATAAAAATTTAGGATAGGCTAAATTTAGGACTCCCACAGTAGAGTCGGACTCATGTCCACCAGAGTGACAAAAGAGCGCTCTGGTAGTAGGCGATATGATCTTGTAGTTAAAGCCCGGGCATGAGTCATAAAACCTAACCTAACCTATATATATATATATATATATATATATATATATATATATATATATATATACTTTTTACTAATGTATATATGTGTGTCGTAGCTTGTAAGGAAGGTAGCTCGGAGGTAGCGTGCTTACTTACTGAGCTCAAGATCGCGGGTTCGAAAACCGGTCGAGGCCCTTCGGTTTTTTGTATGGGAGGTGAAAAAAACCTTGAGCACACTGTCCTTCGGATGGGACGTTAAGCTATCATTCCGAGTCTGTACGATGTTAGGTATTAGTTGTTGAGTGGTCTGGTAGTAGGCGATATCACCACGCGGTTAAAGCCCGGGCAAGTCACAATAACTAACTAATACAGACCCTGAAGAAGGCACCACCTTGGCAGAAGTTCTACGAGTTAATGTATCTTGACCCACAGGCCTCCCTTCCTATTACATCGTCAATTCTAACAAACATTGTTTTTAGTGTCCGCAAAAATATCAACAATATTTTAGTTTCGTTCTTCATTTGTCAAATACGTTTTATACGAAATCTGTATATATTAGCTTTAGACTTTTCCTTGAATAGATCAGTCAAACAGGTATCTGATTGAAGGGAAAAAGATATGTACCAGATAAAAATAAATGTTTAAACGTGTAAGGAAGGTTGATCGACGTGTCGGAAGAGAAACACCGTTCAAAATGTATGAAGGCCATTCGGTCACCAGACATCAGTAAATTACTTTATTTTATTAACAAGATTAATATTTAGCCAATTAAGGCATCATCAGAATATCTTCACATGTCTGTAAAAGTACAACGCAATTTTCGAAAATAAAGAGATGTGAAGACATTCTGATGATGCCTGAATTGGCGAAATATTAATGTAGTTAATAAAATAAAGTAATTTACTGATGTCTGGTGGTGGAATGGCCTTTTCTGCATTGTAATGCACCTTCATATATTTAAACATGTCATTTCCTCCTCAATTCAGAATATTTTCAGATCATATGAAGAGTTCATTTGAAACCTATTCATGTATTGCTAAAATTCAAGTTTTTTTTATATCATATAATGCATTTCTTTACATTGTGTTTGATTTTCTTAGTACTATTATATACTAATTTATAAATGAGGAGTTTGGAGCCAGAGCGGACCAACTGGTTGAAACTGAACAGGAAGAAAATGGCAATTGAAAATTGAGTACACTTTGTTTATCTCCATAAATGGGCCCCAAATATTTATTTATATTTGAAATTTCTGAATAGTATTGGATGAGTGATCCCTTTTTGTGTTCTATAAAGTTTTTGAAGGCCGTATGATCCATTGTGACTTTGAAAATATAAGCACAAAATATTTGTGGACTAAACTTAAAGTGCTGCTATCTATCACTGAAGTGAAGAAACTAAGTGATCCACACTGGTTTTGAAAAAAGGGAACCTATGCCAACATCAGGATGGTAATAACTCATTTTCCGAAAAATTGTGGGTTGGTCCGCTCTGGCTCCAAACTCCTCAAATAAAGTTATACTAATTTTTTTTATGGATAATATTGAACTAGGAGGGAAACTTGGAAATAATTATGTATTGAATAATATCAATGTGATAAATGCAATTGGTTTATTGTAGGTTCATGCACTGATTGATGTCCGATTCATTTGGTTTTATTCCTTGCAAAGTCAATTAATAAATTTTAGAATATTTATTTAATATTTTGTTTAGGCTCTATAACAAGAAAAACGAAGTTGGGTCAAGGCGAGTTAGGAGGGTTCCATTAACTTAGGGCGCTATTATACGTTTATAATGAACATGTATAAAAGATTTCATTTGCGGTAATTATCAAAAAATGTTACTTATATTATATGCACAAATAAATAAAAAGCTTACCATTCACAAGGCTTTAGTTCCGGAAGAACAGGTTCAGTGTATGGTTCGAATATAAATAAGTTTTATATATATAAATGATTTATTACATTTTAAAGTTCTATAGCGCTCAATTAACTTTCAATTTCTTTGGAACTGGGTTATTTAACGTGTATTATTATGTATCTTATTAAGTATATATCGAGGGTGTCAAGACCACAGGTCGTATCTAAAAAAATTGATTTTTTTTTTATTGGCTCATTCGATTGAAGATCCGATTCCGGATGTAATGAAACCAGGGGTTTATCGTTATCTCAACTCGAAAGTGCCGAAAATCGATGGTAAGTGATAAGGTCTAATCACTATTATTGCCTGGAATCAGTTTTTTATCTCTCCTGAAAAGTTGGCAAAAATTAGATAAGACCTGTCTGTGGTCTTGACACCCTCGATATATAATATATTCTTCAAGTTAGAAGTCTGTGAACACTTCCCCATCGACGACTTAAGAGTCATTGGCCTAGAGATCTTCTCAACAGAAGCAGTGACAGTGATTAGTAACAAATTAGAGTAACTCAGTGACTAGGGAGTGTCACCACTGGGTGATTTCTCCCCTGTTGACATTTTGACATTGCCATTATCTCTCTTTTAGCACATTTGCTTGTTGTATTTATTTTTTATACAGTTCCTCAGTAGTCTGAGGCATATATTTTGTCACACACTTCCGACTTCTGAGTCTACTTGTGTAACAATAAATAATCCACACTTCAGGAGACTCTTTATTCATTATTTTCCAAATAATACTCGCTTAATAACCCAGTTAGTCCAAAGGAACACACAATTTTCTTTATATAACTAATAAAAATAATATTAATCCAAAGAAAGGTAATTCAGAACTAGAAAAGTGGATCAGTTAACATTGAAAGTAACTATTTACTATTATTTATACCTACTTAATAAATTGTTCAACTGTTCAATAAGCACAGTAACTGATCACTAACTCAATCCATAGAACAGCTGAATAACTGACTCTCCAATTTTATATCCGGTATAGATAGGATTTATTAAAGCCCAAAATAATATGAATTTTCATTGGTCGAATTTTAACTGAACAAAAACTGTCTAGAAGGTCTACAAGGGATTACTTCTCGATTTTAAACAATCTTTTAGTTGAATAACATATAAATAACGATTTAATAACGACTAGCAATAGGTTATTTGAATGAAAGTAAATAAAATGTAGATTATGGAATGAACAGTGGTAAGTTCGAATATTTACGGTACAGTATATAACTCGTTTCGGACCATTCTAGATGAATATTGAAAGCATATAATGACTGAAAGTAAATGATTCAATTGATAATATTATTTTTTGTGTTTGTCAGTGATTCTGGAGAAAACGATCCGTATCCCTCGGTCGCTATCGGTGAAGGCAGCCTCCGTCCTGAAGGGGTTCCTCAACAAGAAGCCTCAGGATAGGCTCGGTTGCAACCGAGAGACCGGCTTCATGGACATCGTCAACCATCCCTTCTTCAAGAGCATCGACTGGCAAACGGTAAATTACACACTCAACACATGTTTTTACATCCCTTCATGTCTCTTGTTATGTACCAACCCCAGAGAAGGGTTTGAGTATGGAGTTGTTTAATATTATGTGCATTTTGTTCTCAACTGATAATCTTGTTCGTCATCTGATGATTGATTTGAATCGTTCAAATTGTCGTTTGATGTTTGTTCGTTTCAGTCTGATGTAAGTGGTCCAATGTCTACATTTTCTATATTTGTTGGAAAGCGACATGTTAGTTGGTTGTTCTCTTGCATCTTTTCTTGTGTACTATTGGCCATTCGGAATGCTGATCATATTGTGTTTTTCTAATTGAGTTAATATTTTGCAGCAACTTCAATTTTAGAATTTTAAATGATGGGTTGCATTATGGGGGGGACATCTTCAAGGTCGGAGCCTAATGCCATAGTTCCTGTGCCCCCCCCCCCCCCCCCCCTCACCCTCCAATCCCGAAAAAGAAATACTACATGTCTGCGTGTGTATGTACATCCTTATACGATATATTGTCCTTGTACTTCCCCATTTCGAAAATGATTTGTTATCCATTCCTAAATTCTTCTCTTCCCTTCCTGTTTGTTTGAGGATCATCTTTAGCATATATCCTCAACCACACACAGTAGACCTACTGGTGTCCGCAGTTGTAGTCCTAAAGTAGTAAACTACCATGGTTTGTGGGTTCGAATCCCGTCCGGGAGTGAGTTTTATTTCATAGATAGAACTCCCTCCCGGGGCCATGGATGTCGTAAATAACTAGTAAATTACACAGTGACATGGCTAATATGCACCGTACATAAGGGCAAAAAAAAAAAGTAGTAAACTAGTGAAAATCAGGGATTGACATGAATAATCGATTAATGTTCTTTTTTACCAATTTATTTATATTTTTATGGCACCTAGGACTTGCAGTAGGTTGGGTATGAAGTGTTAAATTGTTGTACTTTGGAGAGCTGAAATTAACTAATGCTTTCTGGATACAAAAACGTTTTGCCTCCGTAAAATGTTTTTTTTATATAAGTTACAATACTCATAGTATTACTATAGATCAATAATTATATACTTTCAATATTCATTATATATCATTATTATTTCGTTATATATGTATATACATTTTTTTTGAAGAATAATAAATAACTTAACTTATATGGAACTGTACTTACATACATCTATGAAAATTTTATCAATACTGCACATGGGTTACGACGGTAAGGTAATGAATGAGGTGAAATACAATAAGTAAGGTATTACTTACTGTATCTTACCGTTTAACGTTCATTGTATGTACGTGCGATAATGATTACGTATGGGAAGTACCGCTCAAATGAACACAACAAACCTCAATTGAAGAAAACTAGTTAAATAATAATAATAATAATAATATATGTATATATTATAATATATTTATATAATATATTAGTTTTAGAAAATCATTGAATTTACTTGTAGCTAAAAATCTTTACGTGAGGGCCAGAGGTTCACTACTTGATTGCGTAAGTATATTATAGGATACGTCTTGAAAAATTGTTCATTTTCTTGCGTTATTTAAATCTTTCATTTGATTATCGGAAATTCTACTAGGTACAAACTCACCCACTCAATCAGATCGTTTTCTTTTCTCGTTCATCCAAAAGAGGTTGTGAATACTACAACAAACTTGTTATCTCCAGTAATAACCAGCTAGCATTGAAAATAGTAAAAAATAGTAATAAGTGCTTTTCCAACGTTTAACGTAGTTTCCTACGTCATCTGCAGAATGGATCAGCAACAAGCCCTATTGTAATGAGATGGTTGCTTACACTTCTTCCTGCTGTCTGTTAAATATCATTTATATTAATGTCTTCCAGGGCTAATCAAGAAGAATTATCTTATTGACCTCTCACCAACAACTCTTGTGAGTTTCGTTTCCACACTGAACATTTCTCCAGGACTGTTTTGCAATGGTTCTTCGGGACCCTCCTGTTATGGGGCCGAGTTCACTGAGGCCCTCTTCCGTTACTGCACGAGTCAATTTGTCGGTTTGTTCATTTCCATCCTCATATGTCTTGGTACACCAGAGCAATTGACACGAGGAGAAGTTCTTTTCAATCTTCCCCATTAATACAACAATGAAATAATAAATAAAATGGACGTTATTCGAAATTCTGTTTATTCATGCTCATCCCTGGCAATGACTCCAAATAGATTTTCTCACCAAATGTGTAATTTTCTCTATATTGTCAATTAACTTGGAAATAAAATGATTGAGCCAAACATTAGTAGATTTTAGTCCTTGGTTTGTATCCCGGCTGACATCTTGTCTTCAGCTTCGCTGTTTATTGAACTTCTTAAGATCTTCCTTGTTTTTAAATCTTTAAAAAAAAATTTCATATCAGATATGTCTCAGTAGAATTCCATCACATTTTTTGTTTATTTGTCTCAATATGGCTCATATTGATTTATATATCGCCTACTACCAGAGTACATTTGCCCGACTCTACTGTGGGTGTTCTAAATTATACCTAGGTTCAATTATGTTAGGGATATTTATCGAGTACCTGAAATCGCAAACGCTCGGACCTTCCTATACTCCCCCCCCCCCCCCCCCCCCCCCCCCCCCCCATGGAAGGTGTCACAATAAATCCCTCTTCTCGTTGCTTAAGAATCACCTAAGTAAAGCCCTTAAATCGATGTGCTACTTGCCTACGCAGGTTTAATTAGGGTAAAAGTACTGGGTCCATTGCTCAACGTGTCTTGCGATTCAAGTCATTCCATATTTAATTAAATGTATCAATCAGTTTTGAAATATTTCAGGGGAAAAAAAGTTTTTTTTTTTGAGCGCATATTGTTTACATGTTTATTTTAGTCTTGATAAATATTTTATATAAAATTAAACTTTGATATAAAATGATTTATTTCTGGTCGAGTTGGTGATTAGACGCAAGGCAGGCAGGTGGGTAATGAACTCTGAACATCTCTCTCTTTATAAAGGTCAGTTCACTCCCTTCCCCCCTCCTAGTACACTGCTCTTCTCTCCTCTTCTGCTCCACTACTCACTGATCTGGTAACGGTGCACATAACTCCTCTATATATATAGTATATATATATATTATCTTTAGAACAAAAGCTCCCTTCACGAACCAGTTAATCAAATGTAATCTGACTCTTAAATCCACAGGGAGGGATGTGGCATTTCCCTAAATAAAAAAAATAGTTATTTAATTGAACCAAGAGATGCCGTTCTTTCAGAAGCTAAATATTTCAAATTGGATGATTTTGTACCTGTGAGATGAATATGAGGAACAATTTTTTTGTGTAGCTTCCCAAAATCATACCACTTCAGTCATTATTTTTTTAATTTTTATCTAAAAGTATTTCAAAATGATTAATAGAGTCGACAGTATCTTTTCAATGTTGATGGAAATCGAGGTTCTGTCGTATTTATTTTTATTACTATATATTTATTTATATATATTACTATTTATTTTCTTCTTCAGGGCCTTATAATGACTTGAATGGATGTGTGTGGTGACGTTGTGTGATAACACAAACTCACAACACCGTCACCACACACATCCACTCAAGTCATTATAAGGCCTTGAAGAAGAAAATAAATAGTTTTCGAAACGTTGGCCAAATTTTGCATTTTCTTTTACACGACAGAACCTCGAATTCCATCAACATTTAAAAGTATTTCAATTTAGTAAAAAAATATGTAAAACCATGTATAAGAATTTTGCAAAACTTTTTGTACTTTTTAAGAGTCTGAGAATGGTTTAACATCTGAAATATAATGTAATTTTTATTTCAATGGAATTCACCACAGTGTCCTTAAACAGTACTTGGACCCAATCCTTCAACCAGTGATCTGATTGACAACAAAATCATTCTAATCTGTGCATTTTTGCAATTGCGTGACACATTTCTTTACGTTTTGGGGGTAGTAGGACAATCTCTGACCTTATTTAGGGTTGTTCGACTCCATCACTAGACTTCCTTTTCTTTATGAAAATAGAGAAGTAAAGTGTACACTTAATATTGTCTGACTCCAGGTACAGATAGGATCATGAATCTGAAGGTATGATGTTGCAAATTAGGGTCATTTCGATTATAGTTAGTTAATACTCATGTCCGGGCTTTAACTACAATGTCATATCGCCTACTAGCAGAGTGCTCTTTTGTCACTCTGCTGGACTCTGCCGGAGTCCGACTCTTCTATGGGTGTCCTAAAGTTTGCCTACCCTAAATTTTTTTTCACCTTTTTTTTAACGAGTACGAACACGCGATTTTGAGCTCAGTTTGAGCACTGCCCCAGATATGAACTTAATCACAAAATTAGATACACTTTTTATCTATCCAATTCCCCTATTACTCCCCTCCCTGCTCTTAGATCTGCCACTCTGGGGGGATAAAGTGAAAAAAGTAATTATTAACTTAGGAAACTGTGGATTAACTTCTAAGTTGGAGTAAGCCATTTATCAGGTACAAGAAGAAGAGAAGCGGGCGGATAGCAAATAGAGTGATCTACTACGAAAGGTATAGCTTGTGCTTGTTGTGAAGGAAGATTGATGGTAACGGATGTGATCCTGATTGGAAGGATCAGGGAAAACAAAGACCATCCCTCCTAGTGGCCAGAGCCTCTTTCCCTTCCTCCAATTTTTTATAATTAACAATTCCCGCTCTCCCTCTAAACATCACTTCTTCTTTGCCTGATCTGATTTCTGAATCCGCCTATAAAATTTCGTGTTAGTATATTTATTCTGTTGGGAATTTTCATGCCCGTTCATAGGTTCATAACATAGTTTTTTTTTTTTTCTTTCGTTTTTGGATTCAGAATGTTGAAAAACATGAACTTTTGATGAAAGCATGAATTTTTGACTGATTACATAAAAAAATTAAACTTTGATTGCGGGTTCACTGCTACTGTCTAAGATGAAGAGTACATAAGTTCGATATTTGTATATAATGTATCGAAACATAAAAAAAACTTTCAAGTATTATTGGTGGTGTATGCAGAGATGTACAAAACTATCATAATATCGGTAAATCGAAATTTTATGTTATCTATAGGTTGTATGCTAATGAAGTTTTTTTTTTTTTAATTTTTTACTGGTGCCTTTAGATGTGTGTTTTTTTTATGACAATGGCACATACTCGGTCTATGTGGATGAATATTATTTGTACGTTTCATATTGGTATATCGGTATTCTTTTAACGATTCATCCGGGTAAGATATATTTATTTTTTATACATATCTGTTGTAAAGTGAATTATTGTTGGTATGTAAAATAAAATGATTGTTCTTTGCTTCTAATTCTTACCTTTTTTTGGTTGCTTGGGTTCGCCAAGACTAAACAGTTTTGAAATATCAAAATGACATGAGGTGCTAAATACAACATAAAAGAAAAATTACACCATCCTCATTTGATTAAATATATTCATTATAAACATTCTTAAAACTTTATAATTGTTCCTCAGAATCCTCAAAAAAAATCAAAATAATACTCCTAAAATCTATTGGTATAATTGTTTATTGTTTAACGGTACCTTGTAGCCTTTGTTCCTTGTTCTTTGAGATTGCTGTTGGGTTCTAGAGTTCTTCAATCATCAATCTCTGCTGTCTGTCTCAAAATAGTCGTGAGCTCCAATACATTTTCTTCTTTGGTCCGGTGTCTGAGTCCTGGGTCTGGGATGTTCTCTGGACAAGATTCATGGTTCCCGAGGTGGACCTCTCCCCTCGGTGGCGTTTGACGAAGTGAACGAAGCTGGGTGCGGCTCGCTCGCATCCATTTTTACCGCCCGGGACTCTTTTGAGTGCCTATTGGTTGTTCAATCCCCCACCCTTACATACTCAGGGCTGCTGGGGTCTTCTAAGGACTTCCTGTTGATTTCCTGCCTTCCAATTCAAATATTTCCATATTGCTGATTATATGTATCTTATTATATTAAATAATTAATATCCATATTTTTGGATATTACACTGTACTCGTATATCGTGTCTACATATCTCTAGGTGTGCGAACATTGCTTCTTCTTGAAATGTTGATAATGTGGATCTATTATCTATGCTTCCTTCATGTAATTTTGTTACCCAAGGGGCTCTCTCCCCCTTTAAGCTTTTGGTCAAATTAAATATTTTACGATCGGAGGGTCTGATGGGACAGCTGGTCCAACCCTATACCCCTCCGTTCTCTCTTAGTCGACTTTACGCCCCTGTCCATCGTGACAGAAGGGCCATTTCTCATAGTCAGAGGCCGGGGAGGGGGGGGGGGGGGCTGGGGGTGGAGGATCTCAAGTGTTTCAGCACCCCACCACACTCACACAAACACACAGAGGCAACCTTAATGAAATATCCAGCAGTCAGAGTCATAAACACAACTCTCCAACACTTGCCTCCCTTCCACCATCCTCACTTTATTACAAATGGTCAGAAAGTTCTGAACTTTACGATCCCTCCAGACCTAGTCAACAGCTTATAGATAATAAATCAAATTTATAGCAACGTGTTACACCACTGATTCTGACTCACTCAGTTGGTCGCCGACCTAACTTGTCGCCTTCACTACTCTTCCGGTCCAGGGCTGCTGCTTTCCAGTGAGCGAACTACAAAATTTTGAAACCACGACAGGGTCTAGGGAAAATATCGATACATCCTTGGGAATTTAGGTTATCTATAGTTTTTTTTTCTATGAATATACGTTAATGTTTATATGTATTTTTTCTATTTAATGTCCTGTGAGGCTGTGGGCTGGTCAGTGCTTCTCTCAGTTGGCTGAAGGCTGGTCAGTCCATGAAGTAGTGGTGGATGTCGTCAGGTCGGTCTTCGTTACAGACACCATAGATGTTGAAGAGGTAGGACACTCCTCCCACCGTCACTATATCCAGGCTTCCTCTACACAGCTATATCTGGGTATTTCTCTCGTCCTCTCGATGTGTTAAAAGTCTAATTTTTATATGTGAACATATAAAAATTAGACTTTTAAACTGGTAGGTGAAAACACCTTGAGCACGCCGTCCTTTGGATGGAACGTTGAGCGATGGTCCCGAGTCTGCACGATGCCAGGTACTTGTTAAAGACACCTTCCCTAGGTGAATGCACATGGGTAATTGGGGTAACTCCAGCAGAATTCTGGAAGAGTTGAGCTCATGTCCACCAGAGCGAGAAAAGAGCGCTTCTTGTATATAGGCGATATTTCCTCGTGCATAAAGCCTGGGAATGAGTCACCATAACTAACTATAAAAATTAAACAAAAAACAAAATTTTTAAGAACTGAAAGAGAAAGTGATCGTTTCAGGATGAACTGAACATTTTACAGTCGATGCACATAATCTAGGCATTTAAATTAATGTATAGTTACTTTTGTGTATTGTCAAGTTTAAACTTTTGAGCATTTAATTAAAAGGTTTTAGTATGAAATATATTGAAGAGTAAATCATAAAATATAATATGTATAAATGAATAAAATAAGAGGATCAAAGAGAAAATATAAGTTGAGAAGAGCGGGATGGATGATATAAATATTTAATTTTGCCCGAGTTCACCAGCCTGTAAAAGTTTCATTATGCAGTACAATTTGTATTCATCCTAAGAGAATCCATAGGAATTTCATGTTTCATATTAAGTTACCAGGTTGCTATATATTTTTTTTTCTTCAAAAGTTTAAGTACTTAAAAATTCAAGAAATAAGATTGCAAGTTTGATATGATTTTAGGGGATGTTATTTATTGAATGAAATGATTCCCTAGGATGATATAGTTTATTCATTGAGTTGAAATGTTATTTGAATGTCAGTTGTAGGTGCGTAAGGTCAGCGGGATTTCATAATATTTACTTTTGTTACTGCCCCTAGGCAGATCTTATCGGCTTGATAAAAAGACGGCAAATGCAAAACACAGCATTCACTAATTAACACAAGTTCAATGTTTGACCGGTTAAGGCGCTGCTATTTTGAACGTTATATCTCTGCTTCTAAGGAATGCAGACGAATGTTCTAGAGCTCAAAGACTCATGCCCGGGCTTTAACTACAAGGTCATATCGCATAATATAAAAGCGCTCTTTCGACACTCTCGTGGACGTGAGCCCGATGGGAGTCCTAAATTTTGCCTATCCTAAATTTTTATTCACCCATGTATGGGTCTTTAACGAGTACTTGTACAGATACAGGATCATCGCTTGACATCCCATCCGAAGGCAGGCGTGCTCAAGGGTTTTTCACCTCTCAGATAAAAGAACCTAACTAAGGGCCTCGGGGGGGTTTCGAACTCGCGATCTCGAGTTCAGTAAGCAAGCACGCCTACCACTGAGCTACCGGCGCCCTCTAATACTCGGACCGCTATGGTGGAACCTCTTGAAATTTGTCATCAATTGATAGCAGCTTGATTATCAGACGCCTGTAAACTGACTGATGATTGTTGGTTAAGTTGAGGTGTCGGCACGCCGCAGCTCCATTCTCCCCCAAAACGGGGGATCTCACCGCCAACTTTGACCCTCAGTTCACCAGTCTTCCACTTCGCTTCACTCCTGAGGACCCGTGAGTGTTTCCATGAATCCGTCCCGTTTGTCCAATATAGAGCCAACCACTTCACTTAACTACCATTATTAAATAACTGTATTTCAGATATTTGAAATCGAAGCTTTTCCAATCTGTAATTTTGATTGTAGAATTGTATAACATTTTGAGTGTTTTATTTTGTTTCACTGCTTGGTAATTTATTTGTTGCGTATAATGTAGTTTTACTTCCCCCGTTGAATGTAATTAAGGGAAAGTTTTCCGACCCACTGGGGCTTAAAATTACAACAAAGAAAACATTTATTTCTGTTCTACGACTGTGACTCCTAATAAAATGAACGAATCGACATTGAATTTTATTGGTGGATTCAGGTTCCCCAGATAAGGCACCTATTGATTTTCAGTCAAAGACCCTAGCTATCTATAGCCAGGGTCAGTAGGCAGAATTGGCCTTCGTATAGATATTAATTTTTACTCAATTACTATATTAATTATTAAATAATTATTAATTTTTTGTTTTAACATAACTTTCGAAGAAATCTTAAACTAGCCGAATGTTATCTTCATATTTACTTTCTGAGGAAATATATATATATGAGGAAAAATAAATACTTATAATTCGTCAGAAGTAATATTCTTATCTCTTTACATTGCAAAAAAAAATATATGTATATATATATATACTATATATAAAGTATATAGTTTTTTTTTTAAACAACAATCATTTGTACATTTAGATTTTTAGTGTAAAAAATATATATAATTTTTATATTATCTCTTTATGAAGAGTATATGGAACTATGAATACAGAGATCAGTTTCAACTCATTCTTATTGTAGTGTTTCTAATACAAAGAACACTTTGATGGTTATTCCTGAAGAACCAAGCAATATATATATATATATATAAATTTATATTTATGTTAATTGTTTTTATTACGAAATCATCATATTTCACAGTTTGTGAATGTATTCCAAATTTAAGCCTTCGAGAATATCTAATTATTTAAATAGTTTTATCGTTTAAATAAATTGGCTTTATCTTTTTTTTAAATAGTTGTACATGCTGCGATAGATAACAATGGGGTGAGAGGTAAACAAAAATTCTTTTCAACCAATTATTAGACCGCCGATTATTATTATTTTTTTTTTTCTCGTTTGCAAAGTACAGAAGACTATGATAACTTTGGATGAATCATAAGTACTTCTACAAGCGCAATACCATTGGAAATACGGATTATCAAAAGCATAAACTTTTGAAAGCTAATATTCGGCTAGTTTTAAGTTAAAATAGAAAGTAGTGTTGAAAAAAAAATCAGCCAAATCTATGTAAAAGTCTATTTCGTCTTCTTAAACCGGCTGTTGTGCCCTTTCTCAAAGGGTAGGGAGAGGTCTTAACTCTGAAACTCTAATTGCTCGCAGTACATTGAATACCCAGGTACCTCGTCATCAGTTAATGATTAGTGTACAACTTGAATTAATTTTTTTTTTATATAGTGAATAATAATGTAATAATGAGTAGGTATACTGAGCTTTTATTTAGGTTTTTTCATAAGTCGTGATATTAAGGCGATTTCGCAGCAGTGAGTACAATCACATCGAAATATCGTCAAGAGGAAAAAATCTTGGAATATTTGAATCATCCATAATTATAATAGTTACTAGTAAATTAATAGTAATTAGTAAAATAGAATTGTGTGTAAGATGAGATGTTGTTAGGCTGTAGACTGCTTGTAGACCCTTGGTTGGTGTGTTTCTCTGTTCTAGCTGGAGCAGAAGCAGGTGCCACCTCCGTACAAACCTCGACTCGATTCTGACCGGGATCTGGCCAACTTCCCTCCAGAGTTCACTGATGAACCGGTACACTTGACACCTGACGATCCGTGAGTACCCACTCATATTATACACGTGTACTTGCATACTTGTACTGTACCAAATGTGTTCATTGCAGCTATTTTCATGGAAAGAGCGCCGATAGTGTAGTCATGGATGGAGTGCATTTTAAGTTTGGCAGGTAAAACCTGGAACTGGTCTATTGCCACAAGTGTAGAATTGGTGAATCGTAGCAGCTGAGGAGACCGGCTGACTGAAGTAGTAGGGATACAGCGTTGCCAAGATGTTCATATCTACTAATTTGTTAAGTAAAAACTCATTTCAATTCGTTAACTTCAACTTGTTTCAGTCTGAGAGGATAAAAAGAAGTTTAGTCACTTCTGCTCTCCCAGTTGAAATTGACTAATGATTCTTTTTGAGATTAGGATTAGGATGGGTAGTCTATATCTTTTTGTGATTCTTACTTCTAATACCTTTCCTTATTTTTTGTATAAACACATTTTAATGTCTTTCCTTTTTGTTTTCTCTGGACTCATAACTAGACCTGACGATGGTGTGAGGCCGAAACCGGTAGTTTTATTTTTATAAATATCTTTAGTGGAATAGACAATATTTCAAAAAATAAGTTTGTTTTATTTATTTATTACAAATTCCACAATATGTCCGCGTTCATCAACTTAGAAGTTGTAATTAGTTTATTCCTTTGCCACTTGTCTCCAGTAAGAACCCTCTAAGCTCATAATATGAGCTTAGAGGATTCTTACTTGGCTCTTCTTTTAGAGGGTTCTTTTAAAAATTATTTATACACGGAATATTACAATGTTTAAATACTTAATATTGAATATTTGAAAAAAAATATTGTGAATTTAAATACCAAGCCGGGGTGCTCCACTCTTTCATTTTCTCTTATAACCTTTCAAAATAAATAATTCAACTAAACGGAGGGTAGATTCTTCCTCACAAAAGCTGATATAATAACCATGTGGCCTTATATTTACTTAATTTTATTTAAACGTCATTTTAACTTTTAAAAGATAAACAGCAGGTGAAAAAGATAATGAAAAAAGACAATCAATTTAAATTCTAATGTTTTTGTGAGGGACAACAGACTTAAAATGAGGGGGGGGGGGGGGGGGAAAGAAGTTTTAATTCTTTCAGTTAAGAAAGAAGGCAATAAATGTGCTGGGGGTGTTTTATTTTCAAGAGGAAGGAGATGAAAGGATGGGGAAGTTTGTTTTTATATATTTTAATTAAGAAGATAGAGGAGAAGAAGAAGATAGCGATGAAGAAGGATGAAGTGAAGGGTGGAGGGGTGGGTTCAGGAGTTTTTTGGACACTGTTTGACTTCTTCAGGTGCCACGTGAACCTCTCTTTAGTGTTTAGTGCCTCAGACTGCTCTCAGTCAGATGGGGATAAAGGCGGGCGCGCCCCTCCCTATTTAACTGTTGAAAAATGGAAACACTTTTTATGGGGGCCACATTTAACGCAGTTTTACGATTTTCAGTTCACCGTAGCTCATCTCCGCTTTGAGCAGCCCTATCATTATATATATTTTGTAGATGGTAGACCATCTGCGAAACTTTAATGAGTGTTTGACCTCGGTCTATTCTCTCCGATATCTTGGAAACTATTGAAGCTATATATGTGAAACTTTGCTCACAGGGAATCATATGTAAATTTAACGAAAAAAAACAATAGGGCTAAAAATAATATAGCCTATAAAACAAAATAGTAGAAATACTATATTTTTCAGATTAAATTAAACAGAACACTTGGCTCAAATAACATGTATATTTTATTATAAAAGCTGATTACGTGCGATCTCCCGACAAAAAATGGCTCTTTCAACCTCTAAAAAAACAAAAAAAAAAACAGGAATTTCGCCGACTTTCACAAGCGAAAATCTTCGCTCACTAAATTAAACAAAATCTATTCCAGTAACAATAATGGGATGGTGGCCGTGCGGGCTAGAGCGTAGGGCTTTGGTCGCATGGTCTCACCATGGTTTCGAATCCCGTCCGGGAGTGAGCTATATATTTCATAGAGAGAACTCCCTCCCGGAACCATGGATGTCGTAAATAACTCGTTAACACAGTGACATGGCTAATATGCATCGTACATAAGGCAAAAAAAAAGTAACAATAATGTATAAGATTTCTTTGAAACACGGAAACAACAATAAAAAAAATATTATCTATTTCACAAAATGTATACAATACATGGGAGTACTCTGGTGGGTATTGCTACAACCTACAGCATGACTTAACAAACACAACTAATCATTATCTGTTGAATTGTGACAGAAGACGGTATCAATACCGAAAATACTGCCATATATTGTATATATTTTGTGGAATAGACAATATTACAAAAAAAAATGTTTTTATTTTAATTATGTTTTTCACTATACTTATCTCTTCTAAAAACGTTAAAAACTATAAAAAAAAAAATTGGGACTTGGCCGATTTACGCTGTGTAATACAGGTAGTTCTGAATAAATCAGAGGTCATCAAAAGCCCAAATGAAATTGAGAATAAAAATCTAGGCTGAATCATTTGTAAATAAAAACAAACAACGTGTTTAACTTTTATATTGACTAATTGGACAAATATGTACTTAGTTAGTTATTATGACTCATGCCCGGGCTTTAACTACGAGGTCATATCGCCTACTACCAGAGCGCTCTTTTGTAACTCTGGTGGACATGAGCCCGACTCTACTGTTGGAGTCATAAATTTTGCCCACTCTAAATTTTTATTCACCTAGGGCAGGAGTACCTGACATCGTACAGGCTCGGGACCATCGCTTAACTTGGAAACTATTGAAGCTATATATCTGAAACTTTTCTCACAGAGAATCATATGTAAATTTAACGAAAAAAAAAAACAATATGGCTAAAAATAATATAGCCTATAAAACAAAATAGTAGAAATACTATATTTTTCAGATTAAATTAAACAGAACACTTGGCTCAAATGACATGTATATTTTACTATCAAAGCTGATTACGTGCGATATCAGAACAAAGAATGGCTCTCTCTCACTCAACCTCTAAAAAAAAACAAAAAAATCGCTTAACGTTCCACCCAAAGGACGGCGTGCTTAAGTTCATTTTACCTCCCAGATAAAATAAACTAAGGGCCTCGGTCGGGTTTTGACACAAATATGTATATGTATACATAAAGTATGTACCGGTTTTGGTCTAAAATGACATTTAAGTTTGCTAGCTTATCATATTTATACAGACTGTGACACCCCGTCCCCTGGGGAAGTCCTGTCACAGATATTAGAAATGTATTCGGATATTGAATTATTATTATTTTTTTTTTTTTACCGTTAAATAATTTTAGTGAATTCGAACAATAATTAAATTTTTGAATGTTAGCTATTTACTTGTTCTTCTGACAGAATTGTCTTGAAGAGAGATTGGATGTGTATGGACATTTCAGTCTTATTTCCTGAGATTCCTTGTTTCCGTTATATCTTGGCTATTTCATATCCCTCATAAATGTTTTATGATTGGACTTTATAAGACCATCAACACTTTATTATGCCTATCTACTTTATCACTTATTACTTAGTAAAATTCATTACTTTATCATAAATAAATATTATTCTCTTCATTAAGAATCTGTACAATATTCTGTAAAGTACTTCACTTCCCTGGTTTTACAAAAACATAACTTTGTTGTCTTCGAAGCTTGGATTAACGCTTTTGATAAGGATGCTAATTATTCAGTATTTCCTGAAATTGTATTCTCTGAGGCATTAAGAATGAAGACATTTTCCTCTTCTTCAGAGTTTTAATGTTTATTTCTCAGAGTGAAGAGTTCTGTTAATAAGTTGATCTCTGGCGCCGGAGCAAATATTCAGAGGGAAACTGAAACAAAAGTTTCAAGTTACGAGAAAAAAAAAAAAAAAAAATATATATATATATATATATATATATATATATCTAAGGGATATTTCAAAATAGATGGATATAGTTTCTTATTGCGGATTCTGTTAATTGTAGGAATTAAGAAAGTCATGTGGATCGTGTCAAACCTACTACTCGTATATGTGTTCGGATTCCTCATATCCTGTCGAAATTTCTCCTTATTGGTGATTTTCCTTTTTCTGTTTAATAATGCATGTATGTTGCCCAGACAAACAACGTAACGTTTTTTTTTTTTGACTTGGGTCGTCGCCCCCTTTATAATGATATGTCACATATTGTTGATGTAAGAAACCTTTTTAGACTCCCTCTAACGGTGCCCATCAAATTATTATTATTTTTTTTTTTTTTCGTCACAGCCAATATTTTAATGAATAATAGAGTCGACAGTATCTTTTCAATGTATAAGGAATTCGAGGTTCTGTTGTGTAAATGAAAAACGTTTCGGAAACTATCTTTTTTTCCTTCTTCAGGGCCTTATAATGACTTGAGTGAATATGTGGTGAGGGTGTTGAGAGATTGTATGATGTTTGTCAGATGCCTATTTCCCATCATGGGTGAGTCTCATAGTATTGTAGAAATTCCAAAAAATCTTTTTTGAATATAAAAATTAAGATAGCTTTATGGACAATTACTAACCTAGATAATGATATCAACCACCACAAAAATGTACTGAAAAACAAATTGCCACATACTACATTCACACGATTTGAACTCAAACAATACACAAACTCTCAACACCTTCACCACTCAAGTCATTATAAGGCCCTGAAGAAGGAAGGAAATAGTTTCCGAAATGTTGCCCAAATATTGAGTTTTGTAAATACACGACAGAATCTCGAATTTCTTATACACCAATATTTTAAGTTTCGCTTTTCTTTGAGATAGACTGAAAGTTGCGTCAATCTACTTTCCAACTTTTTTTGCTTGCGGGCATGTTATGTAGATACATTTAAATAAATAAAACAAACTTGGTTTTTGAAATGTTGTCTATTCCACTGAAAATGTATACATAAACTACCGATTTCGGCAGGTTTACTTATAAACGAAGACTTAACCGTAGATATGGATATATATATATATATATATATATATATATATATGTATATATATATATATATATATTTATAGGTTAGGTTTTATGACTCATGCCCGGGCTTTAACTACGAGGTCATATACCAGAGCGCTCTTTCGTCACTCTGGTGGGCATGAGCCCGACTCTACTGTGGGAGTTCTAAATTCTGCCTACATCCCAGATAAAATAAACTAAGGGCCTCGGTCGCGTTTCGAACCCACGATCTTGAGCTCAGAAAACAAGCACTGAGCTACCGGAGCCCCCCCTCTCTCTCTATATATATTTATAAACCTAAAAACTGTTGCATATAAAATAATTTTTATCTATGAATTTGAAATAAATGCATCAAACATTTGTTTCGTTATTCTTACACATATACGCTCGGAAAAAGTGTGATGGTACCGAATCCCAGTTACTTGCACTTGATCGGGTTTTATTAGAATGAAATTGTGTAGAAGGGAAAATATAAAGAAGAGAAACATAAGATTTGACCTTTCTATGTCTGAAAAATAAATGTACAAATAAAAATGAAAAACAAATGGTAGAATGTTTCGTTGTAGAAGCAAACAGAAAAAAAAAAAATCCCCAACGGTGTTGTTGAGATGTTGAAGCAGAGTGATGTGATTTTTTTTGTTTTTCAATGTGAGATAAGCTCTGGTGAAAGCCTGGATTGTTGTTGGCTCACTGTTCTGCCCCTCCCTCAACTTTTCACATTCTATGAAACTTTTTCCACTTTTTCTACAACTGATGACTGGTTCATCTGCTTTCAAAATCCTCCTTCCCCTCTTTCAAATCCCGGGGGAGGGGGGAGAGGAGATTTGTCCAATCCCGACTCGCCGTCTGCCAACTTTCAGTTTTGCAATAACTTAACAATTTTTTTATCTACCTGAGATGGGGGAAACTTGGTGTACATTTTGGATGTATGTATCACGATATCTACCGCAACCTACTTTTTATCTACCTGAGATGGGGGAAACTTGGTGTACATTTTGGATGTATGTATCACGATATCTACCGCAACCTACTTTTTATCTACCTGAGATGGGGGAAACTTGGTGTACATTTTGGATGTATGTATCACGATATCTACCGCAACCTACTTTTTATCTACCTGAGATGGGGGAAACTTGGTGTACATTTTGGATGTATGTATCACGATATCTACCGCAACCTACTTTTTATTTGTCACTAAATGTTGCATAGACCTTTATTGAGCCATAGGACAGAATCTTATAATTTTTGGTAGTGGATCACAAGAGGAATTTTTTAAGAAAGAGCCAAGACCAATAATACCATTCACGATTTTTTTTTATGCGATTCCAAAATACTGTGACTAAAAGGGGGCGCCGGTAGCTCAAAGGTTGTTTGCTAGCCCAATATTGAGTTTTAGTCCAAACCGTCGATGGGCTTTGGAGGGAAAACAAAAACGTTATTGACTAATTCTTGGTTGGGAAAGTACATAGTCGGCGATTCAACGGCTTTTTTTTTTTTTAATTATAATGAAAATCGAAATAGCAATTCAATTCATAATTATGGCAAAGAGAAACCGACTCGATTTGATAGTTTAGAATACAATGAATGCTCTCTAACTATTGATAATTCAAGCAACCCACAGAGGGCGCTAGTAAGGTAGCAGCGTGTTAGCCTCTAGAGCTCAAAATCGCGGGGTCAAAACCCGACCGAGGCAGTTAGGTTTTTTTATCGAGCCCGTATGAAGTCAGAAACTCGTTACCCTCGGTGAATAGACCTGGGTAGGCAAATTTTGGACTCTCACTGGAATCAGGCTCATGTCCAGCAGAGCGACGAAAGAGCGCTATGGTAGTAGGCGAAATGACCTCCTAGTTATAGCCTAGATGAATAAACTAGGGACGACAAAATTTTAATTTTGCCCCCCTATAGTAGGGCGCGGGGTCAAAACCTAGGTTGGCAAAATTTAGGACTCCCGCAGTAGATGTTGACCAGAGTGACGATATGAGTTAAAGCCCGGGCATGAGTCATAATAACTAACTGCGTGGGGCTGACTAAGAGAGCCATACAGGGCTCCTATGTTTGCTGGTGGGTTGTGCCTCTGCTTGGGAGAGATGACAGTTATACCTCCACAATCCTCCCCTATTCCAACCCTCCCCTTCTCTTGTTATGTCTAGACAATTTCACCCTGTCAATTAGGCCCCTCTGTCTGTCTCTACATTTATTGATTCCCCCTTTTACCTTTCCTCCCTTCCCCGCTGTTGACAGCCTCTTCTTTCTTCCTTTCTTCTTACTTTCCCCCTCCTGTCCTCCTATAAACAGAGACAAACATCAGTCTCTTTCTTGTTATATTATTGTTTTCTGTATTATTAAAGAGAATATTGTTGCTAGTTCGCAATATGTCAACTAGGAACGCTGTCTCTTCCATTTATGAAATAAATACTTTTGATGACTCCAGCACTCCTGGAACTATCAATATATCCAGCACTGGTAGGCCAACAGGAAGGAGGAATAGGGGAGGGGTTTAACTCAACACTAATTACTGCCGTTGTAATGAATGTATTTCAGCGGAATCGGCAGAAGAGAAGGGAGATCCGAGGGGGCTTTCTACTAAAAAACCCTAATAACGTCCGCTTTATTGAATTTATAAACACAAAATAGTGTATTATTAATTAGTATTTTCCAATCCTGCTCTAATTCTGCTGTTGGTCTCTGAAAAAAATACTATCCATCCTATATGGCGCACAGACCTGGTCGCTGACACAGAAGCTGGATCGTCGTCTGGAAGTAAACCAATTTAGGATGATGAGGAGCATGCTTGGTATAAGTGACAGAATAAGACACAGCGAGGTTCTGCGGAAGGTGAGGCTAAGAAGCCTCCAGAAGGAAGCACACTTGCTGAAGTGGAGATGGGCCGGGCATGTGACAAGAATGGATCCTCGACGCTAAAGTCTGCACGGAGTGGATTCCTAGAGACAGAAGAAGAGGAAAAGGAAGACGAGGACTGCGGTGGAGGGATGAGATAGTGGAGAGAATAGGGGATGGATGGTGCACAGTGGCCAGCAACAGAGAAAGATGGAACAAATGTGTTACAGCATTATTTAAGAAATAACCCTCATTTTACTTTTTGCTTTTGTTTTGTTTTATTTTTATTTTATTTTAATCAAGAAGTAACAGTTATACTTAAGAAATAATTTAATTTAATTTAGGATCATTCGTTAATTTATTTTCTAATTTCTTCTGTTGAAAGGAGGGCGCCGGTAGCTCAGTGGTATGCGTGCTTGACTTCTGAGCTCAAGGTTGTGGGTTCGTAGCCCGACCGAGGCCCTTAGTTTATTTTATCTGGGAAGTAAAATAAACTTAAGCACGCCGTCCTTCGGATGGGACGTTAAGCGATGGTCCCGAGCCTGTACGATGTCAGGTACTCGTTAAAGACCCCTGCCCTAGGTGAATAAAAATTTAGGGTAGGCAAAATTTAGGACTCCCACAGTAGAGTCGGGCTCATGTCCACCAGAGTGACGATAGAGCGCTTTGGTAGTAGGCGATATGACCTCGTAGTTAAAGCCCGGGCATGAGTCATAAAACCTAACCTAACCCTTCTGTTGAAAGAGCAGTAGACTCAAAAAGGAGAGGCTTTTGTTCTAAAATTTCTTAAACTTCTCTGGGATGTTGATATGTTGGTTTTTTCCGGCATTTTTCCAGAGGTGTCTTCTTCTTTGACCATATTTCGGGACACTTTCATGTCCCTTCTTCTGACCACTATGAACCTAATTTATTTATATAACCAAGACTTCATGATTAATTTCCATTGGCGAAGTACGAATACATTGCCGGTGATTCACCGATGACGTTTTTGGTCGTTCATAGTGACTAGAAGAAGGGACGTGAAAGTTTGCCGAAATATTGTCAAAAAGGAGAGAAAAAAAAGAAGAAGACAACTCTGGAAAAAATCAACATTCACAATTGAATTAATGAAAACTGACATTATTGCAGAGATATTGTGACATAATTCAAATGAACTTAAATGAAATAAAACATAAGTTTATTAGTTGTATTGTCTAATTTCACATAATATATATATATACATGGGAGTACTTTCGGTATTTCTACCATCCTCAACCAAGCATCTCCAGTCTTATCTCTTATGCTTTTGGCTAAGGATGGTAGAAGTACCGAAAATACTCCCATGTATATATATTATGTGAAATTAGACAATACCACTAATAAACTTATGTTTTATTTAATTTAAGTACAATTGAATTAGTTTATCTGGCTGTTGGATTAGTATCTCTTGCAGTTATCCGACTTAAGCGGTCCTTATGAAGGTCTACCCTTTCAATTATGTTATCAATTGTGTTTTTCTCTTTAGGTTTCCTAATTTCCAATTCCATTAATTGCCAATGTAATTAATGTATCGATACGAAATTTATTATGTAAATCAAAAACCCAGAAATGACGATACCTATTGATTTTCACCCAAATCGGTCGAAGGAAGAGGAGGGGGCTCAACTGAAAACCCCTAATAACGGTTGATGTAATGAATCTATCAACATGCAATTTATTTATATAACCAAGACTTGCATGGTTGATTTGCATTCAAGAAGTGCATTGCCGATCATTAACCAATGACGTTTTTAAATAAATGATAATGAAAAACCAAAAGTATTAGGGTTACTTAAAGTTTATAAAATCGATTAATATTCTTCTTTCTCTATCGAAAATCAATAAATCTGAATTTTTTTTTCTTGTTTGAGAGGAGATTGTGTTAAGATGGCGGATCCGCTTAAGTTGAGCTCTCTTCATAATACTATTTTCAAGGAACATTTGGAGAAATATAATAAAAAAAGAACTTATTTTATTTCTAGGTCATCGTCCACTTTGGTCTTGCGTAGTTAATAAACACTTCAGAAATTTATTGTACATTGCTTTTTTACGATTTTTCAGTTCCCGTTGGTTATAAAATTTATACAGAAGAAATCGTTTCTATTCAACAGCAAATGTATCTCGATCTCTAAATATATTTATGAGCTATAGAATTTAATACAAATTGTATCTGTTCGCTTCAAAACCAACTTATTTTAAAATTACACTTTAAAATATACATTATCTACAGACACATAAAAATAGTCTGCTTATGTGATTCTGTTTGTGAAAATACGCGCAATCGAGAAGAGATCTCTATGAGATTGAAGATATTACGTCAGTGATTTAGCGATGTGGGGACCTGGGACCAAGGACGTCGGATTACTGGTCAGGGGTAGTATGCTAACGCGTCGGTTGCATCTCGGTTCATGGTTGCAGGAAGAATGCTGGGTAGGGGCCAACATTTGGAGTTACACTATTGGTTCAAGTTTCTGTCAATTTTACGAATGCAAAGGGAGCAATAATGACTGATGCAGTAAAAGATAGCGCTGTTTCTCCAGACTCAAATATCACTAATGACTATTTACACTCCAGCGATGATGTAAACTTGAATTTCTCGTTTACTTGTTATATTTTCTCTGTTTCATGTCTGAAGAAGTATCTCTTTCTTATTATTATTATTATTATTATTTTTTTTTGGACGTACCAAAACAATTTGAATTATTATTTTAATACGACCAGAAATAATTATAACTAAAATAGTTAAGAGAGGGGGCAGGTTAAGTCGTTATGTTGGCGTGCTGCAGCCCCGTTAAAAGTAAACAAACCCCCGCTCCCTTGCGCCCTCTGTTTTTAATTAAGATACAGCAAAGATGAACCATTCTCACGGAATAAAATTAATTTTAATCATTCCACAGAGCCCCCTTCATAAATTTAAAATTGCCTTAAATTCAGAATTACCTTAAACCCTAACGCCGCATACCTCACCCTGCCTTTCCATCTCATCTCAATTTCTTTAATCTCAATCTTATTGTTGTCTTTTAATCTTCTGCGGTTTTTCTTTCATTTCAAGTTTCCATCATGTATTTCTGTTTTACTTTACTTATTAATTATACATTTTTAATAATAAGTCTATATTAAAGCACTTATTAATTATACATTTTTAATAATAAGTCTATATTAAAGTAGTATACCTGGATTTTATAGTAGAAAATTTATAGAAGACAGAAATAGAGAGGCAAAAATAATAAATAATAAAAACGAGTTCATGTTGAAGATCCTGTTCTCTCTCTCTACCTATGGCCAATGGCTGCGGTAACACAGAGAACCACTCCCACAATCTTTATCAGTTTTCCAACATTGGCTCCTTTCACAACCTGACTCGGAACTGGATAGTATAGTGCAGCACTCTGGAAATTTCTGGACTGCTCCAATACAATTGGCTGTGTTTCCTACTTCGAAATGTTGACGCTAAAAGAACCGATTTAACGGAATTTCATGTTTTCCGTCCTCTAGATTCCCGATAGAATGAATGTATCGGCACGAAATTTTATATGTGTGACCAAAACCCTATAATGACAACACCTATCGGTTTTCATATGATACAAAATTTCATATTTAAATAAAAAACTGAATGAGGACAAATCTGTCATATGGAAGGGGGCTCAACTCAAAAACTCTAATAACTATCGATCTAATGCCGATGTATTTTTCCTTTCATAATTAATTTTTTTATTGAATTTTCTTTCAAATAACATTCTGTGTTTAAAACAGTTTTCTTTATATATATATATTTTTTTTTTGTCCTTATGTACGATGCATATTAGCCATGTCACTGTGTTATCTAGTTATTTACGACATCCATGGCCCCGGGAGGGAGTTCTATCTACGAAATAAAACTCATTCCCGGAAGGGATTCGTACCCGCAAACCATGGTGAGACCATGCGACCAAAGCCCTACTCTCTAGCCCACACGGCCACCATGGTTCCCAAATTTCTTTATATTTCTTAAGTCATTTCAATGTTAATATTCACTTAAAGATTGATTTAGATCAAGATCCCCCTTGTATACCTCCCAAAAAGTTTGAATTCAAATACATTTGACTAACAAGAATAAAATGTTCTAGATTTGAGTTAATCTATATATACAGGACATTGGAGAGTGATTCAGTCAGCTGTTTCATGGGTTAAGTTTGTGTACAGTTAAACAGTTACTGAGTAAGATGTAAACAGTTGCTTTTCCGCGTTTATTTGAGCCAATTTTCTAATATTTGGTTGTGAACTGACATTTAAAAATGTGAGTAATGTTGTTTCTTTTGGAGAAGAGACTGTTGTGTTTTCTTCCTCAAAATAATATTTCTACAAGTTATCTTTTGGAGTGGCTGAGTCATCAAGTATTTACTATTTATGGTACAGTAGAGTCCCGCTAATCCGGACACCGATTATCCATCAGACGGGATTTAAAAAAAAACTAATTAAAATATAGTAAACTAAAAATTTCATTTTAGCGAGCGGTAAATACGAAAATAATTAACTTCGAGAAACAAAGTGGTACGTCATCCGCTGAGCTACTGACCTTGAGGCGCCTATGAGATCGTACGGCAAAAGTGACGTCGGTCTTCTTTAAACCAAAAAAAAACATTACGCACTTTTTCAGTGAGTCTAAAAATATTATTCTTGTTTTCATTACGTACTGTACATTGTTTTATTTTATAGTCCTGTTCAGAATTTAACGTTTACATATTTCGTTTATAAAATTCTTAATTTTTACATTATTATAATATTTATGTACCGTGGTTTGATTAAAACTCAAAATGTATTTATTGTACAGTACAGTACGACTGTTCTACTGTACAGTAGAATACTGAATAACTTTAGAGAAAAAATGTATAGAAAATAAAATTTTATGTAATCCCGTAACATTTTCCTGTAGCATAGGAAGTTGAAGTTTGGTTGAAATAAACTGAGGAAGCGGGCGCTGGTAGCTCAGTGGTATTCGTGCTTGCCTTCTCAGCTCAAGATCGTCGGTTCGAAACCCGACCGAGGTCCTTAGTTTATTTTATCTGGGAGGTGAAATAAACTTAAGCACGCCGACCTTCGGATGGGACGTTAAGCGATGGTCCCGAGCCTGTACGATGTCAGATTCTCGTTGAAGACCCCTGCCCTAGGTGAATAAAAATTTAGGGTAGGCTAAATTTAGGACTCCAACAGTAGAGTCGGGCTCATGTCCACCAGAGTGACGAAAGAGCGCTCTGGTAGTAGCTAGCAAATGTACCGACCGCCTCCCTGGAGGGGTACCACTATGTCTATTTGTTGCCTGATACCAAATGCGAGAGTCTACCTGTTGACTGAGGTACGGAGTCTGGATGAGAACTGATTCGTTGGCTTTGAGTTCAACATTGAGAGGGTCTCTGCCTGCTATCAGCTCCGTCCGACTCTTCTGTCAATGTTGTCTCAACCGAATCAAGTCGGCTACCCTCCGTTTCTCTCTTTTCACTGGAGGCTCTTTTTCACTTCTTTGTATGTTCCCATGGTGAAAGACATTTTGAGAATAGAGTTTATTGATAGAATTCTCAAACCGAAAAAAAATAAATAAATACTTGTCTTTACTTCACCAGCTCTAACCTGTACAAGAAGAAGTAAACGGTCAACATTTTTTGATGTTGAGTTTTTATGGAAATTTAAAGATGTAGATCCAAAACATCCCCGGAAGGGAGGTTCGAACTCGCAATCTTGGTGGGCCCATGTGATCAAAGCTCTACGCTCTAGCCTGCACGGCCCTATTTTCAAAGTTAGATTTTCCCGTTAGGACAATAGGACCCCTCCTCTATCGGATTTCCCTTAGGGTTGGTGAGTCCCAGCCTCAAGAATTGTTTAAATAAGCCAACTTAACTGTTCAACTTTGTGCTGACGATGCCGTAAACCGAAACCGGTACACTTTATGTATATATTTTTTCTATAATAGACAATATAAATGTTAAGCATGTTCTCTTAAGTAGCGTGGTTTCGAAACCCGGCCTAGGCCTTTAGGTTCTTATCTGGCAGGTGAAAGAACCTTGAGAACGCCGTCCTTCGGATGGAACGTTAAGCGATGGTCCCGACAATGTGCGATGGTGGTGAGCAATGAGAAATGAGTACATGCTCATTATTAAAAAATCCTACCCTAGGAAAATAAAAATTTAGGGTAGTCAAAAATTTAGGATTCCCATAGTTGAGTCGGGCTCTTGTTCACCAGAGTGAGCTCTCTGGTAGTAGGCGATATGTCCTCGTACGGGCATGAGTATTAATAACTAACTAGTTGGTAGGGCTGGGGTGGGGATAGGACAGACACGCCCTTTTACCCCTCCAAGGTTGTTTTGTCTCTGGTCAGACTATAGCTCTTTATCTGTAGATCTAAATAGGGTTTGTGCTAGATGGAGGAGCTGAGCTAATTTTACGGAGAGCGGGTAGGTCGAGGAGCTAGGAACGTAACGAGCACGAGCTAACTTCTAATCAGGGTAACGTGCGGCAGCGGCGGCACTATTCGCGGAGCTGTAGCTATCTGTCTCTCTTGGGGCACACACACACACACACACAATATAACCAAGTTTAACTTAACTCCTCCCCCCTCTGCTTCTCTTTCTGATACATGGCTTCTTCAGGCCTCCCACTTAATTGTCTTCTGGGATCTCTTGATAATGTACTCCGCTCTGCTCTTGCCTCAAGTGAGACAAAGGACTGGGCCCTCAGTCACTTCATTTCCTTCCTCTTTTTTTGACTGTTTCAGAGTTGTTTTTGGGTCTTTGTAAATTTTGGACCAAATTATGTTCAACTCACATGAGTTGCATCTGTGCAGGGTGACTAAAGCAAAAACAAAAAAAGTCTTCCCCAGTACAGATTAATCAATTAAGTGTTTGTCCTCTCTCTTAAACCAGTCGACAACTTAGGCTAAAATCAATAGTTGACTTGAACAGAGACTTTCGATTCCTCAATCTAATTACTTTCTGAAATTTTAGGCTCGTTAATTTTGTTTAAAATTAAAATAAGGAGCAAAACGACCTCGATCATTGACACTTGTAACTTATTTGGCTAGCTTGTCTACAATATCGTCCTTTTTTCCCCAGATCCAGACAAACTTAATTTATGAATTATGAGTAGGAGCATGACGAATTTAGAGAAGGAGATAGCCTGGATATGGAAGGAATTGTGGTAGGTTGTTGTCCTGTGGGAAGAGAGGTAAAGATCAGAGGAACGGGAATGGGATTTGTGATTTAAATTGGAGCATTTGGAAGATGTGGGATGGCTTTTGGGAAGATATGGTTTGACAAAGAAAGGAGCCTAGGAAATATAGTCAATGTAGGAATTAGTAATATAGGAGTGTCTGAGGAGCCCGAAGATGAATCTTAAAAATGAATTCGTATTTTTGGGCTAGCATGATACACCGGACCTCCTTGACAGAGGACTGAATCGGAACAAACATGTTACACAGACTCGACCGAAAATGAAACGACGATTTGGACTGCTCAAAAGGCTACTAGACAAACGATCTCAACTTCGCCTCAGTCATAAACTGGGTGTCTAGAAGACCATTATCAGGCCTATGAGGTCATATGGCGTTGAGCTCTAGGGTTCTGCCAAGCCCTCACACACCAAAAGAATTCAAACTATTCAAAATAGAATCCCTCGAACAATTACACAATGCCAACATTACATCAATACATAAACATATCATTGTCACACGAAGTAATACAACATTTGTATACAAATCTGCACAAGTTCAAGCCACATCCGAACAGCGGTGGAAGTAACGTCGGTGCGGTTCTTGCCGGCGACTAAATCGACGTTGGCCGCGTGACCTCCTGCTTGAGGAGGACCCCTGTGGAGGCACTGGCGCTGACCAGCCCCTTCATCAAGAGATTCATGTGATGTTTTTTTTTTTTCTTTTTATTCTGTTCATATTTCCTTATGAATGTGTGTTCACAGTCAGAAATTTTAAAATAAATGTGAAAAAAATGAATTCATTACGGTGTACTTTCAGGTCGAGCTCACCAAAGAGTCCTCCATACTCTAGGCAAGCATAATCAAAGTAGGGGAAAAAAAGGGAGGTTTGAGGCGGTAGTGGGTTCTGAAGGAGCGATGGGATATGTGGGAGACATGGTCTTTCCAGAAGAGGGTTTGGTCAAGGATCTCTCCAGGTTTTTTACACTAGTTCAATATTCGATCTCATGGAGTAATTATAAGTAATGAAAGGGCGGTAAAACTGAGCTCTGTTTGAAAAGCGAGACATAAGTAGCAAATGGAAGGAGGAAGAAACTTAGCGTTAACGGAACTTTAAAGAAGGGATTAAAGGATCAGGACAGACAGTGCTGCGCTCTCACCTTTATCTACGGAAATGTACATCTGCCTCTTCGTTAATGCCACCATTTGCATGATTATCCAACAAAGTTTGTGCCACTTTTGGAACCAGGTCTTATTACAGAAATACCATTATGACACACTTCTCTACTTCTGTGTCTACTTGTCACTTAATAAATAATCCACACTAATCTGAGTTACTCTTTATTCACTATTCAAATAGTATAGGTCTAATGACCTGGCTAGTCCAAAAACAAAACTTGAGAAATTCAACATGTGGGTTTCAGATTACGCCATCGTCAGTGCACTTTTGAACTTAACGATGGCGTCACCCGAAACCTGTCCACTTAATGTTTATATTTTGGTGGAATTAGACAATATAAAAGTTGAACAAGATCTTTGTTTTTATTTATTTTATTCTTATTGGGTCAGAATTTAACTGAAACGTCTACATTTGATAACTGATATAAACTATAATTTTAGATGGATAGGAAGATTAAAATAAACAAATCAAGAAAACTACTTATAAACACAAAACGAAGGGAACTGGAGTTCTCGTCTTTGTTTGTGTCTAGACAATTATGACTTGTCTTGACAAAAATGAGCTTATGTGGAATACCTGCCATGGAAATTAGTAACGTTATGCACTCTCTGCTGTGTTTATGTGGTGACATCAAATGAGCTTCACAGCGAGGCGGAGAGAGACCTGTCGTTCTATCTGTGGTGACTTCAAATGAGCTTCGCAGCAAGGCGGGAAGAGACCTGTCGTTCTATCTGTGGTGGCTTCAAATGAGCTTCGCAGCAAGGCGGGAAGAGACCTGTCGTTCTATCTGTGGTGGCTTCAAATGAGCTTCGCAGCAAGGCGGGAATAGACCTGTCGTTCTATCTGTGGTGGCTTCAAATGAGCTTCGCAGCAAGGCGGGAATAGACCTGTCGTTCTATCTGTGGTGGCTTCAAATGAGCTTCGCAGCAAGGCGGGAAGAGACCTGTCGTTCTATCTGTAGTGGCTTCAAATGAGCTTCGCAGCAAGGCGGGAATAGACCTATCGTTCTATCTCTCGGGAACGTTTTGCTTATCTAAGCTCAGTTTCGCTGACTTCAGGATTTGGCGGCTTTTGCATGACTCCTCATGTCGCTTTTTTACTTTCCTGCGTTTTTAAATATTGAAGCCACCACAGTATTGTAATCGTGCTATTTCTCGAAGGTCGCCTGGTTTGCGAGATAAATGCCAAAAACCGTTCTAAAATGTCGTTTTGAAACTATTATGAAATGATTTTGAGAAGGGGAGGGAGAGATAGAGTGATCTGTAAGCGTGGTTGGTATAAGAAAGTCCTGTTATGGCCACATCACATATTTTTTTTTATTACTTAACATATATTAATATATTTCTGTTAGAAATGCTTCTCCGCACTGTCTCTATTCAAATCTGACTTCTTGAGTGCTTGGAAAGCCCCCTTGTTATAGAATAACATTGTATTGCCAAATATAATCTATGCTAATGTTATTCAGTATTGACCCATAGCTTGTAGTGAAGGGAAGGAAGCCAAGGAAGGATTCATTAGTTTAACCCTAATTAAATGGAATACGGAGAGGGTGGCTTCGTGACCTTCAATATTCATACCGATTTCTTGTTGTTATCAACCCTCCACTTGACTATTAAATTTTGTAGTGTTGTCACTGCAGCTCATCTATAGCAACTTTGGCACCCTCAAGAGAACATTAATAATATAAACCACAGAGTTGTGACTCAGGGAAAATGTATCTCTCACCATCTTAGACAGCCTGATGATGAGGGCAACCTCGAAAGCCGCCTTGAATGAAATAATAAAATCTGTGAGAGGTCAGACTACATCTTTATTTTACAAACTGTGAAACAATCACTAACCATTCTTTTTAGTTTACCATCTATTAGTTAAATAGAGGGCGCTTGTAGCAAGATCGCGGGTTCGAAAACCGACCGAGGCTCTTCGATTTTTATGTGGGAGGTGGAAAAGGTTTGAGCATGCCGTCCCTCGGATCGGACGTTAAGCGATGACCCCGAGCGTGTGCGATGTCAGGAACTCGTTGAAGACCCTTACCCTAGGTGAATAAACCTAGGTAGACAAAATTTAGGACTCCCATAGTAGAGTCGGGCTTATGTCGACGAAAGAACGCTCTGATAGTAGGCAACTATGACCTCTTAGTTAAAAGTCCGGGCATGGATCACAAAAACTAACTATTATTCGAAAGTTGTATTTCATTGTAAAAAGGGGGTGAAATCGCCACTCTAAAAAATTATTTTATTGCCGAGGAAAATTGAGGTTCTGTCGTAAAAAGAAAAAAAAAAACTCTGTATTTGGCTAACGTTTATTAACCCCAATAATTGGCGATAAATGTATCTAAATTTCATATTTAAAGTCAAAACCCAATGAAGACATAACCTGTCAAATTTCAGCGATATCGGCTGAAGAGAGGGGGGGTTCAGAGGAGGGGGCTGAAGTCAAAAACTTAATAACTGCCGATATAATGAATTTATGGACATGGATTTTCTGGATGATCTTTCTCCGAGTGTGGAGGAAGGTAGAAATCAGATTACAGGGAAGCCGAGTTAGTGCTGATTATAATCAAAGTTGATAACTAAAGTTGGTTTTGGAGAGTTGGATTGGTGATTGTTGATTAATTAGTTAGTGACTAAGATAGGACCTAGGTAGAATGGGCCCTTGTGACTGCCCTGACCCTAAGACGCCCTTCAAGAAGACCTACCTCCCGTCCCCTCATTCCCTCCCTCCATTATTATTTAGGGCTGCTCAGCTCAATGTGGAGGGCCCTCTTATACCTTCATAGCAAACACGGTCTGTCTCTCTTTCGGCAGTGCTCTCCTCCCTTATCGAAGTAAGGGAAAGATTTCATGTTTTTCAACCCTTTGAATCCAAAATTGCAACAACAAATTATTCGATGCATCAGTGATTAATATTCCCTTCTAACCCCCCCCTTCTCGTTGACCAATTTGAAGCCTGCTTGCCTAAAGAGCTCAAGATTGCGGTTCGAACCCGGCCGAGGCCCTCAGTTTTTTTTTTATCTAAGAGGTGAAAAAACCTTGAGCATGCTGTCCATCGGATCGGACGTGAAGAGATGGTCCTGAGCCTGTGCGGTGACAGATACTCGTTAAAGACCTCTACCACAGGCGAATACAAATTTAGTTTATGTATAATTTAGGACTCTCTGAATAGACATGGACTCAGAGCGACGAAATAGCGCGGATGTATTAATGTTTTCAAACTATAATTTCTCACCTCAAAAAACCCTCATGTTATCGAGTATTTCATTCATTCATAAAGCAACTTGCACGCTTGTTTCCAAAAATGGAGTTTTTCTTTAAAAAAATTCAATATTATGTACAGTGCATTATGAAATTTATTGTTAGACAATTTCATAATATTTCAAAACTACTAAAAAAATACCCTAATTTTTATGTTTGAGGAGACTTATTGTTAGAGGTCAAATGGCAGTAAAATCGTACTGCGTTATCGCTCGAAAATCAAGTTTAAGAAAAACGCCGTTTTTGAAAACAAGCTTGCAAGTTACTTTATTGAAATCTGAAATACTCGATAATGTGAGGGTTTTTTGAGGTGAGAAATTAAAGTTTGAAAACCATTTATCGAAATACATCCTGTAGTTGATTTTTAGCCCTCCATAGTGGCAGAGTAAACCCTCATATTCAATATTTTATTCTCTATACATGTGTCTTACATTTTTTGATGTATAAACATCCCTGAAAATTTCATTGGAATTGATTAAGGGAGCTAGGAGCATTAGTGGCAGCTTTGTGACCATTTTCGCGTCTATTTTCTTTTTTTCTTTGCTCGGAAGGCCCATTGGCACGAACGCTCGGACACGTAACTACTATTTTTCGATGTAGAAACACGAGGAAAGGTTTAATTGAAATGGGCGACCCACCCCCTTGTTAGCGAGCATTTACAGGATTGAGGATGAAGCTTATAGAATGTGTGCATGGAGTTGGGGGTTTAAGGGGAGGTAAAGGCTAGTACAGACATGCGAGCAACGAACCGAGCACTGTTCGGCTCGTTTTCAGTTTTCAACGAGCAGAGACGAGCCGAGCATTTGGATGCTCCACAACCATACTAACGAACATAACCTGCACAAGTTAACCTGCAGATAACAAATTTACGTTTATTTGTATATCATTTTATTACTATTCAAAATTTTCAATCAGAAAATGCTCAAGGTAGGTAGCTACTTACGTAATTAATTTACATATTTGTAATACAATTAATACGGATACGAATTTATTATGATACGTAATTTATTTTTACATGTAAATTGTTTAAAATGAACACTTTTTTAGGAAAAGTGTTTGAATAATTCCTCCCAAGCATCCAATCTCTTTATTTTATTAAAATGTAATTTGTGTTTTAAATCCCATATGACTGGGTACTGTCTCATAGCCTGAGCAAACTGAATTTGAAGCTCCTGAGACCAGTCTTCAGAAGCCATAATAAATATAATTTATTGAATAATATTTAAATATATATTTAATTAAAAAAAAAAAAAGAACGTGCACTTCCAAAAACCTAAATATTTGAGAAGGTTATAATATTGGTTATAAACAACAGTGCTCGGGTCAAGTCGGGACGGTTCGGCTTGGTACCAGTCCACACACACCGCAGCCCGAGCCGAACATTCCTTTGATGGTTCGTCAAAAAACCGACAACAGGTGGAGCAGACCCCGAGCCTCCCTTGTTCGTCGAGCGCCTGCGCACTATTCCCCAGGCATGCGCACTGACTAATGTTCGGCTCATTGCTCGCGTGTCTATACGCCTCTTAAGGGTATCTGATGCATCCGTATGTAATTTAGTTTGATTTCGGAAGTTTGTTGATATTTCCATTTTTGCTATCTGACCTCCTACTTGCGCGAGACTACTCAACTTCTCGACGAACCGGGTACAGAGAACAAATAGACAGAGTTCATTCGCTTGTTGTTAGTGTGTTGACATACAGTCATTGACCTACACAACATTCTAAGAAAAAAATTATTCAATCCATATGGTAACCTTGTTTTGATTTTTTACATCTTCATTTCATCTCAGACTAGTAATGTTTTTTTTTTCTCAACTCGTTTAGACACCAATTTTTTAGGCAGCTCCCATCAGACATTAATAAAAAAAAATTAAAAATTAAATGGAGAAAGTGAAGCAATAAAAGTAAAAAAGAAAAAAAAGTTTGGATATTTTGTGAGTGATGAAAAGAGCCGCGTGTGGCTGCCCCAGATGGCGTCAGCAGTTTCCCACAGAGCACCACATCTGTTCCAAGCCACATAACACGTCAATGGTCTTTGTCGACCTCATATCTCACCGCGACCCAGGCCCATCCCACCTTAATATCCCGACTAGCCTCTACCAGTCCTGGTTCAGTTTTCAAACCTCCTGGAGGATTTCAGGACTATTATTTTTTTTTAAATTATTTAAGTAACGGATTGAACTAAGGGCTGACTGGCAAACAGAGAGGAGGGCCCGGGTATTGTCTGCCCTCCTGAATAGTGCCTGAGTCCGATACAAGAGACATGGGCCCTGTTCTACATTAATAGGACCCTACTCATTACCCGGATGGAACTAAGGGCAAACAGAGAGGAGGGCCCTGGTATTGTCTGCCCTCCTGAATAGTGCCTGAGTCCGATACAAGAGACATGGGCGCTGTTCTACATTAATAGGACCCTACTCATTACCCGGATGGAACTAAGGGCAAACAGAGAGGAGGGCCCTGGTATTGTCTGCCCTCCTGAATAGTGCCTGGGTCCGATACAAGAGACATGGGCCCTGTTCTACATTAATAGGACCCTACTCATTACCCGGATGGAACTAAGGGCTGACTGGCAAACAGAGAGGAGGGCCCGGGTATTGTCTGCCTTCCTGAATAGTGCCTGGGTCCGATACAAGAGACATGGGCCCTGTTCTACATTAATAGGACCCTACTCATTACCCGGATGGAAGTAAGGGCTGACTGACAAACAGAGAGGAGGGCCCGGGTATTGTCTACCTTCCTGAATAGTGCCTGGGTCCGATACAAGAGACATGGGGCCCTGTTCTACATTAATAGGACCCTACTCATTACCCGGATGGAACTCTCTTCTCTCCACTTTTGTATTCATCACCATCCGGCAGCCCGTAAAAGTGCTTTTTGTCATCCATACCGTCTACCGTCCTCTACCTCCCCCCCTCCCACACCACTCAAATTATTAACAGTCTCTCTCTTTAGCTTTTCACATCGTCTTCTCTATAACAATATTTACCGTAGAGTTTATCAGACTTGAGTGCAAAAAGCGTTCGTTTTATCATTGATGAACCCTATATTCCATCAATGTATATAATTACACAAGATGACTCTCAATATAGTTAGTGTGACTCATGCCTTAACTTTAACAACAGTGTCATATCTCACTGCTAGAGCGCTCTTTCGTCACTCTGGTGGACATGAGCCCGACTCTATCATAGGAGTCCTTTTTGCCACAGGGTAGGTTCCCTGTCATCGTACAGGCTCGGGGTTATCGGTTAACTTCCATCCGAAGGACGGCGTGCTCAAGGTTTTTTCACTTTCCTGATAAAAAACCTAAGGGCCTCGGCCGGGTTTCGAACCCGTGATCCTGAGCTCAGTCAACAAGCACACTACCACCCTCACTTTTTATAATATTAACTAATCTATATTACACCTTTTTTTCATTCTATAATTAATTACAGTTGAATATATTGCGGAGCTTCTAGTCCAATCTTAATGCTTATAGATTTCATAAGAAAGCACTAAGACTATTAAACAATATAAATCAAAGCACAAGCTGCAGAGAAATATTTTTTAAAGAAGGTCGTCTGTGAATCACTTCGCCGATGTACTTCCACAGCACGAATTAATCAGTTAAAGTTTTGCTCTCCCTCCATGATCAATCGACCGTTTGAGCTAAAACTCAATATTTGGCTTGTAACTTGTGAATCCTCACTCTAAATATTGTCTATGTGTTCTATACTTGAGCAGTTATTACAGTTTTCGAGTCGCGCCCCTACTTATGACTCTCCCCCATTTACCCTTGGAAGTTTTACAGAAACTTATTAGGACAGACAGACATTTTTTTCATCTTTGAAATCAGGAGGTTGTCGAAAAACATGAAATTCCGTTGAAAACTCCGTTCCGAGTTTCTGGCGGATCACATATCTTCCCCTATACTAAACTGTCTAAATAAAATTTGGATTCGTTCATCAATCTACAAGTTATTATAATTGATTAAATCAACCAACAGTTTTATAATAAGATTTTTTGGAGGCCGCTTCATTTGCGAGATATGTGCCAAAAATCTTCTTAAAGTTTAATTTTGAAACAAATTTCTTGATTTACGCAAACACGGATATTCTTATCAAAAAATTGGTCTCTACATGCTCATTATTAAATTTCCAGCTATCGAAATGCCCTTCGAGATAGGACCAGTACGACCAAAGTTACAGCGCGCCAAAGGATGTCCGTAGAAAATAGTTTCAAAGTAGTGTTCAAAATTGTATATCATGGCAACTAATTTTTAAATATATTTTTATTATTGGTAGTAACTCGAAGCACGCCGTCCTTCGGATAGGTCGTTAAGCGATGGTCCCGAGCCTGTACGATGTCAGGTACTCGTTAAAGACCCCTATCCTAGGTGAATAAAAATTTAGGGTAGGCAAAATTTAGGACTCTCACAGTAGAGTCAGGCTCATGTCCACCAGAGTGAGCGCTCTGGTAGTAGGCGATATGACCTCATAGTTAAAGCCCGGGCATGAGTCATAACCTAACCTTATTGGTAGTTTTTATTAGACCTGATGAAAAAAAAATAAAAAATAAAATATATCTGATGTGGCCATGACACCTTCCTTATTATATCAACCACATTTTTACGGATCACTCTCACCCCCCCCCCCCCCCCCCCCTCCTCCCCTTTCCTCAAATAAGGCTCATAAGTCAGTTTCGTTTAGGATAAAGAAATATGCATGTTAAACTGGGAAAGACATCCTAGCGATGCGCGAAGGACCTCTTGCGGTCTTGTGCACAGACTATAATGACTTCATTCGTTTACAGACTCAGACTGTTACTCAACCTGTTACTATTATAATAATATTTCAGTCTTGATTATTTATTCATGCGCTTCGTCAAACCAGGCAAAATATTAGCCCCCTTGTCGTTTATCCTTCCAAATCTTGTGAATAGGGTACAACATCCAAATCTTGAACCAACTAAATTTTGAACATCCTGGATCCCTCCTTGTATGGAGGGAGGGTTATATGTAACAACATTGTTGGTTCAAGAAAGTCCTCTTACGCCCTGTTATTTGTATATATATATATATATATATATATATACTTTTTCCTTACCTAATATTGTAATAATTAAAAGCAAGACACAATTTGAAAAAGAAATATGTATATCTCAGAGTGTAACAGTATCCTGGGGCTTGTATCTTGTCAGTAAGGTTCGCAAAAATAATTATGAACTATACTAGTATAAAAATGTGTTTAAAATTATTAACGTTAATATTTACTTGAACTAAAATAATTTTCTTGGAATGAAGTAAAGGTTAAACCTTATCCGGAAGCCCTCTTTTCCCCGGTATACTTTACTCTCAGCACTACTTCAGAATTAAAATTTTGATTAATGATTGCTTAGTGGAGATGCCGAAGGTAGGGGTGATGAAAAACAGACGAGAGAGGGGAGCTCTTTTTTCATCACTTTGTCATTTTCATGCATCTTTTATTTTTTCATCATCCTTTGGTCTGTCAATTTTTTCTCCTCTTTTATACCAGACGAGCAACGAGATTGCAGATTTTACAGAGTGTACCTGAGTCAGAATTCTTGACTTGTTTGAAGGGAATTATCTAATTTGTACCTTTGATACTTGCAGATAAGAAATTACCGCTAGAATATCGACCTCATGGTATTACTTACTTAGCTACGCCGTATAATCGGTAATTGAGTTTTCAAAGGAATTTCATGTTTTCTGACCCCTGATCCCATGAATATATAAGAAATGTCGGCGGTTAATCTCCGCTAATGTACTTCCTCAGAGAGGTGGGGGAGGGGGGGGGGGGGGGGGGGGGCAGTATGATCAGGGGGAAGAACAGAATTATTTTTCTTTACCATAGGGAAAGTTATCTATTCCTTGTTCGTATATCGACGTCTGTATAAATTAACATTAAAAAATAGTGTAAAGATTTACAACTAAATCAATCTTAGAATAACCAAAGACATCGTACATATAACTCAAGAAAAGGAAAGGTAAAACAAGAAAGGAAAGTATGGTTATATTATAACATGCTTAAAAGGAAAAACAAAAATTACCTCCTGGTCTTCCTCCACTGCTGGACAGTGAATGGTAGGTCAGAGTGGTGGGAGAGACAGTGCTGGTCTCCCGCCGCACAGTGTTTCCAAAACAACGTTTTTTGGAAACAACTATTTTGGACTGCGAATACTTATATGAAATTTAAAGGTGAAAAAAAAAGGTCCTATAAACAAGGGGTCGCAAATCAAGTCTTGATAGGTTTTTGGCAGTGCTTGAATATTTACATTTTTGACGGTTTATTTACAGATTTGCACATTTTACCAGTACAGTTTATAGTCCATTTCATATGTGGTGAATAAATCAACGGTTCAGGTAGTTACAATTCTTTAATTAAACATAATGCTTGTTCGCTTAGAGGGAGCGTTGAAGGTGTTGAACCTTGTACTTTCTCGCCTTATAACCGCTCTCTAGGAAATTTTTAGTCGGTCTCCCTCCTCTGTTTACTTCATCGAGTGAATATTCTGACTTTCCACCACCACTCACTGGTAGAGTAACAATAAAATTACCTTTTAACCATTCACTATATCTTTGAAAACATTTGGTCTTATTATAATAAACGTCTTTTAACTTTTTATTATATTTTGGAATGAATCGTTGTTTACTTATCATAGATAGTTCATTCTCCTCGAGATGTGGGTACAACAATTGAAAACACAATTTCAAGTTGGGTTCATCTTTCATGAGTTCCTCGCAAACTATTCGGTACGGAATTATAAGGGTCCCCGACTCGCACATTTTTATCACACAACGCGACCAATGATAAAACAGTACTAAACATTCCCTATTTAATTTCTTAGGTCTTAGTTAACCTTTGATAAGATCAAGTGTTGTTTACACTTCCCATAACGTTCTCTTGCTAATAGGCATCAACAGACTTGTGATTATTTTCGTACAGACTTGTGATTATTTTCGTACATACTCGTATTCACGCATTCAAATCTGTGCGAAGATCACCGCCGGTCCTGAAACTTTTACCGTAATTAGTTCAACATCATATCTATAGAAAAAAATTCGGAAGAGACTGGAGGAAGGTGGAGCTGATTGTGAAAGCCTTTACAGAAATCTATAAGCTTTTTTTTTTTTTAGTATCTTATACATCCCTTATTTTTCTGCATATTTCCAATATACTAGGAAGCTGACGCGTGGATTTTATCTTACATATGTTGGGTAATTAACTTGCAAACTTTCGTAATTTTAATTCAAACAACAGGCGTCCGAGGTAGAATAGAAGTTGCGAAGCGAAAACGTACGATAATCAGTACTCGTCAAAAGGCACTTTTTAAATTCTCTCAACGATCCCAAAAAAAAATCTAGATGGAAAATTGGTGCAGTACATTCATTTTTGACTATTAACCTTTGCGAAACTCTAAGAATTTGATGTTCGAGGTTTTTTCCACCTTGGAAACACTGTGCGCCGCCTCCTCCCCACTCTCCACAGTTGGAGAGTGGTGGATGGCAGGTTGCGGGAGTCCTACTGGTGCTGTCCTCGTCCAGTTTCTTATACATTTTCATTTATTTTATTTATTTATTTGTTTTATCTCCTTTATTTTATGATTTATTTTTATTCATTTACCATCATTTATTTTGTAAATATATTTATTTTGTATGTTTGCTAATATTTTGTAAATATTCATTTCTTTCTTGTTTTTTATTTTTCTTTTAATTATTTTGTATTACTTATTATTTTACATGAAGACGGCTGATTTAGTGAGAAGTGATTATTTTACATGTTGTCAAATAAGAAGTAGTCTCACCTCTCACTGATTTTTATTAGTATTAGCTAGCCGGCTTTCGAGGTTGCCCTCATCGTCAGGCAGCCTGATAATTTTTTTTTTTTGAAATTTGAATGATAATTAAAATATTTTAGCAAATAAAATTTATAATAAAAATAAATAAATTTAACAATTTAAAATTTCATGGATGAGGACAGATAAGTTATTTCCTGACCACCATCTGAGTCACAACTCTAGAGTTGTGGAGAGTTGTACAGGAATAACTTCTCTGTCCCCATGCATGATATTTTAAATTGTTAAAGTTTTTAGATTGTTTTATTTATTTATTTTTATTATAAATTTTATTTACTAAAATATTTTAATTTTCATTTAAATTTAAAAAAATTGTATTTTATCAAACTGCCTGATGATGAGGGCAACCTCGAAAGCCGGCTAGCTAATAATAATAAAAATCTGTGAGAGGTCTGACTACATCTTATTTGACTTCCTGTGAAGTTATTATTTTATCATTTATTCTTATTGTCAACCCTTGTGCTTATTGTTTTTGCACAGATTGTAGAACAAATGAAAAAAAAAAAAAAAAATGTTTTCGCTCTCCCTCCAAAATCAATTGACTGTTTGGACTAAACATCAATAGTTGACTTGCATAGGGGCTTATGATTCCTCATATTAAATTTGATGTCGATGCATTCATTACATCTGCAGGTATTGGGTTTTTCAGTTGAGACCTTCCCCCCCCCCCCCCCCCCCCCCCACCTCTTTTTCCCTTCGGCCGATTCCACAAGTAACTGGATGTATAAGGTTATTTTATGAAAATGAACAGTTTAAAATAATACTATTCGCATGAAACAATACCTTGTGACCTGTCAAGTCAAGTAAGTGATAATTTCCTGATATCTGTATAGTCAAATAAGGCTATTTACTGACAAATGTACAGTCAAATAAGTGGAAGTGTTTAATTGACTAATTGAGGAGAATAGAACGTTATTATGAAAGGCAGTGTTAACATTTCTCATCAAGTCTGTCTCTCGGATCTGGTAAATTGACCCAGGGGAAATGTTTGCCTCTCTCTAGGAAATGTTACTCTGGAGTCTCTGATTGAACAAGGATTTGTAATTTGCATTTAATTATCTATCCTTGTTTATTGACAGGTAAATTAATTTTGTTATTGTCTCCAAGGTTTGTACATTTTCCTTATAAGAAAATTGATTTAGTTGATTGGATTAGATAAAAAAATAATAATTTGGATATGTAGTTTTTTAATGGAGGGCGTGAAATACGATGTGCGTATGATGACGATGTGGCTGGGTTAGGAGATCAGCCACACGGACATAGACTGTCTTATCTCTAGTCTTGTGGAAGCTGCAGTCAGCGTAGGGCTTCAGATAAACGAAACGAAGACAAAGTACCTCGTTAGCACTATACTTGGAGAATGTACAAGTATGCCCTGTATAATACCCGAAAGTTCCGAAATTGAAATGCACATCAGTATTTCTCAGTCCTCACTCTTCTGAAATCCTAGACTTCCAATCTGTCTTAAGGAGCTAATTTGTAAAGTTCTTTTAAATCATGTACAGGTGTCAAGCCTGGTTTCTGACTTAGAGCCTGGGAGTTGGTGTTGGTGAGAACATACCGCATCAGTCTGTAGTGAGCCCATGGCCCCCACAAGGGTGGGGCTGGTGCAACTTTGGTTGCAGGGCCCGGGCCCAAGGGGGTCCGGGTCCGGTCCTTTTTATTTTTTTATTTTAGTAGATTTTGCAAGGGATCATAGCTTAAAAAGGCAAAATATATAATTATAAGAAAATTTAGTATAATAGATACATATTCTAGTTGTGCGAGTTATTAAGTTATTATTTAATTAGTTGCGTGCATGGATAGTTACTCTTGTTTGCAAATTACTAGTATAAAACAGTCCGCACGAGACAGGTGTAGACGGGCTCCACGCACTTCCTCAACCCTCCCCCACTCCTATTTCCCAGCCTATTGTCCAAATCGAAAAATTTAAACGTTAATTTCAGTAAAATAAAAGTAAATGATATAATCACGGTAGCAATTGATGTGTGAAATAATTTAATCAATAAGGTTTGGTTTTAAAATCTAACTGATACTGTAACATTAATTATATCTTACAATCTATTTTTAGTTTAAATAAAATTGTAAAAGGGTTAAAAAATAACCATGTAATTATAATATAGCACATGACTACGAGATGGGGGGCCCGACCCTGATGCTGGTTACAGGGCCCGCAATCCAATGTGGGGGCCATGAGTGAGCTAGATGAAGTAGTGAGGACTGCAGAGGGCGGGGCATGTGATCCAGGAGCGGCGAGGACACAGGCTGACGAACCAGTCTTCCAGGCCAGTATCCACGGAAGGAGACCCATGAAAGACCAAGGCTCAAAAAGGGATGCGAACGAATTCCATATTGTCAACTGGAAAGCAGCGGCCCAGGAGCGAAGTGGATGTAAGTGGCTGATCAAATGGGTTGGTTTGCGCTTTGGGACCTTCCCTGAAAGTGTTTAGTTTTCTCTTCAATGTCCCTTCCTGATCAGTCCGCATCTTTCAGACCTATTCTCCTAGTTAGCCTAGTTGATTTGAAGGACATTCTGTTGTTCCAAGCTTCGAGTCCTTCCAAGCTAATGAATTCTGATAATATTATTCAGTTGTCTCTGATCCTATTCCTGTTCGCTCCTTGAAGAGATTGAGAAACAGGAGGTTGGTGGGCATTATGTGGTGAGAGTGTTAGTAATCATATATAACCTCGATAAGGTGAACCTATTGAGACACTTCAGGTATTGTTCATGTTGTATGTCAGATATAAATTAAAAATTTTAATGTTTTTGAGGAAAAATCAATCAATGAAGAAAATTGAAAGAAAAAAAAAGTGGTGGGTGAATGACCGGCAATGTATTTCCCCAGTATTCACTCCCCCTCCAAGACCAGTCGACCGTTTGTGCTAATATTCAACAGTTGACATACATAGGGGATCCTAAATCTTACAGTAACTTTTGTGTCGATAAATTCATTAAATCGGAAGTTATTAGGGTTTTTGAATTGAGCCCCAACCCCTGAACCCCCTTCCCTTCAGCCAATATCGCTAAATATGAAATTTCATGTCGATATATTCATTCTATCGGCAGTTATTAGAACTTTTATGTTAAGCCTCTCCCCTAATTGCCACCTCCCTTTTGGTTGATTTGGCTGAAGAACAATAGGTATCGTTGTTAGAGGGCTCTGAACAGCAAGAACAGCTGTTCATCGTCTTTCATTGGTTCGTTTCAAAACAAAATGCGATTTCATACATTTATTCACTAATTTAGTTACCTACTTCATTTCTAACAGCTGTTTTTTTTTTTATACCAATAAATATAATTAATTTTATAATATATTATTAATAATTACAATGTATGTAATTGTATACATTACAACATAGGTACAGACAGAAATTAAACTGATGTTACAGACCAGTTTTTAATTTTGTGTGTATCTTAGAAAGAAATGTAATTTGTTGGCGTTCGAAACCGCGCTTCGCTCGGTCATATTGGAAAATGAGTTTTGAAACACTTCTTTTGATACATACTCGTACATTTAAAACGTTTCCAAAAGCTTCTCATCTCGTAAAGGATAAAAGCAATAGCTGTGATTTTCCAAATAATTACACTTGAAATGGTGCGTCTTTAATGAGGGGGTTGCTTCTCTTGGATAAGGTAAAGAGGGTGCATAATTTAGAATGCAGCCATTGGGAGAGAGGAGTGTGGGAAATGGGTCTTGAGTAGTAAGCTCAAGGAGCTTAAGTCTAGGAAGGGAAGTGGCTAAGTGAGTCCCTGATGACTTGGTCCTCATCCCGCCCCGTCCTCCCTTGTCCCTAATCCCACCTCCACAGTGGCCCAGTGGCCCATCTCCACCATAATTATCTCATCTGGATCACTGCTTCTATGAACCACTCACTATTCATGCCTAACTTAGTTTTCAACTATCTCAGATGGAACACTCTTCTCAATTGGTTCCTCTTTCAGTATCATGGATCAGAAAAATATAACTATCCCATACGGGTTGTCATTGGAGAAGAGGAAGACCAGGGTGTTCCTTGAGGTATAAAGATCGAAATGCCGATCCATAACTACCTTGATTGAGGGGGAAAATGTTGGTGGAAATGCGGAGGTTGATGAAGAATATAATGAAGAAGTTAGAGGCTTGCGCTGATACAACACCTCTTTTTGACCACGCAAAGGAGGACTGTCGTTAGACTACTTCTGAACTTTTAGTGAATTTCTTTGGAACAAATCAGCTTATGAGCTCACCTGGTTAGTAGCTAAGACCTACCGAAATTAACGCCATATCTCATTAAACATGCTTCCCCAAATACGATTTGGGGTGTCATTCAAATTGTTTTATGTTCGCGCTGTAACTTCCGAACTCTTATTTTGATTTCGTAAATCGAATCTAGTTCGTCTACCAGAAAAATCGGACCAAGGAAAGATGGGGGTGTGTGAGAATTCGTTATTTGCATGCAGAAATCGAATTTGTACTTTTTTTTTTTAATTTGGAATATAAAACGTTTTTCTAGGTTCATTTGAAGCGGAGACAGCATCTGTTAATTGGTACACAATCTGGTTTTGCATTTTTCTTCTTTGTATTTAGCCGAAATGATTCGCTATGCGAAAAAAAATCAGCAAAAAAACAATATGAATACATAGAAATCAGCTAATTCTACGCAGTATCTATCTTGCCGCAAGATCGCTAAGAAGAAACACAGTAATGTGATTCGAAAGAGAGCATTGTTGGTTCGATTTAGTGAATGTGCATTACATTTCACTAATATTTATATTGGCTGACGTTTTTGGTAACCATATTTTATAATAATTATATTTTCAAACGATGAACGATATAATTAATAAACTGACTCAAGGAACAAAGTTGAAAGAGCACTGAAAGAGTGCCAGGGACAGAACGAGGATTGGAGTATCCCAGGATGTGTGTTTGGTCTCTTCTTTGGCTAGTCTCTGTAAGACCCTATTAGGAGCTGGACTATCTAGTTTAGTTTATGTCCCTTCTCCAAACTAGTTTTTCCTTTCCCTCTAGTCTCCCGTTCATTCCCCTCCAAGTACTTCTACAGATGTTTGCCAATCTTGCCCCACTTCATTTCGCTTTTTTTTTCTTTTTTTTTTCTCTCTCTCTCTCTCTCTATTGCTATCTTCTCTCTTTAATGTTCCTTTTAGTGGTCGTCCACATACTTAATTGAAAATAAAAAGCAAAAACTAATTCTCAAAAGGACACAACTAACTGTTTTCTTTGTGTATTTATGAGTGGTATTTAATTCTAGAAAACTGAGGGGCGCTGGGAGTACAGAGGTAGAGTGCTTGCCTATAGTGCTCAAGATCGCGTGTTCCGAACCCGGCTGAGAGGCTCTTGGCAGCTGTGAATCCTTGAGCAGGCCTTTGGGGGACGTTAATGGTTGGTTCATAATCTTTGCGATGTCATTAAAGATCCCTACCCTGGGCAACTAAACCTGGGTGGCAATGATTAAGATTCCATTCATACTGCAGTAGTCAGCCTCATGTCCACCAGAGTGACGAAAGAGCTGCTCTCTCTTAGTAGGTGATATGACCTCTTAGGTAAAGTCCTGTCATGAAGGGCTTTAGCGCCTTACAGGGCCTAAAGGGATTTAGATGTCCTAAAAGGTGTTAGTGATTTAAATGTCTCTATTTACCATTATTAATAATCTGCTTAAAAACCCAGCCTTAAAAATGAGGCCAATAACAAAATATTTTATTAGTGAAATATTAGGATTTTGGACACGTTTTTAATCCTAAAAATATAAAGAAAAACGAATGTTTTTTTAAAAATATTGTCTATTTCACAAGATTTATAGCCACGACTTGTCAAATACTGTATTTGTTAAGTCGTGGCTGAAGATGGTACCAATACCGAATGTACTCCCATGTATTCGTTTTTCTTTATATTTTTATTAAGTGTTTCACAATATCTCTGCAAAAATGTTAAGTTTTTAATCCTGTTTAATGACCAATTTGTCTTAAGGGACTTGAATCTCTTGAAGGACTTAAGTGTCTTAAATTATCCCTAAATGTCTTTAGTAACTATTGTTAAAAAAACAGCCTTGAAATGGTAACCAGTTACTTGTGTCGTTACAGGAGGTAGATTTTGGCAAATTACGACGCTCGGTGGGTGTGCAGATAACGATCCGTAGTAGCCAGCCAAATGCGCCAGCCCCCTCCCCCCCTTATTGCACTATTCTCCCCCCCCCCCCCTCCTGTCACAAGTGCTGGATTATCCTCACACTAAAGTGAACTCCTTAAACCTCTTTACGACCGCCTCTTACCTTCACTCCCTTCTTCATTAGCCGTCCTCCCTCGCCCCGGCCCAGGAGCTTCAGATCAATATTTTAGTCAACATCATCTTCCATCCTCCTATCTCTCTCTCTCTTTCTCTTTATTTTCTTCCCTCAGCTAATTTCCTCTCAAGATAAATAATCGTTTATATTATGAATGGAATGAAGGAAATGGAATCCAAGTTCTGCCTGTCACACTGTTTCGTCTTTTTTCACGACCGTTTCAAATATTCATTTTTTTTTTTCATCAAGATTGAAATGGGATAACGAAAAGTTCCCTTCATTTTGAAGTTCTAGGTATCTACTTTACGAATAAAGTCGACATTGCACTGAAATTTTTTTGTAAAGTTGGCCCTTTGTACATTGTACTGAACTTCTTGCGTAAAGTTGTTTTTCCTACGAAAGTTAAGATTATCGTTATGTTTACGTTACTGTGTTTGTTAAACCAGTGCATTTAACAATACGTGCTAAAGAGTTATTCAACTTAATGTGAGTAAATTGAGGAAGCATGTAAAAGTTGCACATTTCGAACAAATAATGTAAGTTCGGAGGAAAGGCGTGTTCGTACTGCGTTATTTGTGCCAAGAAATGTACAAATAAATAACTAAAGTTATGAAAAAAATATTCTCAACTTATTCTTATTCCTCTCAGTCATAATATTAATTTATGGAAAAAATGCGTCATAATCTAACAGCCTTAGGGAAAAAACAACTTTACACTCATGGGCTTGTACAATTTGGACATTATGCAAGGAAGGCTGCACAAAGTTCGACAATGTACGTAGATGGAATCAATTTGCATGCAACACGATCTATTAACCAGTTTAAGAGGAAAACTATTTTTGAATATTTTATTTTTTGTAACTACCGTATACCAATTTTATCGATTAAAATATATCTATTAAAATATATATATATTTAGAAAAAAAAAAATATTATTTTTATGTTTGAACCGTTTCGTTTTCGAAACGAATATTTTAGTAAGTTGTAAGTTGCACTGCACTGATAAATAAAAAATGAACACAATCTGTTTTTTGGCAGATTCGACCTTCTCTTATCAGGCTAATGCTTTTCCGACTTCGTGCATATTTTCTTCTTTCATACAAAGATTTCTGTTCAAAGTCAATTTCGTCAAATTTCGGATTTTGTTTGTAGCTTCGTCAATAGCGCTATACATGTGATTTACACGGAAAGCCTTGTCATTTCACGTAAAAGCCGGCATAATCTGAATTAAATTTAAAATTACTTTATTTTACTGGATTCTCCCCCTAACATCTATTGAAACTATGTACAAAATTAAAAGATGATATGTATACCCAGTCATAAATTGAGCGGGCAAAAATAGTGGAGTAAACAGAAAATATAGACCTCTAAGAAACAAATCCTCTAATACTGTAACTTCGAATATTGCAAATAAACGCATTACTGATGTAGCGGGAGGGTCCATTCGAATAAGGTAATTTTAAATTCAGTTCAGTATATTCGGCCTTACATGAAATGAAGTGTTACGTGATTTGACGTCGACTTAGAAAGAGCGGTAGAAGGGTGACCTGGAGACATAAGTGAGCGTCAGATCGCGTAACATTTCCTACGTTATCCATTCACGCCATCCTACTTCTAAAAGGCCGCTCTCCAAGTATTTGGACTACAGGTCTCTCTCTCTTCTCCTCTAATGGAGCTTATTGCTAAACCTGGTCTGTCAGAACTTTACAACGACTTGACGGATCTTCATGTCAAGTTCCTCTCGGTCCGGTCCATCAATCCCTGTTAGTCGCCTGTTAACTTAGGCATCATACTCAACAGTTATTCCTTAGTTTCACTTTGGAACTTGAGAGCCAATGTCAGTATTCATCGGTGATCTTGTCACTGTCACATGAGAACAGCACAACTTCGCCATATTTTTATATTTACCAAATAACAATATACACGCTGCGTTACCTGTCGTTGATGAGTAGAATCCGTTTGCGTGAAGTCGAATCATATCCCCATTCCCCAACGAAAGAACAAATATGTATATTTTCCGAATCCTGGGACCTCAGTAACATTTACTTCCCGAGCTATACGAATAGGGGAAGTCGGTTAAAAATTCGATACGGAGTAAACGGAATTTCATGTTTTCCGACCCCTAGATTCCAAATATGAGATACAAAAAATGTTGCCTGTCTGTGTGAGTACACGATAACTCACGATAGAATGAATGTATCGACATGAAATTTTATATGTGAATCCAGAACCCTCTAAAGAGGACACCTACTGTTTTTATGCCAAATCAAATAAAAGCAATTAGGGGAGAGGTTTAACCCCAATAACTGCCGATGTAATGGATTTATCGACACAAAATTTAGTATGAGGATTTAGGAGCCCCTATGTAAGTCAACTGTTGAATATTAGTACACACTGGACTGGTTCTGGAGGGGGGGGGGCCGAAAAGTTAATTGATTAGTTCAATATGAGAAAGTACATTATCGGTAATTCATTGCCGACTTTCGATTTCATATTGCAATAGCGTGTATTAGAAGTTGGGCAATCCTTACAATAATCTACGTTCCTTGAAATTCATCCTCCGAATGTAAGTTGTTCAATTGCCCCCCCCCCCCCCCCCCCCCCCCCCCCTCCTTTCAAAACGAAGAGACTTATGTACTCTTCATTGTTCGTGACTCACCCGTGCAACTCCGATTACTACAGCTGTGTTATTCGATCGTTGCCCGGGAGTAGCTTTGCGTTATACTTTACCTCAAGTTGATTACTTGCGATGTCCTATTCTGTCAATAATGGTCAGGGTAAAATATTCATCCCATTATTAACTGTATTGAGTGAGTTTTAATAAGGGCTTTGTTGATATGATGCACCCTTGACATGGGGTTGTATTAATCCCTTGTCCCCTGTGTCAACCATCCTCCACAGGGCATTCATCCGACAACCCTCTGTCCCTATAGTGTTAATTGGAGCGCCCTAGGGATGGATTCAAATGGACCCCCGTCCTCTCTTCAGTATTTCGGCTTTTTTAATTGAACCCTCCGCAGTTGGGCTTTTGTCTGTATTCTTTGTCCCTTCCTCTCTTTGACTCTGTACGCTGGTCGCACAAGAAACCTCACCGACTTACTCGACCGTAACTTAAAAGGAGTATGACACCACTGTGATTAAGTACAGACCAAATTATAATTGAATAGCCTTACAGAAAAAATTGTGTGCTGTGAAGCTGCCGTGTTGGTCGCTCTTTGATCTTGTCTATCTTCGTTCGTGAGTTGTGAACTTTACTGACACCTACTGTGGAGCATTTTGGATATCATTGTTATAATGTATTTTTTCATGACCCTGACATTGAATTTACACAGAAAATGGAGTTGCACCATGTTGCAATGTAATGTGTGTTATAGGTCATCTGTCGTCAATGCTGTGATTCCTTTTCACTGAAACACACGTTGACCATTCTTGTGTGGTTGCTCTGTCTTGTCTGCTAAAAAACTCCCGTGAGGAAATACTCTTAAAGGCATTTCAATTTAGAAATCTTGGTCTTGGTGGGTGGGGTACACCAGATAGCCTATTGAGCGGATCGAACTACCCCTAAAGGAGAATGAAGGTCTGACCAATGGAACTGAGGTCTCCCTCCCTTGGAATGCTCCTGTGTGGATGCTAATGCCGGGCATTCCAATAAAGAGGCCAGCGGCAATAAGAGCCTCTCTCTCCGCCAGGATTTACCAGACTTTAGCCTCGTCTCCACAGCTTTATCACTCAGAAAATTGGGCCTGTAAAGCAAAATAACTGTCATAAAAAAAATATATATATACATAAAAATACAAACAACCTTGCGTAGGACGACAAATCACCATCCTTAAGATCTATATCTAATATCGTACCAGTATAATAGGAATATAGCATTTAGAAAATTTAAGATAATTTATTTACCGTGTAAAAAGAATAATAAATGAGGATAGATCCTATGGCGATCCGATTAACCAAAGGGCTTTTATAAAAACCTAGTGGAAGATAGTTCTTGCAGACTGCTGAGGTTCCTGGTCCTGCTATTCCATGGCGCTTCTCCTGGAGGACTCCTTATATAAACATCCCTTGACCTCGTTAGCTCTGTCTCCCCTCCTTGTAATGTCTCTAATGACCTCTGCCCCCCTCATAATTTCTCTTATAACATCAAACCCAAACGAACATAAACAACATTACGTAGATAATTCATTTTTATTTTTGTTTTTTTTCAGACATCTCCCTCATTTGTAACTTCCTTTCAGACTTTTTCCTACAAATTTTTCGACTATAATTGGATCAGAAAGTTTTGTCAGTTTTACATTTTTTTCATATTTCAGTTAACCTTAATTAAAACAAATATTTTGCTATAGGAAACTCCATTCAGAATTAATTTTCTTTCTGATAAGGAAAATCACATGATCACCATTTCATACGACCTGCTGCTGTGAAATGTCAGAACCCAGAAACAGGCAAAACTCCATATAAATAATGAAAGTCTCTCTCTAATATCTAAATGGCGGCTTTTTCTTTTTTTTTTACATTCTTTTCATCTTTAGTTTTACAATTCCTTCACAAATATGTATATTTTTCAAACAGTTTTTCCTTTCTATAATTACTTTCTTATAACTTACTAGGAGGAAGTATTTTAATCGTACCAAAAATGAGATCGAGTTTTCTTGTTCAAATTCAGAATGTATTTATATTTTAGTATCAGCTGATGAGCGTTTACAAGATGTCAAACAAAATTTTATTGTTACCCATAGGTAGTCAAAAGAAACTATCTTTTTCTTCTGACTTCAAACTAAGTAAGAAGTTAATATGTTCCATAGAAACATGCATATGTTAAAACAACGAAAGAAGAGTCAGGTAGACATGAAGTCTCTGTTCATTGGATCTGAACTACCTTCAAGCTCTGGAGAATCTGGGGGGAGTAACACATCTCTGGACGACTGGACCTAACGGAATCGAAGCTAACGAAGAAGCTTTTTGTCTTGCGAAAGAGGAAGTGGGGTCTGTACTCCTTCGGCATGAGTCTTTCTGTGGGTTCTGTAACTGTATCCCGGAATGTTGCCCAATAAAACATTTCCGCACTGATTTATTTAGGCAACAGGGCGTCCAATTGCACATACAAGAGAAGGAGAAGAACCAAAATAGACATCACCGTATGATCGGAGATTTGTTTCGGCGTCATTTTGAATTAATCTTATGGTAAATTTTGACTGCAATTATTTTGACTTTTAGAACACTTCCAGATGTCTCTTTGATGTCTAAATATATGTTTTTGGGTCAGGGAATTCGATTATAAAGTTTTAAAATTCATGTTTACAAAATAAAAAGGAAAAAGTCCGTATCATGCATGTACTCATGGCACGCAAAGGCATTTATATCTCGGTTGTTGCGGAAAAAGTCGAAAGACCTGGAGTAAGATAAGAATCATAACAGGACTATTTACTGGACGCTTACTTGAGAAAGCACGGATCTGAATGTGTCAAGGACAAGGAGACAGCTCCAGAAAGGATTCGTCCACTTGGGAACTGAGGGATATTGGAAACTGTTCTCATTCAGCCAATTGATCAGCGCGGGCCGCAACTCATGTCTTCAGTTGGGGAACCAAAAAACGCTTTTTCTCTTACACCAATCGAAGGTTTTGGTTGAAAGTCAATAGTTGACATACAAGAATTTCTCATATTCTCACACTAAATTTCATTATCGATATATTCACTCCTCTGATCCGGGGAGCTGCATCTTCTCAGAAGAATGCAACATCACCCTGCAATAGGTGGACTACCTCCTAGCTCATTGCATTAACATCTATCAAAAGATTAACGAATTAAAACAAAGGGACACTGAATAAAAAATAAGATTAGGAATGGTTGTTTTAAAAACTGAACTAAGAGGTGGTTGTAGAGCTCTAATGACAAGACGGTCTTGTTCTTCTAAGAGCCCCCCCTCCGCCCCTTGCCTCCTTTCTGATTATAAAGAGAGAGAACAATTGTAGATACTGTTCAAGTTGGAGACAAAATTAAATTGTCTTCTGCCCTATTTTCCACTTTGTTGAGGCTCTCTGTCTCCTTCTTATCTTCTATTTCCCCATTATAACTTCTACAGACTTTCTTTTATTACTTCTTTACAATTTAAACTTATTATTATTATTATCATTATTTACATTGAAGAGGGAAGTTTTAACTGTTCTAATAATTGACTGATCAAAGTTTCTACAGACTTTAATTATTGAATCAACATTTTATCAAATTATTTTGTGAATGCCAAACTGCCTTAGGTAATTCAAATTTGAGCAAGCTAGTTATAAGTTAAACGTAATTAATTATTTATTAAAAAGGAAACAACTTCGGTAAATTTTTAGGCAATTTCTTATTGCAGTTTCCAAAGTTCTTAGAGTCCCCTACACTGTTATATAATCGGTCGAAAATTCAATGTTCAGTTTTTCAACCCCCGATTCTACAAATGAAAAAAAAAAGTCGTGTATGTGTGCACAAACAACTTCGGATAAAGACAATGTATCGACATGAGATTTTATATGTGTATACAGAACTGGATAAGGACGACACATCGATTTTCAACGGAATGTACCGAAGGCACAGAGCTCGACTACAATCGTAATAACTGTCAAAATAATGAATGTATCGACACAAAATTTAGTGTCAAACATTCATTTTTAACCCAAACGGTTTATTGGCTTTTGAAAATTTACGGTGATTTTTTTTACTTGTTAAGTGTCTTGAGACTCAAGGGTTTCGACCAAACAAGTTCAAAAAATCGGCAAGGAGAGGGGAAAAGGACTTCGTACTCTTTGTTCGGTAATCTCACGGAATCGGCCTGTTTTATTATTCACGAAACGTTTATTCCAAAGATGGACCACAATTCATTTCTAATTTATTCTAAAACTTTTTAGATTGTAGTGGGGTACACAAAATCGAAGAATGAAATAAAAATAAAATGATTTTTAATATACGTTTAACAAAAATGGCCTCAAAATCAAGGAAAATGCATTGTAATTAATAAAAAGATTTTCCATTGGTCACATGGTGGATATTTTTTTTTAAATACCTGAATAGGTGAAACATAAACCGATAGATAAAAAATTAATATATTTGAAATTTATTATTTAAGTTCCTACTGAGCTCAAGATCGCGGGTTCGAAACCCAGTCGAGGCCCTTATGTTTTTTATCTGGAATCATGAAAATCTGAAAAAATCTGGTGGATGCCGTCCTTCGAATGGGACGTTAAGCGGTGGTCCCGAGCCTGTACGATGTCAGGTACTCGTAAAGACCCTACCTAGCCTAGATAAATAAACATTTAGCGTTGGCAGCATTTTGGATTCCTATAGAGGAGTCCGGCTCAAGCCCACCAGAGCGACGAAAGTGCGCTCTGGTAGTAGGAGATATGACAGCGTGTGACTGACATCTTTGGAGCAATTGATCGCAGCAGTTAAGCGCTCTGAAAGAAAAAAGGTCTCATTGTTTCATATATATAAGTATGGCGGGGTGTAGTGATTGTATATCAAAATGAAAACGAGTGAAGGGTACTTGTGAGTACGTGAGTAGAGAGCATGGTGTGAGAGTTCAATTTGGTGTGGGGAGGGGGAGTCATGATAAAAACAGTTTGGCGAAAGGGGGCTACCATTCTAAATATGTGTGTAATAAGGGTGCCGCTAGGGGTGGCCTTGGATACAGGTCACCAATACTAACCATGCCGCTTCTACTGTGGAGGGAGATTCACACTATGTATCGATACTTCTGTAATAATCGATGTGTGATGAATTGTTTCTATATTATTCGATAAGTTTAGAAATAATATATTGACCATAATTCAATAATATCGACTCTCAACCATGAACTTAATGCCACCGTGCTCCATATAGTGAGTTTGAAACTGTATTAATATACTATTTAACTAAGAATTATCTAATTCCTACTATTCATCAGAGTATTATGATAAATTATTTAGTTATTGTAACTGAAGCCCGGGCTTTTACTACAAGGTCATATCGCCTACTACCAGAGCGCTCTTTTTTCATGAGCCCGTCTCTCAAATGTTGCCGCTAAATGTTTATTCACCTAGGGGTCTTTAACGTCTACCTGAAATCGTACTCTAACTCTCGAAAAAAAAAAAACCTAATGGGCTCGTCCGGGTTTCGAACCTGAAATCTTGAGTTCAGTAGGCAAGCACGCTACCTCTGAACTATAATTTACAAATAATTTGGAGTTTTTTTTTTCTTGTAAATCTTTTAACGGATTTTTAACACTATAAAGAGTAAGCGGACGTTTGAACTTCTACCTAGGCAGTTTAGAAAAGTTAATATTAAAGAAAATTGTCCGTTAATCTCTAGCAATGTACTTCCCCAGCGCGAATTAAGCAAATAAGTTTACGCTCTTCCTCTGGAACCAATCTCTACTGATTTGATCAGAATCCTCATAAAAAATTTGGTATCTAGACATTCGTTACATATTAGGCTTTTAGAATTTAGCTGAAATTTTATAGGTATCTTCCTTATGGGATTTCCTATTTACATATAAAATTGTATGTCGATACATGCATTCTTGATCGACATGAAATTTTATATTTAAATGAAAATCCCATAAGGATGGCACCTACTAATTTTCTTCAAAATTGGTCGAAGGGATAAGGGGACCAGAGAAGAAAGGCTCGACTCAAATACCTGCCAATGTAATGAATTTACTGACACAAACTGTAGTGTGAGGATCCACAAGCTACTGTAATCCAAATATTGATTTTTATCCTTATCGATCAATTGACTTTGGAGGGAGAGCGAAAACTTAATTGATCATTCGTGCTGGGCAGTACATAACCGGTGATTCACCGATGACTTTTTATTATTTTTACCACCATAAAATGATTGCTGCACCAAGACAAAAAAATAGTCAAAGTAGACTCTTAATGTTTTTTTTTTAATTTGTAATCATTTTATTGATTATTTTTAATATTCTGAAATTTAATAAAACGTAAACCTTCTATAGCTGTTATATTTTATTTGATATAATTTATTTTACACTTAAAGTTTATGTTTGAAGATTTAGTCAACTGGAAATGATTTAAGTCAAAGTTAGTTAAAATAGGCTGTGAAAGTTGGGCATTAAACCAGCATGAGCAAGTTTTGTTTTAAAGTTTTCCATTAATATGAACCGATAAAAGCCGAGTTTGTTTGATAGTTTGCACGGAGCCTCACGAGAGCTTCCAACTCCCTCCTTCTTTTTCTCTCCCCCAATCACTTGAGATGTGATCCGATTTATAATGCCCCCCTGTTTCCCACTGCTCATGAAACGTTATCATGCTAAAGTATCAAGTGAAGCAAGTCGGAGGAGAAACGACCGTTCGGGCGCCATTTATTGCATATGTTGCCCTAAACCGTTCAAGGTTAGAGAATAAACCACAGAAATAACTTTACTTCCATAAAACGACAATTATTCCCCATGTACGGGGAATGAGGAAATATAAATAAAATATAAGTACAGCTGAGGAGTTGAAGTAACTGAGCCTGAAGTCGTCACGTTCCCAGAAACATATGTACATATATATAAAGAGAAAAATTAGTTTGTGTATTTGAGATAATCTCGAAAACTACATAGCCGAGCAATGACGGTAAAAGTGAAGCAAGTCGGAGGAGAAACTGCCATCCAGGCGCCATTTATTGCATACGTTGCATAAACCGTTGAAGATATATCAAAATTATGTATGGAGGAATAGTTGGCAATAAAAAGTTGTACAAAATAGTCCGAGACGGCATATACCATGTAACAGTGTTTATAACAAGTTGGCGCAAAAACTACTGAATTTCATATGTAGCATCTTTATAAGCCTGATTGAATCATAGGTTACGCGTTAATGTAGCAAATCAAATTACCAACGTTTGATCGAATTAAAATGAAAGTATAACGGTATCCTTGACCTTATATCTTGTCAGTTATTACACTAAGTTGACAAAAATAGTTCTTTTGCTCCGATTCACATCCATCAAGTTGTATATACGTACGTCCCTTTGCCGCACATTACACTGGCCCTTAGAATCGCTATAATTTCTGTTGTACTTGACTTGATTTAAGTGAAACAAACTTCTTAGTCATGATCGTCTTCACTTTTTTTTTTTTTATTTAAGAACATTACTAAAACATAGTCAAAAAGACGTTTGGTAAAAGGAAAATATAAGATAAGATAACATAGGTACATTATCTAGACTGTTCTAATAACGAATCAGTTTTCATGGAGGCTCACTCGAATTTGTTCGGAATCCAATTTTTCATAAAAAAAAAAAATTAGGTACTTCAACTTGAGGAAAGAACCACTTTTTATTTGTTTAATTTATTTTTTAATTATTTTTTTTTATTATCATTGTTCTTTTAAATGAAAATGCGTTGTTTTTCCTAATCTGTTTTCTTATTCACCTTTTCTTGTTTTATTAAGTAATTCTTTTTCTTTGGACAAAAAAACCCCGCTAATTAGGGAAAGTTAACATTGACTCTTCAAACAACGTACAGAACACTTCTCTCATTATTGTTTTCAGTTTTTTTTCTCTTTTTACCGTAAAATAAATAAACGGAATCCAGCTTCACACTTTTTATTTGATACCCCACTTATACTTTTTATTTTATTTTTTTTTTAGGTGCACCATTTTTTTACGAATATTTTTTAAGTGTACTGCCTTTTTGCGCATATTTACAGCACATTATTTTTCATAAATAAATTTGTAAATATTGTTAAATCCGTTTATTTTATAAGGAAGGCGCTAAGCTAGATATAACTGCCACTCTTGTACCAACTGAACAATGTATATATACTATACCTACAATTGTATACCATACCTTATGTGTTGTCTTTTGGCTTGTATTTCTGGTGGTTCTACCAATGTCCATGGCTCGAGGCACAAAACTATGCGTTCTAGTTTTTCTGGAAGCATTTCTTCTCTGCTATTAACGGCCACATGTTATATATCCTATATCTATTTTTATTCAGAAAACTCATTTCACTTGGGTTTGAAAAGTAGTTTTCGTTATGTTTTTAGTTTCAGCTATACGAAGTAGAAGGGAAGTTATGTAATCGGTCTGAAATTTGATGATGATGATGTCACTGGAATTTCTATTTATATATATCGATATTCTTCTGATACAATATATCTATGTTTTCTTTTCGATGTGCTGTACATCCGACGATGGTGTGTGGGTGCTATAGCAGTGATACTAGCTACTTCTAACTATACAAAACATTGCTGGGCCAGTAATTTACTGAAATTTATTATATTATTATTGACTACTATTATTTATAACTAACAAATTGTTTTTTTTTGTTTTCTTTCCCCTCCTACCATATGCATATTAGCTCGCTTTGTTTCAGTAGCATAAATTTGAATTGTGAACTTGCATCGTATTTAGAAGTAATAATAACGTTGTATGCTGTGTTTTTCTCTATAACACTTTCACTAAAACAGAAGTACCGATATTATAATTCTTCAGTTCCTATTATAATGTAAATAAATGTTTAATAATAAAACATTGTTATTATGAACAAGTATGTCCTCAATGTATTTCCCAGTCTACTTGCTACAGAGTGTCCCTGGTTCAACTGCCATCCATGTCTAATTCAGTTTTTTATTTTTTTTTTTGTTACAGACGTGTCATCGAAAAGATCGACCAAAGCGAATTTGAGGGTTTTGAGTATGTCAACCCTTTGCTGATGTCTCTAGAAGACTGTGTCTGACGAACTGGAGGCGTCTTCTGCTATCTGACTCTCAGATAGACCAGGTAGATGGTTCAAATTTGACATACGAATATAGGGAAAGTATGTATCTATTGCAAGGGCCTAACCAATATTATTGTAGAAATCAACTTGTTTAGATTGTTAAGGAACTTCCATTAGTGTATCGCCTTGCTAGTGTAACATCTCGAAATTTGTTTACATAGAAAAATCTATCTTTAATTCTAGAAGAAGCAATTTGATACAAGGATTTCATCTAAATTTAAAAGGACACTTCAACTATACATTCATTCAATCTTCAATACAAAAAAAAAAAGGAAATTAAAAGTTCAATAACGTCGATCACCATGATCTTGATCGATTGCATTAATCGAATACAATCTGCCCAACTCTAGAATTTAAATAGATTTCACAGCACACTGAACGTGAAAAGTTTAAAGTGTTATCAAAATACTTCAGTTTCTATGAGTTTCTTGTTTTTGTTTTTTTATTGAATTTTTAATTGAATGTCTATTTTAAAGATCTATTTCCATGTTTGGGGTCGGGGGTATTACTATAATCGCTCCAGAACCATATATTATCTGTCGAAAGTATTGGTACATTTTGGATCGGAGAACTTTACAAAACATCCGATATCCCGATAATTAGGAATATTGCTTCAGAACCGGATTCAACTCTCAATAGTACTACTGAATTTTCAATTTGATTTCGGTCGGATAATTTCTAAAGAAATTCAATATGGCCCCCACTTATTCTAGCCTGCTATTATCAATATACAATAATAATAATAAATAATAAGAACAATAAGTGTAGAATTTGTTGGAAATACTTTATCGTTTCTCTTCTATACATCCAATTAGTTTACCAGTGACGGACGGGGTAGTATCTGCAGTTAAGTGGACTTCAACTGATAAAAAGTTGCATGCGTTCTGCGAAATGGCGAAAGAAATTATTTTTGATGATTTTATCAATAATTTCGCGGAAATTAAATCGAAGAAATAAAAGCCTTGAGTAAATGAAGTCGTAATAACTCTGTATTTGACTTAAAAATAAAAAATATGTGCACTTCTCTCCTTGTTTTTATAATACTTTTAGGGATTTTATGCTAGTAAATTACTAAAAATATTATTATTGTGTTTTTACTCCATGCTGTACCCCGATAGTCAAAATTTGCATCGCCCCAGGCATCCAGAGCACTGCTTCAAATGATTTGATTCCTTGTTGTAAAGAGTTATCAATAATAACAGAAGGGATTTTTACAAAATTTCGTTATAAACTTGGAAAAATAATATATATATATTACAGTATTTTATTGCACAAAGCATAAAATTCCACTCATGCAAATTTCAGATGTTACAGTATTTTTTTCTAGCATGGCGATCTGATATATAGTTTTTTTTTTGTTTTGTTTTTTCATTTAAAATGTAGACAAATTCTCTTCTTGTTAGACCTTGAACCATCAGTATTATAAACTTCTTTCATTTATTTGTTATATAATTTGAAACAGAATATAAGGATAAATAATAAATATTATAAAACTCAAAAGAAAAAAAAAATGTATTTTTTCTTTCGAAATTATATGGAATTGTATAAACACATTGAAAACGATATTCATTATTTAGAAAAATGTTTCATTCAAAGAAACGTTTAAATAAAGGAAAAACAATTTTGGAAATGTTTATGAATAATTTCATATTGATAATGGATCCATTGTGTACTCTCAGTTCATGTCATATTCAACATCTTAGTTCATAGAATATTTATATTAGGCGAGTTTGTAACCGGTTACATAAGGATCTTGTACAATTTCTAGTTGAGAGAAAGTGTTCTGAAAATAGTCTTTCCATTTTGATCCTTATTTTTGGGTTCAATTTCTTCTATCGCATTCAGTTTTCTCTCCTTCGTAGAATAAAAGGCTACGAGAAATTCATTATAAATTCGGTAAAAATTAAAAATGTTTACGATAAGCTTATTGGATTATCGATTAAAAAATCACGACGTTTTTGGGGCTATGAATAAAATATGAACTTACTTGCAACTCACCAAATTGCAAGATCAAAATAATGTGTTTGTCAAATTTAGATTAATGAAATATTTTTTATCTACTAGGACCATGCTTTCATGACTCGAAAAACAATTTTAAATGTTTCGTGATGCAGAAAACGTTCGGAAACGCTGTATTAGAGACATTTCGTTTGAACGGAGTAACAAAACAATACTTGATGTCAATAAAGTTACAACATTTACGTGAAATCTCCCGCCAATATTTCAAATAATCTCACCCTTTCTAATCAACTTTTTTTTAATGAAGTGATCTTTTGTTTCCCGCCAAAACCATTTTATGGTTACAAATAGATCATTAAGATATTTAATGAACACCGAAATCCTGTGTTTTTGTTGAGAAATTCTTTTGATGGACAACCTCAATTTAACAAGAACAAAAAAAAAAAAAAAAAAAAGTTTTATGACAAGAATATTTTTTGACCCATTTGAGGAGGTGTAATTAACCGTGAATAGCTTCGTGGAAACAGCCGCTGATTGGGGCTTCTTGTTCTCTTCCTTATAAACTAAGTCATATGGTATTCTTCCCCCCCACCCCTTAATATATAAAAAATCGTCGGTGAATAATGTACTTCCCCAGATCGAATTATTTGTAATCACTTCCCCTAAACCCTACAGTCAATCCAGCTGAAAATTAATAGGTGTCTTATTCGGGAACTTCTCAATCATTATATAAATTTTGTTGTGGATACATTCATTATATATCAGCTTTTTTTGAGTTATGGCCCTCCTCCCACTAATCCCCTCTCTATCGCTATTCAGTGTCGCCATTTTGAAAATTTTGGACGTATGTCCAGATTCATCTAAGTGCTATGAGAATTTTTTCTATGCACAGTCTCACTTCTGAAAATTTTCGAAAACTGAATTGAGGTTCATTTAGAATGTTTTCAATACCTTTAATTTCATAGCTCACTTGTATTCATAAAATTTGTTTTCTTAATATATATATATTTTTTTTTTTACATTGTAATTTTGCGCACAATAGTCCAAGGACCCCCCTGTATCACACATCTCAAGCGTCAGTGTCACAAATGGTGTAATAGTGAAGAGGAGAAATAATGAACATATCAAAAGGAAAGGGAAGATCGTTAGCAAAGTTGAACCCGGAGGGGGGGTGTCATTTTGCGGCGTTAAATTCTCGGATTAGTAATTTTCTATCAGAAATAGATTATATAGTTTTTTCTTAATTTGAGAGTCAAAACAAAAGGTTCATCTACGTTCATTATACCTTATATGACAAGGTTCGTCTACGTTCATTATACCTTATATGCCAATGTTCGTCTACGTTCATTATACCTTATATGCCAAGGTTCGTCTACGTTCATTATACCTTATATGCCAAGCTTTGCCATTCAGTAAAGTTGTCCATTTCCCGAGCCAATATGACATGAACAAAAAAGAAAAAGTGAATATCATCAACTTTGGAAATCTGTTAACTTTATGCAGCTTCTGCGTGCACTTTTATTTAATTATTTCTCAAAAATTGTTTTTCTTTTTAAACAAATAAAAGAAAATAATTATTGCTAGACATTCCGGCCCTGCTTATAGCATAAGATATAATTTATACCAAAGTTTTTAAACATTTCATATACAACTTTTTATTTATCTTTTCAATTTAATTCAAAAAGTAAAAGTAGCAGTACTCTGCATTCCAATTTTTTATTATTATTTTCTTAAGATATAAGTTTTTTATATAAGTTCTGTTTAACCATTTGCATTTTGTTTGATATGTAATTTTAATTATAATTCAAATTATTGTATTATTTTTTATTTATTTATTTATATACAATCTACATAACATTCCATTTGACAGCATATGCAATTTTACTTATTAGATATCCTTAATTTAGTTATATATATATATATATACACCTATATACATTTTTTTTCTTCAGAATATACAATTATTAAACCTTAAATGTGACTTGAATTTAAACTAGTTATACATATGTATATGTAAGTGGTGTATATTAGACATTGTGCTCCGAGTGAGAGCTAGTCTCTGTCCAAACATTGATGTTACTTATTTCTTAGTAGATGAAATAACAGAATGCTATATACAAGCTCTTTAATATTAATAGGATGCTAATATACTGATAATAACGGAAGAGAAGGCTCTAGAGAGGGGGGTTGTATATCGCCCTCAGCCATTAGGATATTCCTTGGTATATGATAAATTATACATATATGGGCCATTTCATACCAGATCACCCGTCATCTTTGTTTATTTACTCTTCAAATTGGTTAAGATTATAATTTTTCTTTTCTTTTTTTGAATTTTGATATTAATTTTTTCTAACATCAATTTGTAAGTACATATAGTCGTGGCCATGAGTTAATGAGATTGGCAACCCACCCACTCCTGCCACCCGGCAACCTAGTCCTACAACCTTATTTGACTAATTGTTGTTAGTTTATAAAATGGTCAACAATTTAACAAACCTAATTCTAGATTCTCATCAATAATTATTAATAATGTACAAATAAATACATAAATAATGCAATTACCTAATTTTTATTGTTTCAATCGGTCTATTCTCTTTTTTTTTTTAGGAGCCAAATATATGAAAACAGATACATTTTTTTATGTTTATTATTAAATTAATAATACATTAATAGCAGCTAATTTCTTTTATACATCTTCTAGCAGTTTGAATAATTGTAAAAATAGCGGTTAGCTGCATATATGTACATAAAAATATGTATACATATATATATATATATGTATATATTTTTTCTAGTTAATAGAAAAGATCATATTTAAGACAATGGCGGCTATTCATGTGAAGTTAGTGTATAGCGACTTCATATATAATATTATAGAATCATAGAACCCTATTTATATATACATTTTAAAACTATAAAAAATATTATAAAAATTAGCATTGATAATGATAAATGATACCATTTTTGAAACGTTTGTAAAGTAAATAATATAAATTTGAGACCTAAAACAGCCTAATTACCAAATAGGTCTAATAATTATCTCCAATATCATGGATTTACCGAAAACTGTTACTGGTAACTGTTAATGTTAAGTGATGTGTTCTGGATTCTCCCCCAGTGATCCGAGAAACCAGCAATATGAAATTTGGTTATAAAATGTACAGGAATTATCTATTTTGAAACTTGATGGGTGATCTGTTATATAATGGGCCGTACGCATGTATTAATTTGAAATACAGACTGCTCAAATCATCTTTTTCTAATATTATTGTATATCTTTCTCTCTTTATCCACTATAAACAAATAAAGAACTATAATGGGCTGAGGTAAAATCTCACTGTTTTTTTTAAAGGCTTTGATATATTCATGACGAAAGTAAGTAATCATATGCTCTTTTTATATTTTTAAAATTAATCAATTTTCATTTTTTGGGGGGTTCCATATCCTCAAAGGGTCCAACAGGACACTAACCTAGCCAATATTGATGGGGTCATATATACATATATGAGATTTGGCAGACCGAACGGGCGTTTTTGTTATTTTATGTAACTCCTATCTTCAGTTTTTACAAGTTCAGTTTTCATGTAAAGTGTAGTATAGTTGTAACATTGTTGAATTAAATCTGCTCAGTTTATTGTAGCCAACCATTTATACCAGTATTGTCACTAATATCCTCTTTATTGTTATGGACAGTTCATTTCACATCATAAGTAATGAATATTGTTTAAAATCTTGTTTTGATTATACAAGAAAAAATTTAAATAAATATGTTTGAATCTAATAAAAATACACGAAAACCGCATACTTGGTAATTATTTAGTGTGATTTCCCAAAAATCACAGCCTTATTTACCGGTGAGTTTTATCTCCAAGCCCATAATATATATATATAAATATATACATGTAGATAAATTAGTAATTTGCTTTTATTACTAGCATACAACTGATATGCAGCACTAAAGTGTAACTGTGATTACTAATAAACTAACTTTACCAAACACTTGGTAATATTTTATCGGATATATACATAATACATAAATGTATATATGTACTATGTAATTCTAAGTAGTCATAGAAAAGTTATGTCATAGTGAATGTAAAGTATTGAATATAAAGGTCCGAAAAAGAAAAATAATAATATATAAGTACATTAACAAAAAGCAAAAAAAAAAAAAAAAAAAAAATTGCGTATTTAATCCTATAAAAACAGTTAAAGAATATATAAGGTAGTTATTTTGAATTTTAAATGTATAAAATTCGGACGGCTTTCCTCCAAAGGATAAGTTTTGTTTAAGCGTTAAATATATACGAATAGATAATACTAAAAATATATATGAAATAATAATAAAATGCACTGTAGGAAGAAGTATGGTGATTAAGTGCACTCTATTGTTCTGTCCTTCGTTATTATGTGTTAGCATTGGTGTTTTTAAATTTTATTTAATGTTAAAACGGTGATTCTATCGTGTATTTTTGTATATAAAATTTAACTGACAATATTCCGCGAAAACACTTTTAAAAAATTTATATACTCACAACGTTTATATATATATACTTTCTCCCATTTTTACGAAGCGGCTCAAAGGTTAAATTTTTGATAAGTGCTTCCAAATAACCCAGTATATATATATATATATATATATATATATATATATATATATATATATATATATATATATATATATATATATATATATATATATATATATATCTATAGTCACACTAAGAAATTGTAAGAGTTGTACACGAGGGGTTGTTGCAGAATTGTCTACATCTAGTAAGAAGGAGTAACGAATAACACTAAGATAAATGTTTTTTTTAGTTCACTTCTAAACTTTATAAATTTTTGTAAAAATCAAAGTAACTTTGGCCAGACTATTAAAATTAATAGCCGTTGGATACAATTTTATTAGTTATGCCTGCTTCAAAATATAAAACCGTTATGATCAACCATTTTTTTGAATGTTTAAGCTGGACTTAAGCATAATATTCAGTGTGAATATAAAAATAATTCCAAGTCCGATGTCATTATGACATTCATTTCCCCTCTGAATGTATTTCATTTTATGTTATTTTTGAAATAATGTGAAAGCAGTACACACATATATACACTATATATATATGTATCCTAGCAATTGCCTCATTTAGTTATTATCAGTAACGACTATTATCATTTTTTTTATTTTTTGATATTTTTCTGTAATCAGGAATATAAGTATATATTTATTGAAATTGGTATGTCCTTTTTCGACTTTAATTATTGTGTAAAAGATGGTGAAACAAATGTTTCCACCTCACTCAACCATGATCACATAATAATTCGAAAGACGAAACAAAATTTTGTAACTTTTATATCTGATCGGTCTATTATTTCTGTCAGATGATTTAAAATTTTATTTTATTAATGAGAAACTGTGCAAGAATGGAAGTTTGCCAAATTTTATTTAAATGCATTTTATATTTGTAGACAACTATCGTGGTTCTAAGCTTGATATGAATTTTATTTTCAGTCCATTCTTCTTGAGAAGTATTAATTTATTTTTGTTTTTTAAATTTAATTTCAAGATTATTGTACAAATATTTGACTGGTTTAAATAAAAAAAGTGTTGGTAGGTACCTACATAAATATAAGTTTGTAAATATCTGATGTTTTTTTGTTTATAATCTACAAAAGTTCATTAAATAGAATTAAGTACCTATGTATGTGAAACATTTTTGGAAAATTATGTACAGACATATTTAGACATTACAGTAGGTTAAAATTATTTTTTCTCAATAGTCATTATGTTAAATTCCGTACATTTTGGCATCTGTTTTACGGATACCTAGAAATATAATCACACCATCAACGTTTTTTTTTATTTTAAATTAATTTACCTCCGGTATATAATCCACATAAGTTATCATAAAATGTATTAATTATTATAATGTTTATTAATTAATTCAACAATATAAACATTCTTTATTATATTGTTTATTAATACGAGTTCTAGACCAGTTTTAGAACTCAAATTAAGATTCAATGAATTATTTTAGCACTTTAAATATGTACATTCATATATCATCACCATTGCTTAAAAATTGTGTTTATATATTTATATTTAGTTATTTAAAAGTCAGTATTAAAGGAATGTTTTGTATTAAGTTTTGTTTTATTAGTTTATATTGTATTATTTAGTTATCTATTCGTATTATTTCATTTTTTCTATTTTTTATGTTCACATATTATATTTATGTACATTTTTTCTTGTGTTTATTTTTATTATTATTGTTTCCGCTGTGTAATGTTCACTTCAATAAAAATATTAAAGTATTGCATAGTAGCTGCCTGTTATATTTCTTGTCTACCTCAACATTCTATCTTCGTGTTGCTATGTTCTCTACTTTGATTTCTTTGTCTGTTTAAATTCCATAAAAACTTAAATCTGAATTGATCGGCCACAACAGACAAACATTAGCAAAATTAACAACGTTGATTGCAATTTCTCTTGAGAATATAAACAATTGTTATTTTGTTTTTTCATTAACCCTGACTCTCATAATTGACCATCTTTCTGTGCAATTTCAAATTTTCAATAAGTTTGAGCATTAACATTATATACTGGGAAAACATGAAATTATCAAATGTATTTCCAAACGTTGTCAGAGCAAACAAAATAAAACTCACACATATCCGTCCTACCTGAAACAAGTTAGAAATGTCTTCTAGTTCATCCAGTGGTATCATCATCAGTATTTGAACCAGGTTGGATACCCACTGTCGATATGGACGATCCCTCATCCCGTCTTTCAATATCTGATTCCACATCTGAATTAAGTTCCTTATCAATGATTGCTCCATCTTCTATTATCACTGACACTTCCTTATCCAAATATTTCGTCGTTTGCTTTTACGCATTCTCTTCAGTGTTCAATATTTCCACAAAAAAAAAAAATCTGAAATTTTGCCGCCCCTAATTCATGCCTTTAGTGCCTCTATTGGAAATCCATCCCTGCTTTTAACCAAATGGGTGGATTGTTTTAAAAGAAAAAAAAAGGCAAAAACATAGTGTATTAATTTGCACTGGGGTATATAATACATGATGCCAGTAAGTCACCGACTATTTTTTTTTTTTTTTATTGATTTTTATGCCACCAAGTTTAGAAGTTGTAACCGTAAACACAATTTCATAAAAAATTGTGAAGTTAATTTGGAGACAAAATGACAGAAAATTGCGATGAGACGGATGCAATTCAGTGAATAAATGGGCAAACGACAAGCCGGCTTAATTTTAATGGGAGTGTATCATCTGTTAAAAGAGGGCGCCGGTAGCTCAGTGGTATGCGTGCTTGACTTCTGAGCTCAAGGTCGTGGGTTCGTAACCCGACCGAGGCCCTTAGTTTATTTTATCTGGGAGGTAAAATAAACTTAAGCACGCCGTCCTTCGGATGGGACGTTAAGCGATGGTCCCGAGCCTGTACGATGTCAGGTACTCGTTAAAGACCCCTACCCTAGGTGAATAAAAAATTTAGGGTAGGCAAAATTTAAGACTCCCACAGTAGAGTCGGGCTCATGTCCACCAGAGTGACGAAAGAGCCCTCTGGTAGTAGGCGATATGACCTCGTTGTTAAAGCCCGGGCATGAGTCATAAACCCTAACCCTAACCCTCATCTGTTAAATGTGTAAGGAAATAAATACCACGCTTTATTTTGCAATTACATATTTTTATACAAAGTCCATCAGAGTCAAATTACATAAAAAAAGATAAAAAATAATTATTTGTGATAGTTCACAGAATTCGCAGGTTCCAAGTGAAACTTCTTTTATTTGCTAGCAATATGACTTAAATTTTTTTTTTTTTTTTCATAATTGAAAGGGCATACAGGATGTATATCGAATTAATTTATAAAAATTAAGAAAGCACTTTTACATTACCAATGTATTTTTCATGTATTATATTTACATATTTTCATTATTATCACTTTTTACGTCATTGTCATTTCGTTCATTATCAGTTAAAGCGTTTACAGGAGACAATAGCTTTGTGATTCAAAACGATAGCTTTGTGATTCAAAAATGACTTAAATTCTAATACATCAAGGTATCCTTCTTGTCGTCAGTTCATTTGGATTATTAACCATCCTTAAATTGAAATTTTCCTGAAGGAAGTCTCAACGGTTTTGAATATTCACATGCAAAATTTACATTGAAATCGCCACTCAATATCAAAGGAAATTTTCTGAAAAATTGTTCTTTGTCTTGGACGTTTGTCGAAATTGCAGCTCGGGTTTTGTGACGCTCACCGAGTTTAAAAAAAAAGTTACAAATCAAAAGAGAAATTAAATTATCGCATCACATTTTAATAACTATCAGTTAATCTCAAGCCTTCCAGTTTTCTGGTGATCCTCCGCGAACTTTTTTGCAAAACAATAACAGTGGGCTGCGAGGAGGTCTCAGGTACCATGAGGAAGATCTTGTCTTTGGGTCAACTGATAAGGCTTTGGAACTTGTAGAACAAAAATTAAAATCAATTTATAAATTATTCAGGTACAATTAATATTTGAACGCTCGCGTTTAGAGCGGAAATAGAACACACTTTGAAATCGAACCCAACATAGTTTGACAATATCGAAAGTTTTTAATTTTTTAATATGAACAAAAATGTTGTGCGCTGTTTCACATTAACTGTAAAACCTTAATTATATTCATCCCTCCTCTTTAGAAACATGTATTTATTTTAGTACTAGCAGGTTCACCCGGTGTTGCCGCAGGTAACTTGTGTCGATATAGTGGAAAGATGATACAATAAATAAAAGATAAAAGCAAAGGACTTGTTCAACTTTTATATTGTTTAATCCCATAAAAATATATACATAAAGTGTACAGGTCATCACAAAATTCAAGAGTGACATTTAAGTTCGCTAGGTTGTGTTTATACAATAATCAGGTTACCTGAGGCTGTGGCACCTCGTTTTTTTTTTTTTTTATCGTTGTCAACTCAAATATATGAAAATGTTATGATAAGGTAAGACTCCCCCCCCCCCCCCCCCCCCCCCCCCCCACGGACTTCCCCAGGGGACAAGGTGTCGAAGCTTAGAAAAAGGTCCTGGAAATTGACGAAGGTCTCCATGAAGGAAGGAGTGAAACGGCAACGGCAACTGAGGCAGACAACTTTGGGAAGGCACATTTCAAATAAACTTTATGAAGCGGCACCAACTTTGTGGGCAGCTACTTCGCTCATCAATATCTGTCTTTATCAAACCTATCACAACTTCATAGTGAGTCTTCTCATCGTAGAGGCCCAGTTTGTATTCCTCTAGTTTTCAGAGCTCATCAGACACGACAAAAAAAACCTGAGTACTCCGTCCTTCAGATGGGGCGTTAAGCGATGGTCCCAAGCTTGTGCACGTTAAAGACCCGAGTAGGTAAAATTAAGACCCCCATTGTAGTGTCAGGCTCATGACCTCAAGGCTTCCCCACATCCACGCAAAATATTCGTTGTGACAGCGATGACCAAAGTTTCACGTTTGCTACGCGCGTCTATTCACACTGTGTTCGCATCAGCGGTATCTTTGTTTTATTGTGTAGCGTAATTTTGGGAGTGACTTTTTTATACCTAGTAATAACACTACGAAATGAACTTGAGAGGAGGGAGGGTAAAGTCCTCTTATGTATATATTTTATTCTTTATTAATTTTAATGAAAACTACGGATAATAAAAATATGAGGCGTTGCGAAAGAGAAGGGCGAACTCAACACATAGGTCAAGTTTTTATTTATTTATTACTGTTCTATTCTATTAATGGTTAATTAATTATTAATTAATGGTTAATTACGTTACATTAATGAGGGAGGGATGAGAAACATAATAAGTTACTTTTTGTTGAGTTCGCTCGTCACAAAAAATATTTAAACTTAATTTTCTCGATTTCTACATTTGTTGAGTTCGCCCTTCTCTTTCGCAACGCCTCTTATATTCTAAAATGCGTTGCTATGCGTTATAATTTAAACATAACAGAATAATTATAATATTATATTAATAAGTAATGTAGGAATAATTTCCTATGGATTACTATTTTAATAAAAAAAACATTTATGATGAAAAACATTTTTGATAGAACTATCAGTTTTCACATAAATCAAGAAACCTCTAAAAATAGGTTTCAGAATGAAATTTTCCAACTATTTCCTGCATGCATCTCCTAAAAAAGGCGAACTGAGAAGAATCTTATTGCACCGTATAAAATGTGCCTTCCAGTTTTCTCTGTAACTTTTATTTATATTTTTGATTAGGTCATAAATATAAGCGATATCTTCTAAAATGTGCTTAGGCCGGAGTAAAGTGGTCTCCATTTTCGTCATGACATTTCTGACATACCTAATCTCATCCAAATTAGCACCTGTGACTACTTCATTTCAAACTTCAAGTTCATAGTTACAATCGTTTCTAAGTTAGAACGCTCACAAGGTATCATATACAGACAGACATCCTCCTGAAAATGGTCAAAACGTTTTCAGGGAAAATACTATTAAAAACTGGATCTCGTATTATAATACTTGCTTATAATATAGGTACATACAAGGTAAAAATCCATAGCTTTGGTATAAAGCCAGGACTGAAGACAGTAAAAGTTTATTATGATAGAACTAATTTTGATAAAAGCCGGTGCCTGCTTTGATAAGGTTTGCAACATTATTCAGAACATAAAAGAAAAAAAACATAAAACTTATATGGGTGAAAGTTTGCTGGGAGCACTCGACTCAACTCGACTCGACTCGGAAAATACAAGGCGGGGAAATTTTCAGAATATAAAATCCTTAATTTTATTGAATGGGCGGATGTGTGCGAAAAGTTTAGTTTGTTCTTTTTTATTTGAATAAATAAAACAAACTTATTTTCCAAATATTTTCTATTCCCCCAAAAATATATATATACTCCATCGGAATTACACCACACTAGAGCGGGATTTCTACTTCTTTGGCTTTACCATAGGAATCCCATTGACATCCCCAAGTGGGATGGGGCACACCTATCGGGATATAGGGAAGGGCCGGTAGCTCAATCGTAAATTAAACTTAAGCACGCCGTCCTTCGGATGGGACGTTAAGCGTTCCGAGCCTGTACGATGTCGATATGTACTCGTTATTGCCCAATAGCCCAGTGCAAAAAGGGTGACTTATTTTATGAAAAATTTTACTACGAAATTTTCAAAATATCCATCCTCGAGATCCAAAAATGGCAGTCTGAAATCTCAAAGCCACTGGAATACAAAATGGCGTGCTATTAAAACCTAGTTTTTTTTTTAAATTGACTTATTGTATGACTAATGAAACTTGGCCTATCTGAAACTGAATAAAATTAGAATTTAAAAAATCCTAGCCTGAACTCATAAATCCGATAGAACGGCTAATCAGACGTCACTCAAAATCGCACTTTTGTAACCCAAAAATCGACTTATTTTATGATAAATGAATCGTGATCTACTTATCTCAAACTAGATAAAATATTAATATAAAAAATCCTAGTCTGAACTTATAAATCCGATGGAACGGCTAATCAGACGTCACTCAAAATCGCACTTTTGTAACCCAAAAATCGACTTATTTTATGATAAATGAATCGTGATCTACTTATCTCAAACTAGATAAAATATTAATATAAAAAATCCTAGTCTGAACTTATAAATCCGATGGAACGGCTAATCAGACGTCACTCAAAATCGCACTTTTGTAACCCAAAAATCGACTTATTTTATGATAAATGAATCGTGATCTACTTATCTCAAACTAGATAAAATATTAATATAAAAAATCCTAGTCTGAACTTATAAATCCGATGGAACGGCTAATCAGACGTCACTCAAAATCGCACTTTTGTAACCCAAAAATCGACTTATTTTATGATAAATGAATCGTGATCTACTTATCTCAAACTAGATAAAATATTAATATAAAAAATCCTAGTCTGAACTTATAAATCCGATGGAACGGCTAATCAGACGTCACTCAAAATCGCACTTTTGTAACCCAAAAATCGACTTATTTTATGATAAATGAATCGTGATCTACTTATCTCAAACTAGATAAAATATTAATATAAAAAATCCTAGTCTGAACTTATAAATCCGATGGAACGGCTAATCAGACGTCACTCAAAATCGCACTTTTGTAACCCAAAAATCGACTTATTTTATGATAAATGAATCGTGATCTACTTATCTCAAACTAGATAAAATATTAATATAAAAAATCCTAGTCTGAACTTATAAATCCGATGGAACGGCTAATCAGACGTCACTCAAAATCGCACTTTTGTAACCCAAAAATCGACTTATTTTATGATAAATGAATCGTGATCTACTTATCTCAAACTAGATAAAATATTAATATAAAAAATCCTAGTCTGAACTTATAAATCCGATGGAACGGCTAATCAGACGTCACTCAAATAACAACTATGGGTATATAGCCAAAAACTGTAAGTAAATTGTTTTATCAATATGTAATTACAATGCACATTTTAGCATAGTCTGACCAGAGACAAAACAACCTCGGAGGGGTAAAAGGGCGTGTCTGTCCTACCCCCACCCCAGCCCTACCAACTAGTTATTGTTACTCACGCCCGGTACTTAACTATGAGGTCATATCGCCTACTACCAGAGCGCTCTTTCGTGAATCTGGTGATGGTGCACATGAGCCCCATTCTACTCTGGGAGAGTACTAAATTCTGCCCCCCCCCCCCCCCCCCCCCCCCCCCCCAAGGTTTAGTTACCTAGTGTAGCGGTCTTTAACGTATAACGTTCGGGACCATCTCTTAACATGCAATCCGAAAGACGGCGCGCACAAGTTTTTTTTTCCTTGTAAGTTAATTTGAGTTTATTATTAAGGTTATTTGGCCAGATTCGTAAGGCTAGTGAGTACTTAGTCAAGTTAACGACTCGGACTTACCACCTCTTCACTTATGTTCTTCCATCTCAGATGGATGAGACCTACTGACCTCTGCCTGAGGTGGTTGAGGGTTCAGGACACATTCCTTTTTAGGTTGGCAGACTCTTTGGCCAGCTCCGCAGCCGCAGTCGTCTCCATCTTATGTTATTTTCCTTCTTCTGCCTTTGTGAGGTTATCGCGCAGCACATCGTTGTGTTTGTGGGTATCATATAACCTTCCTGACAACCCCAGATGGAGACTAAAGTGAATCTGGAACAGAGACCTCCTCTTATAATATACACAAATACATTCCCCACACATCACATAGCTTTGTTCTGGGGAATGCCATAGATGTTTGCTCTCTCGCGCCATATTGTACCATATTATAGCGTCAGTGAAACCTGAATCTGTGTAACTCCATGAAGTAACATTTTACAGCAGCGAATAAAAACTGTTTCAGTTATACAGTTTTTTCGCTATGGAAGTTTTCGTTTTTTCAAGTAAAAAATATGTAAGAAAACAACTTAAAACAAGATATTCATCAAAAAAATTAATCACTAACATATTCCTCACACACTCTCCTCTTTTGCCAAATCACTAACATATTCCTCACACACTCTCCTCTTTTGCCAAATCACTAACATATTCCTCACACACTCTCCTCTTTTGCCAAATCACTAACATATTCCTCACACACTCTCCTCTTTTGCCAAATCACTAACATATTCCTCACACACTCTCCTCTTTTGCCAAATCACTAACATATTCCTCACACACTCTCCTCTTTTGCCAAATCACTAACATATTCCTCACACACTGTCCTCTTTTGCCAAATCACTAACATATTCCTCACACACTGTCCTCTTTTGCCAAATCACTAACATATTCCTCACACACTCTCCCCATTTGCTAAATATTAGTATTTTTTTCAATGCAATATTATCATTATAATAATATTGAAATTAAATCCATGTGGAAATCTACCGTCTCATCTAAATAGAGATAATTCGACTTATTTGTTAAATCAACGTCAGTAAATTGAATTCCAACATATATGTTTATGACGTACAGAGAATCACTGTTAGTATTATTCACTGAATTAGTACCAAAATTATCGACCTACTTTAGTAGCCTACCTCTGACCACTTCTTCATGTATCTGTGACTCTGGTCAACTCATGCTTCAACCTAAAACCATTTCAAACACATTTTCCCCTCTTAACCTGTCTTCAACTCTTTCAGAAAGTAGTAGGTACTTTATTTCTTTTAGACATTCTGAAAACAATAATGTGTCAATATTTTGAAGAAGAAAATACAATTTTAATGAGATGCACATTAGTTTTTAGTTAGTATACCTATATTTAGTTGAAAACTAACAGCGCCTTCCCCCACTCCCTCCAATGTAATAGAAATTTCATATTTACCGATCTCATATCAAAAATGAAAAAAAAAAAAAAAAAATCCTGTCTGCCTATGTGATAATGATTCCCGATAAAATGAATATGTCGATTCGAATTTTCTTATGTATCCAAACCCCAGTAAGAATTTTCAATTTTCAATGAAATCGGCGAAAGGGAAGGAAGGATCAGAGTCAAATCAATAAACCTAATAACTGTCAATGTAATGAATTTATCGACGTGGAATTTAGTATCGAGATTAAAAGCTACTGGAGTTTGAACGAAACCATGTAATTGCTTTTAAAGGGAGAGCGAAAAATTAATTGATTAATTCGCACTGAGGAAGTACATTGTCGATGATTCATCGTCGATTTATTCAAATGAAACTAAAGCAACAAAAACAAAAGTAGGTATGGAATCTCCTTCATAGAAACAGAAGAAATATAAATACCCTTATATTTTTTTAAATTCAATCTATCATTTATATAGATTAATTATCTTCAAAGTAAAATCTCCTCAGTGCAGTTAATATTATAGTGTTCTCAATCTGCAATGAAAACATCAATATAGCAGCTGACTAAAATAGTAGAGATATACATCTTACCTGATATCCATCAGCTGCTGGCAAATGCACAAATTATTAGGTAGGTATTTAAAAAAAAATGGAATCACCCAGTGCCGGATTAGCCACGTAGCAAGAGTAGCAAATGCTACGGGCCCCGCGTTCCAACGCCTGTCTGACTGTAAAAAAATATCAATTTAGATAGGAGCGTAAAAATATTTTGCATGCCTTAACGCGAAGCGCTTAGGCTATGCTTTACTCTCACCTGAAAATCTAAAACTCGATTTCGACTCGATTGGAAATGCAATTTTATAAACTTTTATTAAATAATTCTTTAGAATCGTGTTTCCCAAACGTAGCATTTACTTGTCTCTCATGATCACTAACTGCAGTGGCGAACGTTCTTTTTCAACATTAAAAGGTATTAAAAATGAGTTAAGGAACACGATGGGCCAAGAACGTCTTAAACATCTCACTTTGATGAATATAGAGCATGATTTGCTTAAAGAAGTCGATATTGAAAGTGTTATCTCTAAATTTGCCCACATTAAATCCAGAAAAGTTTATTTGTAACAGTTTTGTTTTATTTAATACCCTAAACTTGAGAACCTAAAGCAAACCAAGGGCCTCTTGACAGAATTTGCTACAGGCCCCTCGCTGGCTTAATCCGGCACTGGAATCTCCACAAAAACAACAAACTCAGGCAAGCATATACCAGACTATCGCAACTCTACTCCCTCATCAACAGAAGATGGCCACTCAAGTACACTTGCAGCATTCTTCTCTACACATCAGACCACTATGCAGCACCCATCTGGCTAACAACAAACAAAACAAACATTCAAAAACTTCGATGATTTTAAAACAAGTTTAGCAGTCTCCGTTTAGCAGTAACCGCACCCTGGTTCGTCTGGAACACCCAAATTAGTCGAGAAAGAAGGGCTATGTTCGGTCTCAGGAGCTCAATTTTATGGATTGGGCCAACCAACCTAAAACCTCGCCTTTACCAGCACACTTTGTACTGAACTAACTACTTATTTATTTTTATTTTTGCTGTGTAGAGTGCTTTGTGCAAAATGTAAAACTTCGAAAATTATGCAGTTTTACAACATTCACAAAAATAATCAAGAAATATATGATTGACCTTTTAATTACTGATAAGTTGATGACGCTGAACGATCTAGTCATTGAGTAGGTCCACAGTTCGCTCATTTTCCCGCCAAACTATAAATATGTATCTTTTAATGAGAATGTTCGTGTCCATACATTTTTTCTATCCACTGTTATCGAGTTCAGACATCATTATTTTTTTTTTTTTTTTTCATTCTTGGAACAGGGGTCGGAAAACATAAAATTCCATTGAAAATTTTACATCGAATTTCTGACCGATTATATAACTGCCCTAATACTTCCTATCATTAGGGAAGCAAAAAATATAAAAAAATACATTGCAAGAAAAAATTAATTAATAATTAATAAAAAAATTGACAATTTACCCAATAAACCTAAAAATGTTACGATATTGTCAGGTTATTCCTTCAACAGATTAAAAATAACATTTATAATTATATTTGGGTAATTTTATTATATTATGAAAAATGCGTTTCTATTTATATTATTCAGAAATACAATAGTAGTAATTATATATAGTAATATATGTACGTAATTCAATCGTTAAATATATTTAAGAAAAATGTATTGAGTGATATTCAGTGTTGTTTATTATGTTTTGAAATCAATTTATTGAAGTAATGAAACATTTTTTCCAAGCTTTTATACCTACTGTGGAAATGTTAAAACATAGACACAAATGTAACAACTTACATCAAGTGGTGCTCACAGGAGAAGAGTGAAGATTTAGAAGAAATTGTAGGAATCCACTTGCCTCTATCCAGTTCTTTCTTTTGAACAAAAATGAGAACCTTCTCAGAATTTTTAACCCTTGTTTTTTTTACATTGAAGAACAAAGAAATAAATAAATATATATATATTTTTTTTACTGGTTATAATTGTTCAAGTAATTCCGTGTATAATAATATTCAAGATATTTCTTATTTATTCACAGAAGTTACTGAGAATAGCAACTAATAAGTATAGAGCACAAATACTCGAAGTAAACAATTAAAATTTGATTGTTGATGTGAAGGTAGGTTATGAACAAGGTTATGATAGATATTTATAACATAGAGGCACGAATGAATTAGTTTTCCTACATCCATGGTTGACCTTGGCTACTAACTAGACTGGTTACATTATCAAGAAGACAATGAGCAAAAATACGTATTTTTATTAGTTACGTTCTCTTTTTGCAAATTTACTTTATGTTTAGTATTTTCAGTGTCTCAAGAGATGTTTTGCAAATGTCCTAAATCTAAATTCCCCACCCATGCAAGTTGTCCATTGTCTTCTATTTCTTCTTTACTTCCCCAACTTTACGATAAACAATGCTGACTGTGTTTATGTCTGTGAACACGATAACACCCCATATAATAAATGTATCATCACGAAATTTTTTATGTGATCCAGAACCCCTGATAAGGAAGGACAACACCTATTGATTTTCAGCCGAATCGTCTGAAGGAATGGGAGGGGGATTTGGGGGAGGCTTATCATCAAAACTCTAATAACTGCTGTTGTAATGAATGTATCGACACAAAATTCCATATCTAAATTCGAAACTACACAAAGGGAGACAGTTTACATAACACTAAATCACGAGTGAATCGTCGTTGGCCTCGTGACCTCCTGCCTGAGGAGGCGGTACAGCTGACCAGCCGCTTCATCAAAAGTTTATTGTTACCCAGTTCATATTTCTTTGTTATGAATAGGAATGTTCATAGTTGGAAATTGTTACATAATAAATACGAAAAAAAATGCTCTTAAATTTAATGTAATTAATTATAAAACTTATCGACGTAGAAAAATACTTATAATTGCCACCAGATGTTTCATGAAAAAGTGTTGCTATGCTATTTTCGGGATTCGACAATAATATGTTACATATAATAATTTTACATTCGTCGTAGAGGTCAGAATAATGAATTAAAGTAAAAAAATAATAATAATATTAGAACAGTTAACTTAGATCCTAAATAACTGAGTAGTGAATAGTGAAAAATATACGGATTCAAGATCCATTCGTGTAACTACTAGTTGCAGCCAAAATGATTTGTTTTTAATTTCTTCCCTGCCCATTTATTTTTGCAATCCAACAACTGAAGACTTGTCTCTGCTCGTCCATATTTTCTGATTTAATTTTAATTTTTCATTAATTAAATTCACATAGTATGTTGAGATGAGACAAAGGCACTGGGACCACACATTGTTTATTAAATGTTGTATATTATATCGAAGAGGCTCTGTATATCATATATACAGATGTATGTAATATACCGATGTGCTTCCTTTTCATCACATACTTCCTGTTATATACAAGCAATCAACCGCCATCTCTTTCATGTTCCTTTTATTAAAAGAGAGAGTGCGATTAAATCATAAATGTTGAATAAATGGTTTCAATAAAAATTATTTATTCTAAATAGAACTTTTCTTGTCTATTTTCAACAACAGTAATAGAGGGTGCGGGTTACTGAGCTCAAGATCGCGGGTTCGAAACCCGGCCGAGGTCTTTAGTTTATTTTATCTGAAAGGTAAAATAAACTTGAGCACGCTGTCCTTCGGATGGGACGAGAAGCGGTGGTCTCGAGCTTGTTCGATGTCAGATACTCTTCAAAGACCCTTTGCCCTTTGTTGAATAAAAAAGGGTAGGTAAAATTTAGTACTTCCATAGTAGAGTCGGGCTCATGTCCACCTGAGTGACGAAAGAGGGAAATATTTAATTGCAAGAAGGAAACATCATTTTAGAATTTCGCAGGTGAAAGATTGTTTTCGTTCATCTCACTCAGAGGAGCGCAAACCGTTCCCCACCGTTATTGTTGGGCGTAGTAGTAATCATTTGAGAGTTGTTGGGGGAGGAGGCGGGGGGATTGTAATCACTCACAGACAACATCCTGGGGGGGAGGAGAATCGGAGGAGTTAGTTATTGCGTCCCATGCCCTGGCTTTTAACTATAAGGTCTATATTTAACTATATTTGACACTCCGGTGGACATGAGACCGACCCTACTATGGGAATCTTAAATGTTGCCTTCCCTGGTTTATTCACCTAATTGTTCAACGAGTACCTGACATCGTACAGACTCGGAACCATCGCTTAACGTCCCATCCAAAGGACGGCGTGCTTGAGTTTAATTTACGACTGAGCTACCGGCCCTTCCCTATATCCCGATAGGTGTGCCCCATCCCACTTGGGGATTTCAATGGGATTCCAATGGTAAAGCCAAAGAAGTAGAAATCCCGCTCTAGTGTGGTGTAATTCCGATGGAGTATATATATATGTTTTGGGGAATAGAAAATATTTGGAAAATAAGTTTGTTTTATTTATTCGAATAAAAAAGAACAAACTAAACTTTTCGCACACATCCGCCCATTCAATAAAATTAAGGATTTTATATTCTGAAAATTTCCCCGCCTTGTATTTTCCGAGTCGAGTTGAGTTGAGTCGAGTGCTCCCAGCAAACTTTCACCCATATAAGTTTTATGTTTTTTTTCTTTTATGTTCTGAATAATGTTGCAAACCTTATCAAAGCAGGCACCGGCTTTTATCAAAATTAGTTCTATCATAATAAACTTCTACTGTCTTCAGTCCTGGCTTTATACCAAAGCTATGGATTTTTACCTTGTATGTACCTATATTATAAGCAAGTATTATAATAAGAGATCCAGTTTTTAATAGTATTTTGTCTGAATACGTTTTGACCATGTTCAGGAGGATGTCTGTCTGCATATGGAACTTAGTGAGCGGTCTAACTTAGAAACGATTGTAACTATGAACTTGAAGTTTGAAATGAAGTAGTCACAGGTGCTAATTTGGATGAGATTAGGTATGTTAGAAATGACATAACGAAAATGGAGACCACTTGCCTAAGCACATTTTACAAGATATCGCTTATAGGTATTTATGACCTAATCAAAAATATAAATAAAAGTTACAGAGAAAACTGGAAGGCACATTTTATACGGTGCAATAAGATTCTTCTCAGTTCGCCCTTTTTTAGGAGATGCATGCAGGAAAATTTCATTCTGAAACCTATTTTTAGAGGTTTGTTGATTTATGCAAAAACTGTTAGTTCTATCAAAAATTTTCATAAAATGTGACGTTCAGATTTCTCTACAACGTTAATGTTGAAGAGATTTTTGTTAGATCATAAATATAAACGGCATTCTATAAAAGTATATACATAGATAGATACTGTCAATTGTGATTTAGAGCGCTCACAACATTCCAATCACATTTTCACACAGACAGACATCATCATGAAAATGATCAAAAAGTGTTAAGGGGACATTGAAATGTGAAAATCTGTTGAAAACTCGATCTTGGATTTTTGCAAGATTACAATACTTTATTGTAGGTCTACTATAGTTATAATAAGACTTTCAAATTTTAATTTTTAAAAACGCTATTATTATTCTGAAGTTGACATAACCGGTACAATTAGCGTCCCATATGCATCTCATGCGAGACGCTTCTAAAAAGGGCATGGAGACGGTACCAAGACGGTTGGTAACCCTGGTTGCCAATTGCATTCTTCAGAACAATTGAATATCAATTTAAATATATTTTACTTTCTTTGTATATTTTCTTCTGGCTGTTTTTCGTTTATTTATTCTTTGTAGAATGGTTCCTTGAATTTTTCTTCAGCTGCTATCAACGTAGGTTTTCTACCCATGTGATATTATTTTGTATAAAAAATGAGAGAAACAGACAAAAAGACATACAGACATGAGTGCTAACGGATAAACCCCAAATAACTGTCAAAAATACTCAATAAACAGAAATTTGTATTTATAAAGATATAAATTGAGATGAAGAGAGGAGGAAACATTGATCCCTGATGTACCCCCTGTACTACTAAAAGTGATGTGTCTTCAAAGTGTTCCTGTTGATTACTAGGAGCTGCCTCCAAGCCTCTACACAATTGCCTCAAACTTTTATTCCGCCTCTTGCTACCTCATATCCTGTCCCACCTCCACTCACCCCCCGCCCCCGCCCCGCCTCCCAATAAAAGAAGCAGTATCACCTTCAAATTGTAAAAACATTTTACGACCAATATGATTAGGAGGGATCTTTTTTTAATATTGTCCCCTTAATATTGGCACTCACCCAATTTGTAGCGGAGTGGAGGAGGCGAAAAAACGCCTCCTAATCTCGAGCCTTGGCGGACCCCCGGTGACAATAACACCAGGCGGACAATAACCCGGCATGAACTTTCCGAGTGTCAGCGCACTCCAGAAACTACAGCTATGGTTCCTCACCAGGGACGAAGAGGGTGTTATGGTTCCTCCGCAGGGAAGAAGAGGGTGTTATGGTCCAACACCAGGGACGAAGAGGGTGTTATGGTTCCTCACCAGGGACGAAGAGGGTGTTATGGTTCCTCACCAGGGACGAAAGCACCCAAGTGGTTTAGTGGAAAGCCAACACGAGGCACACCACACTGTTGGGAATGCACGTGCACCCCTTCGTTGAGAATATACCCATCGCCCTGCGGAAAAAAAAAATATGAAGACATAACCTGTAAATTTCTGCGATATCGGCCTATGGGAAGGGGGTTCAGGGATGGGGGCTCAATTCAAAAACCCTAATAACTGCCGATGTACTGAATTTATCGACACAAAATTTAGTATGAGGATTAAGGAGCTCATATGTAAGTCAACTGTTGAATATTAGCACAAACGGTCGACTGGTCTTGGAGGGGGAGCGAAAAGTTAATTGATTAATTCGCTCTGGGGAAGTACATGTACTTACTTTTATTATTTTTATTTATTTTTTAAAGATTATATCTAGTCTTTACTTTATGTTACGATTACTATAATTATTATTAATTTGGCTGTTCAATGTGTCTAGTCATGATACAGTATTATTATTTTAAAATTTTTTTTCTTAGTCTAAATTAACTTAGTATCATTGATTTTATAATTTATGGTATTCATTTCCCAATTAACACCTGTCTAAATATTATCTTCAATTCAGAAGTTCACCATAATTGTAGTAACATTCATTTTCCTCAACATTATTATTTCTTATTAATCTCTTATAAACTTTGCAATATTTCATTACTTACAAAACTTTGTCTCTATCGTATTATTACTTACATTATTTTCTAAAAATTTCATTTATATTCTTTATTGTTATTACTATTTTTTCTAAGGTACGAAAAGTGGAGAGTGAAGGTGAACGACACGAAATCAGTTCATATTGTCTTCACCCTTCGTCGAAAATATAACTGCCCTTAACAAAAATCTCATCGCTTTAAAAAACGAAGTCCGCTATCTAGGCCTCATACTCGACAAACGACTAACTTGGAATCTTCACACAAGACTGAAAAGACAAGAAATGAACAGACTTTTACAAAGACTACTAGACAAAAAGATCCAAATTAACTTTGAAAACGAAACGACTTATATACAACGCCAGTACTCAAACCTATGTGAAGTTACGGACTTGAACTTTGGGGTTCTGCCAAGACTTCCAATCTCCAGCGCATTCAATCCTTTCAATCCAAAATCCTTCGTAAAATAGCCAATGCTTCTTATTACATCTCCAACAAAACTCTTCACACTGACCTTAACGTACCTTCTGTTATCGAAGTCGCTAAATCCAAGTATAAAAAATTATTTTCCCTTCTTAGTATCCACATTAGTCATCTAGTCCGTGCCCTCCATACTTCCCCAACGACGGCTTAAGCGTCAATGGCCTAAAGACCTCCTTAGCAGCAGCAGTGACAGTGATTAGTTACAAATGAGAGGAAATTAGTGACTAGAGAGTGTCACCACTGGGTGATTTCTCCCCTCTTATTTTGACATTGCCATTATCTCTCTATTAGCACACTTGCTTGTTGTATTTATTTTTATACAGTTGTAAATATCTGCATGTAAATAAAAAAAAAAAATTTCTTCATCTTACCCTTTTATTTATTTTAATTCTATTATTATTTTTTAAGTTATTTTATTATTATAGTTTATCTTTATTTATTACTACTACTTGTCTATTATTATAAATTTTAAATTATTTATACATATTTTTACTTCTCAGCTATACGAAGTATAAAGGAAATTGTGTAATTGGTCAAAAATTCGATGCGGAGTTCTCAACGAAATTTCATGTTTTTCGACCTTCAGATTCCAACTATGAAAAAAAAAATGCTGTCTGTCTGTGTGTATCGAACACGATAACTTCCGATAGAAGGAATGTACTCGTATCAACACGAAATTTTATAGGTGATTATATTCTCTATCGACGACACCTATCGATTTTCAGCCACCAATGTCGGGTCGATAAGTTCGTTCTATTGAACACAAGAACATTTTTTTTTATCGTCTTTCGAATCAGGGGTTCGAAAACATGAAATTTCGGTTAAAACTCAACTTCAAATTACTAACTGATTATATAATTCCCCTCTACTTGGTATAGCTGGTGTTGTAAACACAATGTATAAAATTACACTTATTGTAATTATTAAAATATTATAAAATTAATTATATTTATTTGTATAAAAACAATGAAGTAACTAAATTAGTAAATATATATATATATATATATATATATATATATATATATATATATATATTTACTAATTTAGTTACTTCATTGTTTTTATACAAATAAATATAATTAATTTTATAATATTTTAATAATTACAATGTGTGTAATTTTATACATTGTGTTTACAACGCCAGCTATACCAAGTAGAGTATATATATATATATATATATATATAGTTGGAATCTATATATATTATGAAGTCGCATTTTGTTTTAACATGAACCAATGAGTGGAGTACAAAAGACGATCATCAGATGTTCTAATAGAATGGACCAGTCTACGTTGTATTGTGAAGGTGGAGTCTAGGAGTGAGAAAAGTGTTTAGGCTTAAGGTGTGGTGAACCTAAAAGGTGTGAAATAACATTGAAATCGATGCGCAAAGGAGGTACTTTTATTTATTTATATGTACATAATATATAATATATATGGCCATATATATAATATTATGGCCATAATATTTAAAAATAAAAGAGACTAAATAGATATAAGTAATTAGTTTATAAGATTTTTATTTGAAAATTTATTTTTTATTTTTTTATTCTTAGATATTTAGTTAACCGATTTATAATGTACGTTTAAGTAAATAAATCCAAATATTTGTTCTCTTATTATATGCTATTCATTTTCCTTGTTAACCCAGTAAGATAATGTATACCTTTGGATTAGATTTAATTTATTATATATTAAAACAATATGGCATCTCTTCAGTAAATTTAGAAGAAATCCAAATGAAAAGTTTGTGAATTGAAATTTTTTTTAAATATGTGCATTTTGTTCGAAATTGCACTTCTTGAACTTTTGGTATTTTAATCAAGATTTAGTGGAAGACCAGTTATAATTTCTACAGGAAATGTGGTGATTTTATGATTTAGTAATATTTATTATTTGTTTACAAATTTAACAAATGTAATTTTACAAATTTTTACTATCACAACTCTCACTCACTTATCCCTAGTCCTACGTAGGTTCCACGATTTGGGGTGTTGTTTGCTCAATATAGTTCATTGAGGAAGCAGTTTGTTCTGAACGAAATGAGTCATCTCGTTCAGTTACGGTGAACGAACTAAGTGAGCTTGGACGGTCCCCTGTCCCCCGACTACACGACAGCCTTGTTATCTGAAACATGTACCTTGTTAGTTGGCCTCCTCGTTAAAACACTCCGCCCTCGCCTTTACCTCACCACAGCCTCCCTACAACACAAAACAATATTATTATCTTTTCGTTTTACCCTAGAAAATAAATAAATAAAACTAAACAGTGCGCGGGTTTCACGCCATAGTTCACCGCCTCTTTATTTCCTGTATCAGTGGATGTGAATAAGTTTGTCCTTCCAACCCGTGGTAAATAGGTGTGTTCCTTATACGGTATTGAATTTAAATATTCAATTTTATATTGATTTATTATCGGCAGTTATTGGGGTTTTTGAGTTTGGTCTCCCTTTGATTTTTCCCTTCTGTTCGGCCGTTTATATCATTTTTTATTCGCGAGATTTCTTGCAGGAAATATTGACTACGCACATACGTAGAGACACATACTTCTTTCCAAAAATAGTGTAAAAATACTGTAATGACCTTGAAACATAAAACTATGATGAAAATTTTGATTTCTATTTTCGGACCCATTACAATAACTTCCCTATATGCTGTGAAGTTAAAAAAGTCTGTCTGTAATCACTCCTGTTGGAAAGAATTTTATGTTTATTTAGGATTATATAGAGACGACATGTATTGTTCTTCAGCCACAAGGGAGATTAAGGAGGAGGCCTAACACAGAAACTTTAACTAATAATCGCTGTTGTAATATTTGTATCGACACAAAATTTAGTAAGAGGATTCAGAAGATCCTATTGAGAGTTACCTTAAACAGACATTCGGTTTTGGAGAAAGAGCGAAAACGGTTTTACTTACTATTATTGTAGGGTTGAAGGCGCCTTTAAGTTGCGAAACTCCAGCTAGTCTAGTCTGTGGGGGCTCTGAGAATTAGCGGTGATGTATAAGACAAGATATGAAGGGGAAGTTGATCCTTACAAAGGAGTGGAGTCTTAAGTCTCCAGTTCTTGAGACAATCTCCCAAATGACTATTACATCAATAACCGTATTATCTCTCTCTAAACAGACTAATACTGTTTTATTACTTATACTACTTCCACTTTATTGAATTTCTAAGAACACACAAACAGTGAGAAAAAATATTTACGTTTTGTTAGTGCTCCTAAGAAAGATAGATGTTGTGACGTGTTCTCAAGGGCGAAGCCAGAAGATATGAGCTTGGGGGTGGGGGGGGGGGAGGTCGTTTTTGAATTTAAAATCTACTAATTTCGCGCTCAGAAATGGCGCTATTGGATAGCGCCAAATGTACTTACTTCTCAAATTCAGTATTGAACCCTACAGAAATCATATGGTCTCAGTACTTCTAGACATTTTTTTATTATATTGTCTCGCTGACTAGGGATTTCCCTATTCCTTGAATTTTGAAAAATGATTGTCATTTTAGTATCATTTATTTATTATACCTGACATGTCTGCATATTTACATCCACTATTATTTAAAGCTTGGGTACATTTTTTATTTATTTTATCAATACTATCATTTCTTACGAAAATTTCTTATCAAGGGGTAGGAGGGGTAGTTTAAATCTAAATCTTACAATGGAGGGGGGGGGGGGGGGGGTCAAATTAGCTTTAAAAAAGCCTTACGTAATTTATCAATGGCCCCTTGTCACAAATTGGGGATATTGCTAACTTTGAAACACATGTTCATTTATGTTAAAACCAACCTTACCCTCCACAATGTCACCAACTCAAAGTTTCAAAACAACGCTTTCTTCAATGATAAACCCTTTGCTCAAACCTTGTCATGATGTACCTACCCAAAAATCCCTCCCCTAGAGATCTGCTAAGGTGAGGTAACAAGTGTTTTGAGTGTGCTGGTAGTGAGTGACCAGTTTTATCTCTCTTCAGATTTACTGTTCCTCTCGGTCTGCTTCCACTGCTAGTCAGAGGCTAGACAGGTCTGGGGGACCATCTCCTCTCGGTCTGCTTCCACTGCTAGTCAGAGGCTAGACAGGTCCGGGGGACCATCTCCTCTCGGTCTGCTTCCACTGCTAGTCAGAGGCTAGACAGGTCTGGGGAACCATCTCCTCTCGGTCTGCTTCCACTGCTAGTCAGAGGCTAGACAGGTCTGGGGGACCATCTCCTCTCGGTCTGCTTCCACTGCTAGTCAGAGGCTAGACAGGTCCGAGGGACCATCTCCTCTCGGTCTGCTTCCACTGCTAGTCAGAGGCTAGACAGGTCCGGGGGACCATCTCCTCTCGGTCTGCTTCCACTGCTAGTCAGAGGCTAGACAGGTCCGGGGGACCATCTCCTCTCGGTCTGCTTCCACTGCTAGTCAGAGGCTAGACAGGTCCGGGGGACCATCTCCTCTCGGTCTGCTTCCACTGCTAGTCAGAGGCTAGACAGGTCTGGGGGACCATCTCCTCTCGGTCTGCTTCCACTGCTAGTCAGAGGCTAGACAGGTCTGGGGGACCATCTCCTCTCGGTCTGCTTCCACTGCTAGTCAGAGGCTAGACAGGTCTGGGGGACCATCTCCTCTCGGTCTGCTTCCATTGCTAGTCAGAGGCTAGACAGGTCCGGGGGACCATCTCCTCTCGGTCTGCTTCCGCTGCTAGTCAGAGGCTAGACAGGTCTGGGGAACCATCTCCTCTCGGTCTGCTTCCACTGCTAGTCAGAGGCTAGACAGGTCTGGGGGACCATCTCCTCTCGGTCTGCTTCCACTGCTAGTCAGAGGCTAGACAGGTCCGAGGGACCATCTCCTCTCGGTCTGCTTCCACTGCTAGTCAGAGGCTAGACAGGTCCGGGGGACCATCTCCTCTCGGTCTGCTTCCACTGCTAGTCAGAGGCTAGACAGGTCTGGGGGACCATCTCCTCTCGGTCTGCTTCCACTGCTAGTCAGAGGCTAGACAGGTCTGGGGGACCATCTCCTCTCGGTCTGCTTCCACTGCTAGTCAGAGGCTAGACAGGTCTGGGGGACCATCTCCTCTCGGTCTGCTTCCACTGCTAGTCAGAGGCTAGACAGGTCCGGGGGACCATCTCCTCTCGGTCTGCTTCCGCTGCTAGTCAGAGGCTAGACAGGTCTGGGGAACCATCTCCTCTCGGTCTGCTTCCACTGCTAGTCAGAGGCTAGACAGGTCTGGGGGACCATCTCCTCTCGGTCTGCTTCCACTGCTAGTCAGAGGCTAGACAGGTCCGGGGGACCATCTCGTCTACCTATATTTAGTAGAAAGGAGGATGGCATCTTGTGGGAGTGTTCCAGGGGTCTCGGGGCTGATTCTTTGTTTTCATTATGATTAACCAAAATAACGAAAACTAAAAAAAATATTATGTTGCACATAGTTTATATTTTTTTCTATTTTTTTGTTTATTTATTTAATTTACTTATTCTTATTTTAATTATTTATTATTATTTAGTGAATATTTATTATTTTGTACATTCATAATTCATTTATATTGTATTATAATTTTATATTATAATATATATATATATATATATATATATATATATATATATATATATATATATATATATATATATATATAATTACAACAATATAATATTGTTATATATATAATTACAACAATATAATAATTACAACAATATTATAATAGACATATTCATATTTAATAAAACACAAAATTACACAACGTTATATTATCAGATTATAGATATACGAATTTACAGGGTGTACATGACATAAGTTACTCAAAATTATTTTATATGTATAGGTTAGGTTTAGGTTAGGTTTTGTGACTCATGCCCGGGCTTTAACTACGAGGTCGTATCGCCTACTACCAGAGCGCTCTTTCGTCACTCTGGTGGACATGAACCCGACTCTACTGTGGGAGTCCTAAATTTTGCCTACCTAAATTTGTATTCACCTAGGGCAGGGGTCTTTAACGAGTACCTGACATCGTACAGGCTCGGGACCATCGCTTAACGTCCCATCCGAAGGACGGCGTGCTTAAGTTTATTTTAACTCCCAGATAAAATAAACTAAGGGCCTCGGTCGGGTTCGAACCCACGTTCTTGAGATCAGAAGGTAAGCACGCATACCACTGAGCTACCGGCGCCCCCTTTTATATGTATATATTTAGGTAACATATTAATTAACTACTAGGTGTGCAATGCATTCTGCTGTTTGCAAAAACTGAGCTAAGTCAGTCTAAATTTATTGAATTATACTGTTAATGTGGTCGGTTAACATACAAGTAATGCATTTGAAATGGGGCATATGAACCGGTTTGTGATCACTGGATGGAACCGTAGGGTTTTCAAGTTTGCGCACTTTTACCGGAAATTTTTCTCGGTGTTTAACGTGAACATCTGTTCGACCAAACGACACAATTTCTAAATGAGAGAATTTTGTCTCTCAATTGATTTCAATGGGCATTTCGTTTTTCGGTGATTATTCCTCCATGGTATGTTCGATTTCAGATTTTTTAGCAGTAAACCATCGTCACCGTGTCCACTACCATCGTGGCAAATTTCAATGTGATCGGTAAAGGGGTTTAGGAGGAGTACGAGTACAACGAAATACATGAGCCGCCTAAGAAAGAGCTTCGTAAACTCAGCTCAATAATATCAAGTTGAATTTAATATACCTTACTTATGTAACCTTTCAATATTGGTTATTGGGGCAATTAAGGTATTTATATTTTAAACAATATTTTCTTTATTTCATTTCAGACGTTTCGACACTCTGGTCATTATCAATTCTAAATACAGACTGATATATAAAATTACTACTCCAATCATGTATTATATAACATTAATTGTCGTCAAATTTTCTAATAAATTCACATTTGTCAATTTCACCTTTACATCTTTCAAATTCCAATACTATCGAGGGTGAACCACTTAGTGTCTTTGTCACTTTAGTATTATTAAACTTCAAAAAATATGAAAAAAATTAATACCAAAGGCTAACAAAATGTTACACGTGTTTAACTTTTAATAGCTAAAACAGCTGTTTAAATACTAGAGATATGTAGGTAAAATACAAAACAGTTCACCTCATTACTCAAGCCGAGAATTTTAGTTCAATTTAGTCAGAGGCTAGATAGGTCCGGGGGACCATCTCCTCTCGGTCTGCTTCCACTGCTAGTCAGAGGCTAGACAGGTCCGGGGGACCATCTCCTCTCGGTCTGCTTCCGCTGCTAGTCAGAGGCTAGACAGGTCCGGGGGACCATCTCCATAGCTAAAACAGCTGTTTAAATACTAGAGATATGTAGGTAAAATACAAAACAGTTCACCTCATTACTCAAGCCGAGAATTTTAGTTCAATTAAATTTATATACATATATTGTTTATTTAAGCATTTGATGCGTTAAAATTTATCACTAAATACATTTCAAAATTCTTGTCTGAAAAACTGTGCCGTCTGTCGCTAAGTAGGTATATGTTTTAGCTGGGAAAACGATTTCTTGACGCTGACGCTTGTGATGGGCCATTTTTTGTAGCTGCTTATAATGTCAGCTTGTAGATCCAATCCAATATCTTCAACATTTATGACCGCATTGTACTTTTTGAGTTGGCCATATCAGGGATTTGTTATCAAAACTGTTGTAAATTTGTCAATTAACTAATGTATACATTTTCAAACTAACTTACAAATCCATTTTCTAATTACGACAAAATATGCAATTTTGTACAGTAAAAACCTAAAACCTGCAGTTTTGCCAAAAACGTTAAAAACGTGCAATTTCGTGCAAAATAAAATTTATGTATATTAATAAGGATGCCTTAATTCGTAAAAATAATTTGTTACTTAGAGATTTAAATCAAGAGAAAAAAAATACAATTTTGAACAGGAAACAGAGAGTAAAACACGACAACGAAGTGTGAGTCACGATCACACTACGGAACCACAATCAGTTCGGGTGATGCATGATGTGTATCTGTTCAATGTATAAAGTGATTCTTGCGTTCCCAACCCCGGGATTTATACGATTAAAATCCAGTGAGGATCCCAGTGTTGCAAACCTTAGTCTAGCTCCGTCACAAGAAGTAACCCATTAGAATACATTTTGCACTTACCAGATTCTTACAGTTTATTTTTTTTTCTTAGATATGGTTGGTACACTGACAAGCCCCTAGGTATTGGAGTCACGTTGGCACACCCGACATTCCTCTAAATGGCTCAGACAATCAGCTTTTTTATTTTATTTTATTTTTTTTTGTGCGAACCCCATCAACTGATCCTCGATACTTTCCGAATTCCGAACTTCCCCTCTGTAGGTACTTATACGAAGAAAGCCGTAAACTCGCCTTCCCCCTCGGTTTACGACAGCCTCGATATTTCGCCGCTCTCCCTTCTTCTTCCACTTACTCCAAAGAGTGCTGAAAAGGGAGATAAAAGAAAAAAATCCAGTCACAAAGTCTATAAAAATCTTTACCACCCGTCCTTCTCAAGTTTAATAAGCGTTCTTTATATTCTATTTCTTTATACATTTTTTCTACATCTTCTTTTGATAGCTATTTGTCTATTCAATATATTTATATATGCAATTCATTTATATAGGGATGTTTTAAATTTAATCCGTATCATAACTACCCCAGTGGCGCCCCACCATATACGAAATTTAAACAAAAAAATATTGTAAACCCCCCAAAACAACTTTAAAAGTAGGTACAATTCCGCCAATGATGTTCATTCTATTCAAAAGAAGTAGCGACATCAAAATAATAATGAAAATGCAGGTCAATTAAACGGTAGTTTCTGACGTGAAACCCTGGAACCAACTGAACAACGTATGTACTGGGGGCCATGGTGGCCGTGCGGGCTAGAGCGTAGGGCTTTGGTCGCATGGTTTCACCATGGTTTGCGGGTTCGAATCCCGTCCGGGAGTGAGTTTTATTTCGTTCGTAGATAGAACTCCCTCCCGGGGCCATGGATGTCTTAAATAATTATATATACAACACATTGACATGGCTAATATGCACCGTACATAAAGCCAAAAGAAAAAAAAAAAAAAAAAAAAAAAAAAAAAAAAAAAAAAAAAAAAAAAAAAAAACTTCCAGCATTTTTGGATCTACCCGACTTTCGAAGACTGTAGCATCCTTAGAACTCCTAAGATAACCCGACATTTGATGACTCCAAATACATATCGGATCTTTTCGCGTTTGAGAAGTACATTGCCGGTGAATCACGGCCGAATAAATTTTTTGATTGCTATGGTAACCTCTTTATTTACGTACTTCTGTCTATATTTCTATTGATGGTAAAATGAAAGTGTTACTTCCTTTTTTGTTTCTTCCCCAACTATACGAAGTGACCAAAACCCCAGAATGACACCTTTCGATTAATTCATTCTGGGAAAGTACATACGTCTTTTTTTTATTGAATTATCCTGTTCAAATTAATTTTTTTTTATTTCTGAAAGCAGCATGAAATATAGATGTACTGTCAGTAATCATTGCTCGCTATCATCAGTAACAGTGATTGGTCGCTTTATCAGACTTTCATGTAACAGTAATCGAATTTAACTGGGAAATTATGCAGAAGAACCACCTGGGAAAAAGCGATTAACTTCCAACTCAGAGTCTAATCAAACTTGGAACTTAACAGAAAAGTTGTAATCAAAGAAGAGATCTTTTAGAAGAGGTAATAGAATTTCAAAAATGTCTACTTTTAAACGCTTAATTTCCTGAATTCAGAGGCGGCTTTTTCACTGTACCAAAAAAGAATGATACTGTTTGAAAATTCACTTTTATAAAATTGTGTTGAAAATTGTTAATTCATTTAGTAACATCAATATTACTTTCCAGTCAGAAACTCGATTTTAAGTTTACGTCGGTGTTATAATTTATAAGATGTTAAATAAAAATGAATATATAAATAATAATTTAATTAATAAAATTAATAATAATTAAACAAATAATAAAATTACCACATTTCCTGTAGAAATTAAAGTTATTCTTCTACTAAATTTTGATTTCTACAGTAATTTCCGAAAAGAGCCCTAAAAAAATATCAAAAGTTCAAGGCGTGCAATTTTGAAGAAAGTGCACATATTTTAAAAAATTTTAATTAATAATGATTTCATGTGGATTTCTTCTAAATATAATAATGAGATGCCCTATTGTTTTCCTAAATTTTCAAAAAATGTTCAATCTAATCCAAAGGTATAAATTATCTTACTGGGTTCACGGGGAAAATGAATAGCAAAGAATAAGAGAACAAATATTGGGTTTATTTACCTAAACCTACGTTATACATAGCATTATATTGTGTCTATTTAGGTCTACTATTTGAAAACAGGGAAGTATAATATAAGCACGCATTTGATCTTTCACTATAATCTGGATAGAAAATGTAACATGAAATCATTAGAATAGTCTGGTTGGAAAGGTGACGCCATAACCTCTAGTAAACAACTTATGAAGTAAACAGGTAAACATTGTTGAGGTTATAACAGTCTTCCCCCTTAATTTGGAACTTGAATATTGAAAAATTTCATGGGGTTCAAAACTTGAGCTGATAGTCCCCCAGATAGGCTGGAGGTCGGCAAGTCCGACCAGAACGTCTCGGCTCGACCATAGGCGCTCTCGGACCTGGATCTCCCGGTGCTGGTGTTGAGGTGGAAGTGTCCTGAGGTAATGCAGTGTTTCTTTCTGGAACCGAGATAGGCTTCTCTTCCTGAGGAGTAGCCTGATATGCCGGAGGATCTTGCCATAGCCGAGGTTCTGTGGCTTGCAGATTAAAATGGACCTTCTTCACTAAGGTATGGCGGATTTGGTCCAAATGTCGTTTGATGGTGTAGCCAGAGTCGAGTTTGACAATGTAGTGCAGTACCCCTAATTTTTGAATGATGGTACCAAAAACCCAGGTGTACTTATTGTTCTGTGAGTAGTCCCTTACTTGGACCCTCTCCCCCACTTTAAAAGTGCGGAGAACCTGGTATGTTGAATCTGGATTTTTAGCTGGATGATAAGGTCGGAGTGCATCTAGCTTGATCCTGAGCTTCCGATGAAGGTAGCGCTCGGCTGGAGACTGGCCACAAGCAAGTGGCGTTGCGCGATAACGGAGAAGGACGTTACTAAGGCGAGGCATATCTAGGACGGCTTGAACTTTTTCTGGTGATTTTGAAATTTTGTTATGTTCGATTATATGGTCCAGGTATTCGATTTTTTCAGAGAAGAAGGAACACTTATCTTTATCAATTTCTTCTAGGCTGATCTTCAAATGTCTAATCCATATGCGGCCTAAAATGGCTGGACGACCCTTAGGAACTACATACAATTCTTCGATAGAACTACGTCCTTTATAGGTCACTCTAAGAGAAACTTTCCCCTTAGGCTGGAAAACGTCATTGGTATATGCTCGAAAATAAATGTTGGTTGGAGTTAGAGAAATGTTCAGCTGCAAACTCTGGAATTCATCCTCTGGGATCAGAGAAAAACCCGCCCCCGAGTCTACTTCCATGCGGACTGGGTGGTTGTTGACGGATACAGTGACGAAATACTTCTGAGAGTCAGCAACGGAGTTTGTACAAGGCAGCTGGTCGAAAATATCCACAATATTCTTATCTGAATTATTGTAGCACACTTCTGTAACCTGATTGAGACCATATGAAAGAGTATTGTCTTCAAAAGATCGCATGTGTTTAGTAATATTATCCCCGGATGAGTGGTTAGAGTTAGATTTCGAATATTGATTAGGATACTTGTCGTTCAGGAGTGTTGTTATGCAAACCCGCATAATGTGTCCGTTCTTGCCACAGGCGGAGCAGCGTAATTTGGATCTATCGATGCGACAATCTGGAGCACGGTGGTTATTTCTACCGCATTTGAAACAAAGATCACTGATACCGAGTTCTGCATAATCGATTCTAGGTTTTGAACAGTTTCTCGAAGAACCCTTTGCCGTGGATGGTGATTTAGAACGTTTCTGAGACTTATCACGACGAGAACGATTGGAAATTTTGTTCACCTGTTGGCTTTGTGTAGAATTTGCTGGATGTTGATTTGCGAGTTCCTGTGTTTCAAGTCGAGAAGCTTCCAAAGCCGTAGCTTTAGTCAATACATCAGAAAAAGTATTTGAATCGGACTGTAACAACAGTTCCCTAATCCATTTGTCTTTAAGCCCTTTGATAAACTGTGCCCTCAAGAAAACATCCGCCACCGAGACGGTTTTGCTACAAGTGCATGTTGCAGAAAATTTACATTCAGGAAGGTCGCGCTGTAGTGCCGCAACAAATTCAGCGATGTTTTCGTTAGGTTTCTGGTAGGTACCCAAAAAATAATGTTGTGAGACAACTGTGTTTCTGGGTGGTGCAAGCATTCGGCTAAATGCTTCAGTGAGATCCCTGTATGAGAGGTTTTTGATTGGTTTGTCGGGACCCAGCATCGAAGATAAGTTGTTATAATGAGTGGAACCGATCGAAACACTGAGAAGTTGAGCTTGCTTGGAAGGGTCAGTGACATTTTTGACCAACAAATAGTTTTCGAAACGCTCCAGGTAGTTTTTGAATCTCTCTTTTTGTGAATCGAAAACTTCAAACGGAGGAATGTTATTATTAATGACAGTACTTACAGTATCGACGCGAGAAAATGACAATTTTTCAGTAAGTTGACTGACCAGAGTTGTTGCCAGGGTTGCTTGACTTCGGTTGAAAAGATCTAATAACCTTGCGAATTGTTCGGCGTCCATTGTAGTTATGTTCGATATAAATCCACTTGGTCACTTACAGTTACGGAATGTTGTTTAATCGTCGCCAAATATTGTGTCTATTTAGGTCTACTATTTGAAAACAGGGAAGTATAATATAAGCACGCATTTGATCTTTCACTATACTCTGGATAGAAAATGTAACATGAAATCATTAGAATAGTCTGGTTGGAAAGGTGACGCCATAACCTCTAGTAAACAACTTATAAAGTAAACAGGTAAACATTGTTGAGGTTATAACACATTATTAAATAAAAACATCAAATTACTCACAATAAAAAAAATCTTACAAACTAATTTCTACATCTACTTTTAGTCGTTATTCTTTTTAAATATTGTGGCCATTCTTTAATTTTATGTTTTTTTTTGTGGGTATATAAACATATAAATGAATAAAAGTACCTTTTCTCTTCTATTTCACTGTTAATTCACTCCTACATGGTTCACCACTTCTTAAGTCTAAAAACACTTCTCTCTTTAGACTGTCCACCTCCATGTTTCACACTATTTAAAATAGCTGATCTTCGTCTTTTGCACTTCATTCATTGGTTGTTCACATTTTGTTTTAAAACAAAATGCGACTAGTTCATTTTTGTATATTTATTCATTAAGTTACTTCAATCCTAACAACTGTTTTTACACAAATAATAATAATTGATTTTATAATATTTTAGTAATCTTAATGTGTGTAAATTTTTTACATCATATCGGAATTTCAAGTTTTCCAACCTCCTGAATTCAAAATAGCAAAAAATTCAAATTTCATGTCCTGTCTATATTTGCGAGACACCCCGGTGAGCCACATGAACCATCACATGATCTGTACAGTAGAAAGTCGTCCATGAACTTGCCCAGCACGAATTTATCAATTTATTTTTTCTCTCCTTTTGAGATCAATCTACCGATTTTTTTTTTTTTATTATTTACAAATAACTATTTACAATTGTATACAAATAAATACAACAAGCAAATGTGCTAATAAAGAGATAAAGGCAATGTCAAAATGTCATGAGGGGAGAAATCACCCAGTGGTGACACTAGTCACTGTTTTTCTCTCGTTTATAGCTAATCACTGTCACTGTTCATGAGGTAGAATGGAGGGCACGGACTAGAGGATTATTGTGGGAACTAAAAAGGCAAATAATTTTTTATATTTGAATTTAGTGATGAAAGGTATGTTAAGGTCAGTGTGAAGGGTTTTGTTGAAGACGTAATAAGGAGCATTGGCTATAGTAGGAAGGATTTTGGATTGAAGGGATTGCACGCGCTGGAGACTGGAAGCCATAACCATTTGTTTGAAAATCAATATGTTTGTTACTCAGACACTTCGACAGAATCCTCGCTTGCAGTTTATTAAGGCTTTTTCTGTTGATTTCTTCTTCTCATTCCTTCATTCCTAAGGATGACACCTATTAATTTTCAGCGGAATCGACCAAAGAGAAAGAGGGAATCGGAGGGGGGGCTCAATTAAAAAACCCCAATAACTACCGATTTAATAAATAAATCGACACAAAATTACATATTTAAATTTAAAACCCCATAAGAACGGCACCTATTAGTTTTGCGTGAAATCGGCAGAAGGGAAGGGGGGAATTAGAGGGGGGCTCAACTCAGAAAGCCGAGTAATGAATGTATCGATATAAAGTTTTGTATGAAGATTCACAAGGCCCAATAAGACAATTATTGATTTTTAATTCTAACGATCGACTCGTTTTGAAGAGCGAGCGAAAAGGTAATTGACTAATTCATTCCGGAAAAGTACTATTTATTATGAATTTGTTTCTGGTGCACCATTCATCAGGACCAATGTTTGAATGGAGCTTTCATATTTAAAAACTAAATTGGGTTTAGTAAGTGTTTCTTTAGTGTTTTCAATCCGGGTTGATGAACGTGTAAATTAGATGGCTCATAAAGCCATGATGCACGACACTTGAAATGTTCAGCCTCAGATGTAAGATTCCTGTCTAGTTGAGTTGGCAACGTTTCAATATGGGCTTGTGTAAAGTGTTTTGGCAGTTGGCGACACAAGATGTCTACGCTAATTCGAAATACTACGAATATCTTTACCAACTTACTTCGGAGAAAAGTTCAATGTTGTTTTAAAATCTAAATGCAAACTGGATTTCAAATTTGGGGGGGGTATCTACCTGTCACCACCTACTTGGAGCCTCATCGAAAATTGTACTTAGTTTTCACCTTCATCTTGCTTGATTTAAAATTTAAACTGAAACTTTGTATTTAAACTGAACATTTTTATTTAAACTGAAACTTAGTATTTAAACTGAAACTTAGTATTTAAGCCGTCCGCCGGATAAAAGCCAGCTATGTAATTCTCAACTCGAAATGAACTAAGTTCTTGCTCTCCCATTCATTGCCTCAGATGTTTTTAGGGCTTATAAGTTAAGCCCCTCTAATTCCCCAATCCCCTTTGGCCGATTTGACTGAAAATCAATAAGAGTCGTCCTTAAGGATGTTTAAAATTATTACAGTAGACTCTCCCTTATCCGACGTTCTTTTAACCTGCGCGCTACCTTATCCGGCGCTCGCAAAATAATATCAAATTTGTTAAACTGAAATTAACATTCAATTATTAGATTATCAATTATATGAGTCACGTGTATTTACGAGCACATAATAATTCCGTAACTCACGAATCTTTTATGAATTTTTATTGTATTAATAATGAAGGGAACGCTAATACAATATTTTATTACTTCACTAATACCCTTTAAATAAATATAAATAATAAATACATAGTTAAAAATCAAACATTTATAAAAAATGTTTCCTAGAATAGAAAAACAAAGGTACCTTCCCGTCCGCACAACAATATCGTCTTATCGGGAAATGAACACTTAACTAGTAAACTCAAGGTTTAATTTTTTTCCACAGATATATAGTGAAAAGAATCGTTGGATCGTTTTTTTCTTTAGTGAAATTGGATGTTTAAAATTTTATTTAACTCACGTGCGACGTTTTTGTTTACGGACGTTTTGTACGGCCGGTGCAGGATAGTGAACAGTATTTTTGTTTAAATCATCAAGTTATAAAATGATCAAACAATGGCTTCCACTTCAAAAAGAAAGAAAATTGTTCTTTCCATCCAACAAAAATTGACGGCCATTTAAAGGATGGAAAAGGGAGAAACAGCTGCTAAAATAGCCAAGAAATTAGTTTTTTTTTTTAATACTTTAATTGACACTTCTTTTCATGCTTTAATTGATATATTTTTTCTCATTAATTGATGATTTCCGTTATCCTGCGTTTTCTGTTATCCGGCGTCACGTCGGTCCCGGCAACGCCGGAAAAGGGAGAGTCTACTGTATATTAAATTTCAATTCACAGACACGACACTGATCTACTGACCCACAGACAAATATGAAATATTTTGTTCACTTTTAAATTCAGAGAGGCGAGAAACATTGGGAGGTAGGAGAGTAACGAGCTTCGTTAACTAACGACAGGTCAACTGTCAACCGAACGAAAAGCGGCCAAACCGGTCAACACTTAATCTAAAGAAAGGCGGCCAAATCGATCAACTGTCAACCGAACGAAAAGCGGCCAAACCGGTCAACACTTAATCTAAAGAAAGGCGGCCAAACCGGTCAACTCTCAACCGAACGGAAAGGCCAAACCGGTCAACACTTAATCTGAAGAAAGGCGGCCAAACAAGTCAACTCTTAACCTAACGAACGGCGACCAAACCGGTCAACTCTCAACCGAACGAAAAGCGGCCAAACCGGTCAACACTTAACCTAACGAACGGCGGCCAAACCGGTCAAGTCTCAACCTAATGAACGGCGGCCAAACCGTTGAACACACAATCTAAAGAAAGGCGGCCAAACCGGTGAAAACTTTTTTTGCGATTAAATTCATATATAACTCACTATTGTTATTATGTTTTACATTATTATTCATACTTTGTTTTTTTCTTATTTTTATCATTAATTTTCACCAGTTTTTTATTGTTTTAATCATTGCCTCTCTCTAACATTTTATATTTATTACTAGAGACCTCTTTTCCTTTATTTTTATTCTGTCTCAATGGGTCGATACTTGTACTCTTTTATCTACTTCTTATGTTATTATTCTTAGGGGACGAAAGTCCCAGAATAAAGATTATTTTTCATTTCATTTCATTTCATTTCAACACTTAATCTAAAGAAAAGCGGCCAAACCGGTCAACACTTAACCTAACGAACGGCGGCCAAACCGGTCGTTTCAACCTAACGAACGGCGGCCAAACCGGTGAACACTTAATCTAAAGAAAGGCGGCCAAACCGGTGAACACTTAATCTAAAGAAAGGCGGCCAAACCGGTCAACACTTAATCTAAAGAAAGGCGGCCAAATCGATCAACTGTCAACCGAACGAAAAGCGGCCAAACCGGTCAACACTTAATCTAAAGAAAGGCGGCCAAACCGGTCAACTCTCAACCGAACGGAAAGCGGCCAAACCGGTCAACACTTAATCTGAAGAAAGGCGGCCAAACAAGTCAACTCTTAACCTAACGAACGGCAACCAAACCGGTCAACTCTCAACCGAACGAAAAGCGGCCAAACCGGTCAACACTTAACCTAACGAACGGCGGCCTAACCGGTCGTTTCAACCTAACGAACGGCGGCCAAACCGGTGAACACTTAATCTAAAGAAAGGCGGCCAAACCGGTGAACACTTAATCTAAAGAAAGGCGGCCAAACCGGTCAACACTTAATCTAAAGAAAGGCGGCCAAACCGGTCAACTCTCAACCGAACGGAAAGCGGCCAAACCGGTCAACACTTAATCTGAAGAAAGGCGGCCAAACAAGTCAACTCTTAACCTAACGAACGGCGTCCAAACCGGTCAACTCTCAACCGAACGAAAAGCGGCCAAACCGGTCAACACTTAACCTAACGAACGGCGGCCAAACCGGTCAAGTCTCAACCTAATGAACGGCGGCCAAACCGTTGAACACTTAATCTAAAGAAAGGCGGCCAAACCGGTGAACACTTTTTTTGCGATTAAATTCATATATAACTCACTATTGTTATTATGTTTTACATTATTATTCATACTTTGTTTTTTTCTTATTTTTATCATTAATTTTCACCAGTGTTGGGTTTGGGTACAGGTTAATGAGAACTTAGAGTAGAGCAACAGATATATTTATTTGGACAACACCCCTATTACAAAACCGCGTGGTAACGAACACAAAGTCAGTTGTTCAATAATAAGTCCCATACCGCGTGGGAACTACACAAGTCACTCACTTACTGTGCTTGGTAACAGACGACTCACTTTATACTCGCGTGGTAATAAACAACTCACTTCCGCATGGTAACTAACGACTCACCTTATACCCGCGTGGTAATAAGCAACTCACTTCCGCATGGTAACTAACGACTCACCTTATACCCGCGTGGTAATAACCAACTCACATCCGCATGGTAACTAACGACTCACCTTATACCCGCGTGGTAATAAGCAACTCACTTCTGCATGGTAACTAACGACTCACCTTATACCCGCGTGGTAATAAGGACGAATCCATTCCGCACACCGCGTGCTGGCTCGACCCAGACTCTCAGTCCACCCCGCGTGGCGACCAACTGGTCCCTCTCGTTGTTAAGAGACGACTGAATCCTGTAGTTCAAAGAATCAACAAGTCACTCACCACAGGTCGTTCAAGGAACACACCGTAGGTATCGATTCTCGGCGTGTTCCCCAATTCACTCGCACTCAACTCGCGACTTAACAACCAGTTTTTTATTGTTTTAATCATTGCCTCTCTCTAACATTTTATATTTATTACTAGAGACCTCTTTTCCTTTATTTTTATTCTGTCTCAATGGGTCGATACTTGTACTCTTTTATCTACTCCTTATGTTATTATTCTTAGGGGACGAAAGTCCCAGAATAAAGATTATTTTTCACTTCATTTCATTTCATTTCAACACTTAATCTAAAGAAAAGCGGCCAAACCGGTCAACACTTAACCTAACGAACGGCGGCCAAACCGGTCGTTTCAACCTAACGAACGGCGGCCAAACCGGTGAACACTTAATCTAAAGAAAGGCGGCCAAACCGGTGGACACTTAATCTAAAGAAAGGCGGCCAAACCGATCAACACTTAATCTAAAGAAAGGCGGCCAAACCGGTCAACTCTCAACCTAACGAACGGCGGCCAAACCGGTCAACTCTCAACCTTACGAATGGCGGCCTAACGAGAGAATTCTAAAACTAACGATAGGTCATGATGTGGACATTCTAGAATTTTCTATACTGGTATTACTGTGTATAAGAAAGTCCTCTCAGAATTTTGCTGTAAAGTATCAAAGCAAGCTGCTGATTGACATCAACTATTGATTTGTGGAGGGAGGGCGAGAACCTAATTCATTAATTCGATCTGAGGAAGTTCAACGCCGGTGATTGGGTCACGACATTTCTTAATTGGTTTATTTATTGTTATATTTTTTAGGTTGTTATTCTTAGGGAATATATTCAAGTAATAAAGATTATCTTTAGCATTATTTCATACAATTGAGTTATGTGTTTTATTCCCTTCTATAAATTGAAGTTATGGTGTTATTTTTTGATATATTTTTTTTCTCATTTTTGGATTTAAGGGATTGGAAAACATAAAACTCCAATGAAAACTCTATATCGTATATTATAGCCGTTACATAACTTCCCCTATACAGACTGTGTAGAGGTATAACGGAGCAAATAAAAGGGGCTAACAGTAGAAGCCATATATATTTTTCCAGGACATTAACCCAGCATTATTATACTTTTCGGCAAAGATTGTATAAAATATAGAAGGTGAGTTGGACAAATTTGTGAGCATGCTGTCCTATAAAGTTTTCTGCTTACACGAATCCTCTCTATTGTTTCTCATTGCGTGCGGTAGACAACGTTTGGTGCAAAAAGGGAATAAGAGCCTCATCGTGACAGAGTCTCATCAATTCAACTTCTTACTTCTCAGATTCGGAAAATTCTATTCTTTATATTCACTTCGCGGCCTAAATTTGAGCTTTATGGACTGTACATGCCTTGTTGGATCTAGGGGGGGGGGGGGGGAGAGGCGTGTCTGTCTGTGGACACGATTACTCTCGGTAGAATGAATATATCGACACGATCCATCAGGGATAACCGACGAGAAGAGGTGGCAGTGATGAGGCTATAAGTGGGTCACAGTCGGCTAAGCCACGGCCACCTGATAAGAAGAGAGGAAGCCAGGAAGTGCGAACTGTGTGAGGAGGAGCTGTCGGTGCGGCACATCCTGGAGGAGTGTCCACTCTATCAGGAGGAGCTGTCGGTGCGGCACATCCTGGAGGAGTGTCCACTCTATCAGGAGGAGCTGTCGGTGCGGCGCATACTGGAGGAGTGTCCACTCTATCAGGAGGAGCTGTCGGTGCGGCACATCCTGGAGGAGTGTCCACTCTATCAGGAGGAGCTGTCGGTGCGGCACATCCTGGAGGAGTGTCCACTCTATCAGGAGGAGCTGTCGGTGCGGCACATCCTGGAGGAGTGTCCACTCTATCAGGAGGAGCTGGCCAGGAGAGGCATCACCAGAACACTGCCAGCAGCCCTGGGCAACCACCGAGAGGCACTCCAGAGAACTATAAACTTCTTTAGTGGTACAAAACTAATGGACGAGCTATAATGCAAGCAAGAATGTAAAAGTATACAATAACACATAGAAAAAAAATATATATGTGTATATGGATGTATGTCTATATATGTGTATATATATATGTCTGTATATGGGTATATATACGTGTGTGTATGTGCATATGTATGGATATGCATCTGTCTCCATCCCTAAGTATTTAGATGCTTATGACCTTGATGTTGAGCATCTGTAACCCTAATCCTAATCCTCGACAAGATATATTAAAAAAATGGAGGTTGTATTTCTTGGTTGGTAAACGGATGTAGAGGACTTACTAACAAGTCTTGTTAAATAAGTAATAAAGAGTATGATGTATAAAATTACATACATTGTAATTATTAATAATATTGTAATTATTAATAATAATAATAATAATATTATAAAATTAATTATTTTTATTTGTATAAAAACAGTGAACTAATTTAATTAGTGAATAAAAATATATGAAGTCGCATTTTGTATTGAAACGAACCAATGAGTGGAGAACAAAAGACGACCATCAGCTATTCTAATTAGTGTGGTCGAGTCGAAGTTGGATGGTGGAGGTGAGAGGTCTGAGTTGAGATGTAGTGAGAAAAGTGTTTAGGCTTAAGGTGTGGTGAACCAAGTAGGTGTGAAATAACAGTAAAATTGATGCGCAAAGGAGGTACCTACTTTTATTTATTTATATGTACCTACATAATATACATACATGCCCAAAATACAAAACATTGATATAAATAATGGCAAAATATAAAACAGAAAAAAGACTGAAATAGTTTTAAGAATTTAGTTTCTAAGATTTTTTTCTTTTAAATAGTTTGATTTTTGTTCCAATCTTAGTTTTTAATTTTATAATGTAGGTTTAAGTAAATAAACCCAAATATTTGTTCTCATATTCTATGCTATTCATTTTCCCTGTTAACCCGTTTGATGGATTACATTTTAACATTTTTGCAAAATTTAGAAAAACAATATGTCATCTCTTTAGAAATTCAAATGAAAAGTTTGTTAATTGAATTTTTTTTGAAGATGTAAAAAAAAATTAATACATAGATATATTTATAATAAGTAGACACAATTTCAATTTAATAAAAATTAAGATAACTATTTTTCAAAAAACTCTTCGGGTTTTTTTTTATTAAGTCCCTTCATCAGGTCCCAATGTGCGAGATATAGAAAAGAGAAAGAAATCATTGTAACTTTAACAGTATATAAAAAAAATAAAAATAAATAAATACATATATCAATTATAAATGAATAAATAAAAAAGTCTAAACAAATAAAGAAATAATACATAAATGAATAAATAAAAAAATATATATGAATAAATAAAACAATAACGTACATTGGACTGACCTTTAAGGTGTGGAGGAACTCTGCCTGAAAAATAAAAATGAAAGCTTTGTATCAAATAATGTTTTTGAATATGAAACACGATTCTTTATTGTGATTATATTATTTTTTTTGAACAGTGAGAATAAAATTCCTTTTCCTTGTAAAGGGTTTCCTCTAACATAAACATTTTTAGTTGGTTAAAATTTTTTTTTTTTAATTATATAGGTATATAATAATAATATATATTATATATATATAATAATAATGTATATTATATATATTTATATTTATATAATAGTAATTACAAAAGCTCCAATAATTGTCGATGGAATGAGCTTCTTGTTACAAAATTTTATTAGTCATATACTTATTTTTAGCCAAATCGGGGTAAAGGATAGGGGTTTAGAGCGAGATATCTGAAACTTAGTTTTTTACAAATATTTCAAGCTGGGGAAGTTCATTACAGACGATTCACCGACTTTTTTTTTGTTCCTTTTTAATTGAAATGAAGTAGTTTTCTATTCTGTTAAACTATTCATGAGCCCTTAGACTGAACAGTTCATGGTATGACTGATGAGAGTTCCCAGGAACCCTGAACCTCAGGACTGAGGGCTGGTTAGGGCCTTGTGATTGAAGACCCCCTGTCAGTTGCTACTGTGCTAGTTGACACACACCCCTTCTCTTGCCCTAACCAAACAGTACCCCGTCCCTGCTAATGGCACGGTACACAGCATTCCTCACTAAGTTACACCACCGTTCCGTGTTTCTACAATGATGGATCATCCCTAACGTTTAACGCATTGTCATCTTCTTAAGGTCACCACTCAACAAGAACCCTTACTCAGTTCTACCGCATTAAAAAAAAAAACTGGTTAAAAAAAAATAAACTTTGAGCATGCCCTCCTTTGGTGGGGACGGTACGTTAGCGGTTCCGAGTCTGTGCAATGTCGGGTACTCTTTAAAGACCCCTAACTAAACCTATGTGAGCAAAATTTAGGACTGCCAAAGTAGGCCCAAGCTCATGTCGAACAGAGCGACGAAAGAGTGCTCTAGTAATAGTAGGCTTTATGAACTATTAATATAAAATTAGTGGTTTTATAACTCAAGATACGCATAAATTATATGAAAACATTCTTTATCAGTGTAGTAGTTAGACCAATGAACGTAATGTGGAGTCCTGAAAGTTCATGAAGATGGCCAACGGATAGCTGCAGCTGGATCATAGAGGAATTCGGGCTATATCCCAATACAAATAAACAATTTTAATACCTTGACGAATAATCAACTCTAGATATGTAAGAATGGATAACAAAAACGTAAACTTCTCAGAAGTAGATTTGTAAACTACGAATACACACTTGAGGGCGCCAGTAGCTCAGAGGAATCGCGGTTTTCTACTGAGCTCAAGATCCCGAGAGGGGACGTTAAGCGACGGCCCGTAACATGTCAGATACTTGTTAAAAACCTAAATAAAAATTTAGGACTCCCATAGTACAGTCGGGCTCATGTCCACCAGAGTGACGAAAGAGCACTCTGGTAGTAGGCGATATGACCTCGTAGTTAAAGCCCGGGCATGATATTACAATATACCTATATACTATAATATACCTATCAAGAGATGTACAAGACCCTGTACAGCCTCATCTCTGTCTGGGAAGCTCATGTACAGGACCCTGTACAGCCTCATCTCGGTCTGGCAAGCTCATGTACAGGACCCGGTACAACCTCATCTCGGTCTGGGAAGCTCATGTACAGGACCCGGTACAACCTCATCTCGGTCTGGGAAGCTCATGTACAGGACCCTGTACAGCCTCATCTCGGTCTGGGACGCTCATGTACAGGACCCAGTACAGCGTCATCTCGGTCTGGGACGCTCATGTACAGGACCCTGTACAGCCTCATCTCGGTCTGGGACGCTCATGTACAGGACCCTGTACAGCCTCATCTCGGTCTGGGAAGCTCATGTACAGGACCCTGTACAGCCTCATCTCGGTCTGGGACGCTCATGTACAGGACCCTGTACAGCCTCATCTCGGTCTGGGACGCTCATGTACAGGACCCGGTACAACCTCATCTCGGTCTGGGACGCTCATGTACAGGACCCTGTACAGCCTCATCTCGGTCTGGGACGCTCATGTACAGGACCCTGTACAACCTCATCTCGGTCTGGGAAGCTCATGTACAGGACCCTGTACAGCCTCATCTCGGTCTGGGACGCTCATGTACAGGACCCTGTACAACCTCATCTCGGTCTGGGAAGCTCATGTACAGGACCCTGTACAGCCTCATCTCGGTCTGGGAAGCTCACGTTCTGCTACGGAATCGCTCCTCCTTTCTTTGTATACAAAATTCGGGGACAGCATAGCGTACATTTTGATATTAAATGTTGCCGTTTTTTTTCAAATACCCATTTAAAGAAAAAACCTCTGCATTTTTGGTAACATTTCATGGTAAAAAAGTGAAATTCGAAGATATTACGTAGCGTCACTTCAAGTAGAACCGGGCTGTCACGGATTTTATCTGAACTTGATCGAAGAAGCACCGAACGCGAAGACAAGATGGGCGTCATTCCGGATGCTCTCGATAGGTTCCTTCTTCGAAATTCTCTCTCGACACTCTAAATTCTTTTTTCGTCTCCAAGTCCAAATTTTTCACATAACATGATAACACTCCCCCAATCCTTTGATCCTAATAAGCTCTTCTTTTCTTTTATTTATCTCTATGTCCTTCTGCAGTCCTAAAAAGCCCCTCCATCCCTGGTCCTGATGGTATCCCACTCCTCTTCCTTAAAGCCTCCCAACCTGTCCTTCTGCATATTTATAATTTCTTCCTCCGAAATTCCATCCTAATCCAGAAGCTGGGAAAGACTTTCGTCCAATCTCTCTTTGACTCCATCCTCCACTCTCAGCTGGCCTGTCTCCCTCTCTCCAGTAGTAGTCGGACTTTCCCAAGGGTATCTTGATGATGCAAACTTGCAGAGATATATGGTTTTTGGCAGTGTTTGTCGTTTCAAACACCAAGAGAAAACCTCGCTTGCTGCATCAACATATTTACTATAGTTTCTGCGATAAATAAATTTAAAGGTTGAAAAAATCCAAAAAAATCTAATGTTTTTCAGTTGTTTGTTTGATTTATGCGAGAACTTCTTTTTCGGATTTTGTTTACGGTCTTCGATCTATGGCACCCGAAAAAGAAGCCACAATGAGGCAATGAGAGGTCCTGTCTTTTTAGATATCATTTTGAGTTGGAGGGGGAGGAGACTTTTGTGCCCCCAACTTTACTTATATTGGGGCATATCTCGACCGGAAGATATTTACCCAGGAGAACTCTTCCTGGTTACAGATCAACTCTGCAAACTTACCTTCGCCTGTCTTTTGTTTCCCATATGTACACAAACTGTCGTAACTTTTCGGAAGACAGGATTGTGTCAACTTCTGTTTCAAAGTGTGACTCGCTGCACGGCGATCTGGGAGGCAAATCTACCTCGTCCTCTGCTACTCTTCATCAAAAAGTCTTCGGGGTAGTGCCATTTTTGTACAAGAAGAGGATATGAGTCCTGTTCCGTGAGGCTCGAGAAGGGAAATCAAAATTTCACAAATGGCAAAATAAAAATATAGTCTCAGAAGTTGATTTGTAAACGACCAATACACACTTGAGGGTGCCGGTAGAGTGCTAGCCTACTGAGAGAGAGTGCTAGCCTACTGATAGAGAGTGCTAGCCTACTGATAGAGAGTGCTAGCCTACTGAGAGAGAGAGCTAGTCTACTGAGCTCAAGATCGCAGGTTAGGAACTAGACCGAGCATGGGAGATAAAAAAAATTGAGCATGCCGTCCTCGGATGGGACTTTAAGTGTGACGTCAGGTAGGTACACGTTAAAGACCTTTACCCTATGTAACAAAATCTGAGTAGGCTAAATTTAGCACTCCCACTGTGGAGCTCATGTCCACCGTAGTGACGTTAGTTAATAATAATAATAATAATTTTTATTGTTTAAAGGGATCACAGATTGAACGGCCTCCAACCAGTCAAGCCTCACTTCAGCCTTACTCTCATTCCGGGCTCCCTCCACATGTGACGGATGGGTGATGTTGCAAACGTGCTAGATGTTCCCAAGAACGATAATATTAAGTAAATGTTATAAGACATATATATATATGTGGCGCCCCCACATGTCTTATTTATTTGTTTTATTTATTCGTTTTATTATTTTGCATTAATTAATAATCGATAACATTTATTTCAATGTGATTTAAAAACCTATGTTTTATGAAAAAGGACAATCAATATACATGTTATGTAGTTAGTTTGAGTTACTTCTCGTTAATTAAAAATATTCTAATAAACTTCAGTTTTTAAAATATTTTTAATTAACGAGAAGCAACTCAAACTAACAACATAACATGTATATTGATTCTCCTTTTTCATAAAACATATGTTTTTAAATCACATTGAAATAAATGTTATCGATTATTAATTAATGCAAAATAATAAAACGAATAAATAAAACAAATAAATAAGACATGTGGGGGGCGCCACATATAAATATATATATATATTTTTTTTTTTTGAGTTATAATCTTTAAACTTTTTAATTTTTCAACCTCTGCCGAGAAAAAAAGTGATTCCATTTACTGCGTTATTCTCTATCGTTTTTGGTTAAAAAAAAAATTTAATCAATAAAATTAACAAAAATGGTACATGATAATTAATAAGTTTAATCAATTTTTGCTCTTAATTTTTTTTTTTTTTTAATAATAACAATATTTTATTTGCTAATTTACAATTGGCTACAAATTTGTTGACTGTTTGATTACAATGTAAAGAAGTTATATAGAAGATAATAAGCAAAACAAGAACAATAATAATATAGAGCATGCACAAAATAATAAATGAAGGTAAAACTAAATAAATAAAATAAATGGACAATGATAAAGTAAATATATAATGACAACAAACACTAAGACAAAAAAAAAAGTATATGCACAAAAGAAAATGAGAAATCATAATAAAAACAACGGTTCAGCTCTGATCCCCGGATGATACCGTCCTCATTAGCATAGAGAAGGTGAAGGGGGCGCGGTCCTTACCCCCCCGGATCTGTCTAGTCTCTGACTAGCAGTGGAGGCAGACTGAGAGAGGTTACAATGCGGAAAGAGACTGGTCACTAACAGCACTCCCAAGGCACTCTCGACCTGCACCGCCTCAGTGTCGGATTAACACTATTCGATGCCCTAAACATTCTGGCCCCCCGTCTCACTATTGATATCACTAACGTCTTACTTATGTTGGCAAGTTCAATACTAAAGCTCGATTAAACAAAACGAAGACCAAATTAATTAGGCGAGAAAATAAAAAAATTAATGTTTTCAAAATTAATTTATTAAAACACTAAATTTCTCTTTCGTCCAAATACGCCATTCGTTCATCCTATACGTACACTTTATCGTCAGATACATTGTCGAAGATCTTCGAACGACTAATATTGAGAAGACTGGGTTCTCACCTGGAAAGCGCAGGAATTGTTCCAGCTCACCAGTTTGGTTTCAAACAAAATCATTCATCTGTGCACCAGCTACAGAGGGTCTCGGAAAAGATTGTGAATGGTTTCGAACAGAAGACATATACAACCTCCGTCTTTTTAGATGTAGCTTCCGCGTTCGACTCGGTGTGGCATGAAGGTCTCAGCTATAAGCTGAGGAAGACATGGGCTCCACAGTACTTGGAAAAGATCGTTGATTCCTTTTTGGAGAACAGGACGTTTCAAGTGCGGGTCAACAACATCCTCAGCTCCAAGCGTAGTATTCTGGCGGGAGTGCCACAGGGAGCTATCCTCAGTCCCCTCCTCTTCAGCTTATACTGCTGCGACATCCCCGAGCCATGTAATACCACTCTAGCACTATACGCAGACGACACACTACTTATGTGTCAACATGAAGACCTCCAGACAGCAGTTGACATGTTACAAACTTCTCTCAACCACGTCTCCAGCTGGTTCGCTCGATGGAAGCTTCAGTTGAACGCCAGTAAAACAGAAGTGAAGATTTTTGCCCTTCGCCGATTTTTTACAGAGGACCAGAGTAGGCTACGGGTTGACGGACTTCCCATTCCATGGAACCCTAAAGATCAGGCTGTCCGGTACCTTGGTGTATTCTTAGACACACGGCTCACATGGAAACTTCACATCAACACAAAACTTACACAAGCATACACCCGTTTAAAACATCTCTATCCACTCATTAACCGCAACACACCCCTCTCAAACACTCTTGCACACTGCTCCTGTACAAGGCGTTACTTCTCCCATTGTTAACATACGCCTGTCCAATATGGCATGGCGCCAGTCCTTCACTCACAACACGACTACAAACATTTCAGAACAAAATTCTTCGTGTGTCTCTGAATGCACCATGGTTTATCCGAAACAGCCAAATCCATGAGGAACTGGGAGTTCCTCGGGTCGCAGCCTATTTAAGGTCCTTAGTAGATAACTACCACGGAAGACTAGGCCTGTGTTCTGGAGCAGCCCACTACAATCTTGGCCAGCCTACTCTCCACAGAAGGCTCAAACCAAGATTATACCAAGACATTATTATTAATTAATTTCATTTTATATTTTCCATTTTATACTTTGTGTGAAGAACCAAGATGTTCTGGTCCAAATAAGGTGTGATGTTGTTTTCGTCAGATACTTCTTCTTCCTCAGTATCATCATAATCAGGATTTGATATTTGGTCTTCCATCCGAAGTTTACGGCAGGCTATGAAAAAAGGTTATGTGATCTATAAATGTTTTTATATTTAACATATTAGTTCCATTTTTAATTAAAAATAATAGCCAAATTGACGAAAAAATAAAAATAAAAATTGAGAAATAATTAACTATTTAAATAAATATCTATTTTTGGAGGGCGCCGGTAGCTCAGTGGTATGCGTGCTTGACTTCTGAGCTCAAGAACGTGGGTTCGTAACCCGACCGAGGCCCTTAGTTTATTTTATCTGGGAGGTAAAATAAACTTAAGCACGCCGTCCTTCGGATGGGACGTTAAGCGATGGTCCCGAGCCTGTACGATGTCAGGTACTCGTTAAAGACCCCTATCCTAAGTGAATGAAAATTTAGGGTAGGCAAAATTTAGGACTCCCAGAGTAGAGTCGGGTTCATGTCCACCAGAGTGACGAAAGAGCGCTCTGGTAGCAGGCGATATGACCTCGTAGTTAAAGCCCGGGCATGAGTCATAAAACCTAACCTAACCTAAATATCTATTTGGCGTGATGTCCTAAGCAATTGCTTAGTTTGCTTATAGGTTGTCCATAATTCTAGTCCGTATGTCCTTGTAGGTCTTAAGAAAATCTTGTAGATAAATTGACAGTTAACAAAATAAAATACATATGCCTTTCAGATATACAGTACGCCATGTGTAATTTTCAGAGTGCGCATCTCGAAGGGTTAATTTAACAAACTTAGGTATATTAAGGCAACAGAAAGTATCTCTAAACAGTAAATCCTTTCATAACCAAGTCACAAAAGGGCTAGCTATAAAACAAAGTTGAGTTAACTTACAAACTTTAATTAATTTTCCAGGTTAATGTTCTTAGCCACAGACTTGGGGCATAAAAAATAATAATGAAAATATATATATTTATATATTTCAGAGAAAACAAAAAGGTAAGAGTGGGGGGGGGGGGGCAGTCCTTTAAACATTTTTAATACAACCAACCCTTCCGTTTTAATAGTTCTCGTAAAGTTTAATTTATTAAGAACCATCACCGTAAAATGTATGCTAAAGTATGTCAGTTGGATAATAATATAATGAACATGATTTGTTAATAATAATAATATAATAATTCTTTATTACAAAATCTTAAAGCAAGAGGTTGCAATCTTATACAATAAGTCTTTAGACATATTGTTTTTTATAAACAAAAAAAGTCTATGTAACAAATTCATAATGTGTAATAAGAGTATAAACCCTTAAAAAAAATATGCATAACAAATAAGAGTAGTAGGCGATATGACTTCGTAGTTATAGCCCGGGCATGAATCACAATAACTAACTAACTAAGTTACTTGTTTGAGGATCATGTAAAGAAAAAATAATTGAAAGGTTTGAAGATACTATAAATGAAAATATATCTGATGTGGCCATTACTGGACTTTGTTACACCTTACAGATCTATCTTTCTTACACCTTACAGATCTATCTTCCGTACACCTTACAGATCTATCTTTCTTAAACCTTACAGATCTATCTTCCGTACACCTTACAGATCTATCTTTCTTACACCTTACAGATCTATCTTCCGTACACCTCACAGATCTATCTTTCTTACACCTTACAGATCTATCTTCCGTACACCTTACAGATGTATCTTTCTTACACCTTACAGATCTATCTTCCGTACACCTTACAGATCTATCTTCCGTACACCTTACAGATCTATCTTTCTTACACCTTACAGATCTATCTTTCTCCCACCCCCCTTCTCAAAATAATTTCTTGCTGGCATTACCGGGTATATGAAACGAAATGAGTTGAATTCATATTTTTGTTTTATTGTACAGCGTAATCCTGTGAGTGACATTCTTATACCAAGTACTACCAGTATAAATTAAATTGAGAAGAGGAAGAGGGAGAAAGAGTCATCTGTAGGTGTGGTTGGTATAAGGTGCTATAACGTTTGTCATATAGATCCTATCTCAAATCTGAGAACTTATTACCGATTGGGAAGAGTGATCTGTAGGCGTGGTTGGTATAAGGTGCTATAACGTTTGTCATATAGATCCTATCTCAAATCTGAGAACTTATTACCGATTGGGAAGAGTGATCTGTAGGCGTGGTTGGTATAAGGTGCTATAACGTTTGTCATATAGATCCTATCTCAAATCTGAGAACTTATTACCGATTGGGAAGAGTGATCTGTAGGCGTGGTTGGTATAAGGTGCTATAACGTTTGTCATATAGATCCTATCTCAAATCTGAGGACTTATTACCGATTGGAAAGAGTAATCTGTAGGCGTGGTTGGTATAAGGTGCTATAACGTTTGTCATATAGATCCTATCTCAAATCTGAGAACTTATTACCGATTGGGAAGAGTGATCTGTAGGCGTGGTTGGTATAAGGTGCTATAACGTTTGTCATATAGATCCTATCTCAAATCTGAGGACTTATTACCGATTGGAAAGAGTAATCTGTAGGCGTGGTTGGTATAAGGTGCTATAACGTTTGTCATATAGATCCTATCTCAAATCTGAGGACTTATTACCGATTGGGAAGAGTGATCTGTAGGCGTGGTTGGTATAAGGTGCTATAACGTTTGTCATATAGATCCTATCTCAAATCTGAGAACTTATTACCGATTGGAAAGAGTCATCTGTAGGTGTGGTTGGTATAAGGTGCTATAACGTTTGTCATATAGATCCTATCTCAAATCTGAGAACTTATTACCGATTGGGAAGAGTGATCTGTAGGCGTGGTTGGTATAAGGTGCTATAACGTTTGTCATATAGATCCTATCTCAAATCTGAGGACTTATTACCGATTGGAAAGAGTAATCTGTAGGCGTGGTTGGTATAAGGTGCTATAACGTTTGTCATATAGATCCTATCTCAAATCTGAGAACTTATTACCGATTGGGAAGAGTGATCTGTAGGCGTGGTTGGTATAAGGTGCTATAACGTTTGTCATATAGATCCTATCTCAAATCTGAGGACTTATTACCGATTGGAAAGAGTAATCTGTAGGCGTGGTTGGTATAAGGTGCTATAACGTTTGTCATATAGATCCTATCTCAAATCTGAGAACTTATTACCGATTGGGAAGAGTGATCTGTAGGCGTGGTTGGTATAAGGTGCTATAACGTTTGTCATATAGATCCTATCTCAAATCTGAGGACTTATTACCGATTGGAAAGAGTGATCTGTAGGCGTGGTTGGTATAAGGTGCTATAACGTTTGTCATATAGATCCTATCTCAAATCTGAGGACTTATTACCGATTGGAAAGAGTGATCTGTAGGCGTGGTTGGTATAAGGTGCTATAACGTTTGTCATATAGATCCTATCTCAAATCTGAGGACTTATTACCGATTGGAAAGAGTGATCTGTAGGCGTGGTTGGTATAAGGTGCTATAACGTTTGTCATATAGATCCTATCTCAAATCTGAGGACTTATTACCGATTGGAAAGAGTGATCTGTAGGCGTGGTTGGTATAAGGTGCTATAACGTTTGTCATATAGATCCTATCTCAAATCTGAGGACTTATTACCGATTGGAAAGAGTGATCTGTAGGCGTGGTTGGTATAAGGTGCTATAACGTTTGTCATATAGATCCTATCTCAAATCTGAGGACTTATTACCGATTGGAAAGAGTGATCTGTAGGCGTGGTTGGTATAAGGTGCTATAACGTTTGTCATATAGATCCTATCTCAAATCTGAGGACTTCTTACCGATTGGAAAGAGTAATCTGTAGGCGTGGTTGGTATAAGGTGCTATAACGTTTGTCATATAGATCCTATCTCAAATCTGAGGACTTATTACCGATTGGAAAGAGTAATCTGTAGGCGTGGTTGGTATAAGGTGCTATAACGTTTGTCATATAGATCCTATCTCAAATCTGAGGACTTATTACCGATTGGAAAGAGTGATCTGTAGGCGTGGTTGGTATAAGGTGCTATAACGTTTGTCATATAGATCCTATCTCAAATCTGAGAACTTATTACCGATTGGAAAGAGTGATCTGTAGGCGTGGTTGGTATAAGGTGCTATAATGTTTGTCATAGTGATCTTATCTCATATCTGAGGACTTATTACCGATTGGAAAGCTTATACATTTTTGGTAAGAATCAATTTTTAGATAGGACTAACCATTTTCGTGTAAATCAAGGATACGTCAATATGTGTTTCAAAACTACATCTCAAGACAGTTTTCAGGATGTATCTCGAAAACTTGACGACCTGCGAAAAAATGTTTTTTATAAAAATACGTATTTTGATGTTCCCTACAACTATTACTTGAAAACATTTTTGATTAGGTCATTAACATAAGTGGTATTTTGTAAAATGTACTGTACGGGAGGAGTAAAGTGGTCCCAATTTTCGGCTGATTTCGGCCAAAGCCTAATCAGATCTAAGTTAACACACGTGACTCGTTCATTCCAAATTTCAAGTTCATAGCTACAATGTTGTTTGCGCTAAAGCTCACAACATTCCAATGGAAACTATAAATATAGGAAAACTATAAATAAAAATATATCTGTGGCCATTACTGGACTAGTTATAAGAAAATAAACAGAATAAACAAACCCGATTGCGAAAAAGAGAAAACTGTTATTGAAAATAGCTTTTTAAGCTTGTACAGCTGAAGTGTGAGATACACACAAGTATGTTTTAGCTATTCAAGAGTGTGTAGTTATAAGAATTACAGATCACTAACGTTTAAAAAGGTCCCAGTCGGGGGTGCCGACTACATCGTTTTAAACGTTAGTGATCTGTAACTATCATATTACACACTTGTAAAGCTAAAAGATGTCTCATTTTTGGCTGTTTTTTGAGGGAGAGTAGAACCCGAACTGTTCGTGCCGAGAGAACATGTACCTACTTACTCTTGCTTACGACCAAGCCAGGATGTTGAGATTCGGTACCGGATCGTACCACCGACGGAGACCAGTTACCCTATCTTCAGTCGGAAAGACAGATTGGGGACGATCATCCTTCGGCTCATGGTTGGGCCCACTTCCACTCTGATCCTGAGCACCCTCAACGTTCGATCGACGCCTGATGTTGCACACTACATGAAGTAAATAGATAAACGGAAATGGCCAGGAAACTAATAAATATCTTGGATCTAGCTCATCTAGCTGCTACATACTATTCTTTCCAAAACTTCTTGTAAAATGGAGCGTGGAGTAGGTTCATTACCATCAGAAAGGAGTTTCCCAGGTAGGCAGTAGTGTAGCTATTTCTCAACGGACGTGGGGCACCCCCAGTGTGGGAGGTGACAGACAGACAGACAGACAGGTTGCCAACGGTAGGAGACATCTGTCAACTATAGGAAGGCAGCGGTCCGTGTATAATGTTTGAATCACGCCCCCTCAACAAGGTCGTCCCAAGGTGACACTTAACGCTAGACTAGATCACAAACCGGATCCGAACCCCCTTTGTACATCCTCAGAAGACAATATGAGCTTTGATGAAGCAAGTTCAGTCCAAAAACCTGTCTATGTCCACACTATGGTAATCTACATACCTAAATGAAGCTTTTCTTTATTCTCATGTCGCGCAGAGAGGTTGTCCTAAAGTTGCGCAGGGGGTGGTGCCCAACAACATTGCCACTTACATAAAATATTCACACTAATAGCCAAATTATAGGTTTGATAATGGTTATTTGTGTAAAAAGTGCAGAAAATGGCGGCACTTTTCTCAGGATGGGGAATAAAATGAGTCACACAACAACGAGAGTGAGTCACACAACAACGCGAGTGAATAAAAGTCCCCGCAAATTCTAAACACAAAAAGCAACAATAAAAAAAAACTAATTTATAGTGGAAGAAGGACGAGTTCAATTTAATAACAGTTGTAACTTGGATAGATAAAGGTTGTTCATAAACAATACTGAATTGGCTTTAAGGTCTCTCAAATATATTTATTGTTTACATTTCGTTTAACGTTTCGCCTATTCGGACATTTCCTCTATACATACACTTTATATTTTCGTTTTATTATTTAAACTGACTACAATGCTAAACACCAGCAATGGGGTTCGCGGCTCTGTACACCGAGGGGAAGGAGTCTCAATACTACAATGAACAATGACAACTTACAAACCACTTCACCGAGTACACCAACATGTTGGCCAACTTCAAGACGCAAATTACCAGATCTACTTGACTTTTTTGTATACAAAGGTTTAAGAGGTATGCCATCATCTGTCAGCACCACGACCGACCTCTCTTCGGATCATTCAACGGTGTTTTTAAACGTCTGGGCGGAGCCGTCTCAAAAGGAGAGTAAACCGACGCTAACTCCAGGACTGATGGACTGGGAGTTATTCAGGGAAACCTTAAACGCTAAGCTCTCTGTACCATATTCCCTAAAGACAGAGGAGGAGCTAGAGCAGGCAGTGGAGTTCTACACATGTAGTGTTCAGGAAGCCGCATGGTCTTCATCATTTCCCTCAAAGCTGGCTTCCAGGCAAGATCTACCGGCTTACCCAGAGTACATTCGCAGATTGATCAGGGAGAAGCGGAGAGCACGGCAGATATGGCAATCCTCCAGACTACCGACTGACAAACAGATATACAATCGACTGAATAACAAACTGAAGACGGAAATTAAACTATTTCGAAAAGCTAAATTTGATACTTACTTCTCCAACTTGAATGCTGAAAATGGCAGTCTCTGGCGAAAAACTCGTCGGGTGCTGCGTCAACCAGCAACGTCAGTACCTCTGCGATATGACAATGACTCATGGGCCATAACAGACAAGGAGAAAGCAGAGCGCTTCGCCTCCCATCTCACACAAACCTTCACACCTCATCCAGACATGCATGATTTAACACATGTCTCACAAACACTGCATATCCCATTACCCCTTTCACTCCCTCCCAAATCATTCACACCTTCTGAAGTCGCATTTGAAATTCAACACCTCCCCAAAAAGAAGTCCCCAGGGTATGACCTCATTACGGCTGAAGTTCTCAAGGAATTAGCTCGGAAAGCTGTCGTGTTCCTGACAACCCTGTTTAACTGCATACTACGCACAACACGCTTTCCAATTCAATGGAAACTCTCACACATTCTTATGATACTAAAATCAAAGAAGCCAGAACACTCTCCTTCCTCCTACCGACCTATCAGTCTTCTTCCTCTATGTTCTAAACTCTTCGAAAAATTACTATACAAAAGGCTCATAACTATTCTTTCCAGTCAGCAAACACTTCCTCATCATCAGTTTGGCTTCCGCTCAGAACACTCCACAATACACCAGTTACACAGGGTTGTGGATTACGTGGCGTCTGCCCTAGAAAGAAAGTTTTATGCAACGGGGGCGTTCCTTGATGTAAGTCAGGCTTTTGACCGAGTTTGGCACGCGGGACTTCTTTATAAATTGAGACCGTTGCTTCCTCACACATATTATTTAATCATCCATTCATATCTAACAAACAGATACTTCGCCGTCCGTCAGGGCTCTGCTATCTCCTCAATAAGACCCATATTGGCGGGTGTACCGCAGGGTTCTGTCTTAGCTCCTTTATTATATACAATATACACATCTGACATGCCCACCTCCATCCACACAATGACAGCTACATACGCCGATGACACCGCCATCTTAGCTGCTGCTGACCTTCACATATACGCCTCATTTACACTACAACACCATCTCACACAAATTGAAAACTGGTGCAACACATGGAAAATCAAACTAAATACAGAAAAATCACAGCACATCACATTTACACTTCGACGAGAAACATGCCCCCCCGTTTTCATCTACGACAAGCCCCTCCCTCAAACTAATACTGTACGATACCTAGGACTGACATTTGATCGAAGACTGACATGGAATCCTCACACACGTCTCACACGAAACACGCTGAACCGTCGACTCAAAATACTCTACGGACTTCTAAATAGACGATCAAAATTAGACATGACACAAAAACGGAACTGTTATACTTACTTACTTAGACCATTATGGACATACGGATCACAGATATACGGTTCAGCAAAAACATCCAACATCAAACGAATTCAGGCATCTCTCTTACCCATTCCATCAAAGTTGTCTTTCAATTCCTTTTTATTTATTTATTTATTTTTTTTTTAATTATTATTATTATTATAATTTTTTTTTTTTCCCTTGTCCTTATAATTAATATAAATTTTCGTCCCGAGGACCTACCACTGGGTGGCCTTCCTCTCCCATGCCATTCACGCCAACGTATCCATACCTACCAACATAGATGCTGGTTGTTGCCCCCTAGCAACAGTTGCATCCTTATGAATAAAAGCCAAAAAAAAAGAATTATTTAAACTAAAGTTATTTCTTTATAAGTGTTTAACTGTACTTAGCACTCCACGTTCACATAAACACAATACACCTCACGTGGGATGGATAGCACTTTTACCTAAGAGGCCGCTCAATGGTATGCGTGCTTGCTTACTGAGCTCAAGTTCGCGGGTTCAAAACCCTCCACGTTTATTATATCTGGGAGGTAACATAAACTTAAGCACGCCGTCCTTTGGATGGGACGTTAAGCGATGGTCCCGAGCCGGTACGATGTCAGGTACTCGTAAAGGACCCCTCCCGATCTATGCTATGCGAAACTTAGGTAGGCAACATTTAGGACTCCCATTGTAGAGTCGGGCTCATGTCCACCAGTGACGAAAGAGCGCTCTGGTAGTAGGCGATATGACCTTGTAGTTAACGCCCGAAGTGATCTGTACAAAAGTGTTTGGTATAGTAAAGTCCAGTTATGGCCACATCAGATACATTTTAATAAATCATATTCAGATTTATATGGACATTTTTATAAAAATGTTCTCTTCCATATACATATCGCCAATTAGCAAACTTCCGTTTCTTTTTATTTTCAAAACCAATGGTTGGTTGGAATATTTAAACATTTCTTTGTTAAAGTTTCAAATAGAAGAGTTAGAAAAACTTTTTTAATTTTGCTACAATTTCAAATGAATTTAAAATGTACAATTCTATGGTTCAAAATTAAAAACTTAAAAAAAAAAAAGGAAATGGTCTATTGTAGTATGGTTAATGGGCCGAAGGTAAACAGGTACCTTTTAAATTATTTATTTAAAAGTTTTAATTAAAATTTACACAAAACAGAATATCATTTCGTCTATCTGGACGACATTCAGCTTCTATTGAGAAGGAATTTCTAAAGAGACCCAGTTTTTCTTCTCATAAAATCCTTTTAAATAAAAGAGAAAAAAATAAAATACAGTCAAGTGCGCTCAATGCCTGCCACATTAGAGGGTTTTTACATTAATATTGATACAAATAACAACGCTTATTGGGTATAGTCTGTTATCTTCGTCTGACGTTTTTTGCTGCTCCAGTATTTTAATTGTATTTTCTTATTTATTTTATTCATATCTTGGGATACTGTGGGATCAACTTGGCTATACAAAAAGTCTAACAGTCGAGGTAAATACATGCTAGACAATAAAGCAACAAAATAAGAAACAAAAGAACGTACACAGCTGCAGTTCTTATTAATTTGGGCAACTTGAAAGTACTGCTTACTGCTTAGTAATGACGTATTGTTGTCGTTATTTAGAGTGGGTGTGATGCTACATAGAGTGTATCATTGTATAGACAACAAGGTAAACCAACCAGATTCAAGTTATTTCGATGTTTTAGGTAGTTTGTCGTTAAATCGAGTGACGTTAAATGGAGTTTACAATGTACATATTTTCATTGGTGTGATGGAGGGGGAAGGGGTTCCTTATGTTGACGATCTCCCTAGAAAGAGATGATGTTCCATAATGCAATTTTCAAAATGTTTAAAAAACAAATTTTAATTGATTCTAAGGGTATAATTAATTCTCTTCCTTATGAAGATATAATATCGACCATATAGGACAAAAGGAGGATAACGTAACCTGACAAGGATAACCACCTGACATGGATAACCACCTGAAGTTGAACTGTAAGTAGTTGGTCTAATCGAACTTGAATTCAGGTGGTGGGCGGTGGTTAGTCGAAGTGCGGTTAACGTAACCTGACACTGATAATCACATAAGGAAGTTACCTCCCATTAGACCAATACTTGATAATAATGTCAGTTACTTAAAAATTATTTTTGTACAATTTGAATCATCATTAAGGAGGGCGCCGGTAGCTAAGTGGTATTCGTGCTTGCTTACTGAGTTCAAGATCGAGGGTTCGAAACTCTGCCGAGGCCCTTACGTTTTTATCTGAAAGGTTAAAAAACTATAAGCACGCCGTCCTTCTGATGGGACGTTACGTTATGGTCCCGAGCCTGTACGATGTCAGATACTCTTTAAAGACCTCTACCCTAAGTGAAAAAAAGTTTAGGGTAGGCAAAATTTAGGACTCCCATAGTAGAGTAGGACTCATGTTCACCAGAGCGACGAAAGAACGCTCTGGTTGTAGGGAATATGACCTCGAAGTTAAAAGCCCGGGCATGAGTTGCAATAACTAACTAACATCATAAAGTATACGAATGTTGATTGACTGGAGTAAGTGGTGGGCGTTTTTCTAAACTCATCAAGCTCAACCAAATGAGAAAAACTGTAACACTCCAGGTCGTTTATTGATGGAGTTAACAGCGTTAACAACTTAAATAAATTGTTTCGGTTTTCGGAATTTTCTCACTTGAAAGTCGTAAGAATAAGTTCATTTCAAATTTAGAGTTTATAGCGTGGCTTTGAATTCAAATGCTGATGGTTTGAGTTCAACAATTTTTTTCAGACACTTGGATTTAAAAAAAAAACATTATTGCAATTTGCTCCCTCCTTTTTCTGTATTTTTCATTTTTTTTTTTTTTTTCTTTTTCTTTTTAGGAGCTTATTTCAAAAGTATGTTAGATAGGCTTCTAGGGTTTATTTTTTATACTTTTCTATACTCATGAAGCTAAACCATAAGAAATAAGCATGAATCTAGGCAGTTTCGTTATCCAGTTACACTAGTGAGCGTTAAAGAATTTTTTGCAGACAATTCAATTCAAATATTCACGGTTTTTAGCACTTTTCCACCTTAAAGTCACTTAAGAGCTAAGTCCGTGTCAAATTTTCGAGTTTATAACTCCAGCGGAAGTGGGTTAAGTTTAATTGGTCAATAATCATCTAAACATTTTTGTTTCCCAATTAGCTCTATATTGTGGTAAATGATAAATGTTAATAATAAAACTAATAATAAACAAATAAAAATCAATTAAAATTACATTTCCTGTACAAATCGTATAACAGGTCTTCTATTTAATTTTGATTTCTAGTCAATTCCGAAAAGGGCTCTAATAAAATATCAAAAGTTCAAGGCGTGCAATTTTTAAAAAAGTGCACGTATTTAAAAAAAATTCATTTAACCAACTTTTCATTTGGATTTCTAAAGAGATGCCATATTGTTTTCTAAATTTAGCAAAAATATTAAATCTAATCCAAAGGTTTTCAAATTATCTTCCAGGGCCAACAGGTAAAACTAATAGAATAGAATTTACGAGAACAATTCTCGAGAACCTTCTTTGTACATCAATTTTACTGTTAATTCACACCTACTTAGTTCATCAAATCTTAGGCCTAAACAACAACTCTCTGTCCACCTCCACATCGCAACCCAGACCACACACCATTGACTTCTCTACCTAATTCAAAACAGCTGATGGCCGTGTTCTGTTTTCTACTCATTTGTTTTGAAAGAAAATGCATTCATATTATTTATTTATTTACTAATTCAGTTGCTTCTTGGATTTTATAGAAAAATAAATATAATTAACTTTTTAATATTAATAATTTAAATGTGTGTATTTTTTATACACCACAATATAATATAATATGTTTTTACTTTTTTTTGACCCGTGAGGCATAATGAGCCTAGTTGTAAATTATGAAAAAAATATTTTTGTTATGTATGTTGAATGCTTTTTCATATGATTTGCTATTATAATTATGACATTTTTGCCGAAAGGTTGAAAAAGTCCGTTCGCCCCTATTTCGGGCACCTTCACAAGAGGAGGCTCTATTATTTTTTTCTTCAGATTTTAGCATGAATAGTAACGATACTCGTTAAAGGAAGTGGGGGGACCCACATTTGGCTGCACGCAACCTCTATGCTATTAAGCGGTGGTTCCGAGCTTGTAGGATGTCAGATACTCGTTAAAGACTCCCACAATAAATAAACCTTGGGAGGGAAAATATAAAACTCACTCAGTAGAATAGGGCTCATGTCCACAAGCGGGGCGAAAGTCTCTCCTGGTAGTAGGCGATGACCTCATAGTTAAAGCCCGGGCGTAAGACATACGCCTGGTCCAATATGGCTGAGTGTATCTTCACAAGACATTCCAAAACTAAGTTCTGCGCATATCTTTGAGTGAACTATGATTTGTTTGTAACAGCCACATCCATGAGGGATTTGGAGTTGGTCAGATGGTAATCTATCTAAGGTTCTTGGTGGATACCTACCATGGCAGACCTGGTCTCTGTGTTCCAGAGCAGCCCTCTACCATATTGGTGGATACCTACCATGGCAGACCTGGTCTCTGTGTTCCAGAGCAGCCCTCTACCATCTTGGTGGATACCTACCATGGCAGACCTGGTCTCTGTGTTCCAGAGCAGCCCTCTACCATCTTGGTGGATACCTACCATGGCAGACCTGGTCTGTGTTCCAGAGCAGCCCTCTACCATCTTGGTGGATACCTACCATGGCAGACCTGGTCTGTGTTCCAGAGCAGCCCTCTACCATCTTGGAGAAGGTTCAAGACTAACTTGGTCGTCTAGCTCCTGCCTAACCAGGATTAGAATTATGTTGGGCAGATAACTTGGACCAACAAATCTAGGTTGAAGCAGGTAAACAACCCCTAAAAACTGAATTCATTTTACTATTTACTTTTTACCTATTAATTTGTAACCCTTCGATTTATGACTGGGTCTATATATCTTTGGGATGGGGTATTCATTTTCCGATTTGCGATTAGTAAACGGCATTGAATTCTGGAATTGAATATTTCTTCTTTTAATGGAGAGTCAGACAATATTTATTTTTTTAATGGAGATTCAGACAATATTTCCACTATCAGAATCGAAGAAAAGTGAAAAAGCAGCCTGGTTGTTTTTTCGATTTTGAATACATTTCATTTTTCAGATTTAAAAAAAAAAATTGAAAGTTCGGTTCTACGCTCACTTACGATTTATACTAACTCTTTTTCGCACACTTGTCTCTGCTCTCTCTCTCTCGCACCAGGTTTCAGTTGTATAGCTGTATTATCCAGACGGACGTCAAATACAGTCTTCGACCAACGGAACTCTAAAAGATGATGATTGATCCGTTTAGGTAAGTAACCAACTTGTTGAGGAAGAAGCACACCTGATGAGAACCCTTGGGAGGCTGTCCCTTTGTCCAGGGGGATGTGATGAGGGGTGCCCTGAGGACCGGTCCAGTCTCTCCTGTCGGGAGGATAGGCTCGATTTGTCAAACAGCACAAGTCCTAATGACGGGGACTAATGCCCTTCCAAGGAGCGTAACGTGTAACGCTACAGGGGTTAAGTGCCCATTAGTACCTGACTCCTTTTGTCATGCTGTCTTTCAACGCCTCCTTTGGGAACTGCTGTTTTAAATGTCGTTACTAACCGGCTCCTGTAATGGATTGGTAGATAATATATATATATATATATATATATATATATATATATATATATATATATATATATATTTAATATATATATTTATAATAATAAATATATATAATATATATATTTAATTTTAATATATATATATATATATATATATATATATATATTTTTTTTATATATATATATATATATATATATATATATATATAAAATCAATGTCAAAAGTCGAATTCAGGTAGTTCGCGAAGTGAATAGGAAAACCCGAAACCTCTAACGATCTATCACTGCTCTACTAAGAGGACTGATGGGAGGTCAACATTTTATCATTTCGAATACATGATGTCATTTCATATCATATACAGATCATATCATATATCCAATATGGGCGCCGGCAGCTCAGATGTACCATTCTTGTCTATTGAGCACAAAATCGCGGGTTTGAAACCCGGCCGAAACCCTAAAGTATACGTATAGTCCAAAACTGGATAGCAGAGAAATGACAGCAGCGATGGTCATGATCTTCAGACGGCCGAACGATCTACGCTTACTTCCTAAACGTCCGGGCAAGACTTGAATCTGTTTGGATAAAGCCGGACCACTGGACGTCCCAGATACTATCGGGTCAAGGGGATTTCATCTCCAAGCTCTTCTTATCCACGAAGAATGAGAGCCCGAACTGCTCGTGTGGCGGTGTTGAGACTGCAGAACACGTAGTTCTCGAATGCCCGTTGTAAGACAGGCCGTACAGGATCGTACCTGGGACTGAAGCCTTGGAGACTGATTACCTAGAGTTGAGTCGATTCGTCGCCTCCTGGCGGAGGGGAAAGAAGGCGTAGAAGTAAAGGCAAGTACGCATACCACTGAGCTACCGACGCCCCTAAAGAGTTATTGTATATGTAATAAATGGAAAAATGGTAATTATACGTAAAATTTTCTGGAGGGCCAGTAGCTCAGGGGTAGGGTGCTAGTCTACTGAGCTCAACAAGGCGGGTTCGAACATGGCCGATCATCTTAGGTTTCTTATCTGAGAGATAACAAATCCTTGAGCACGCCGTCCTTCAGAGGGAAAGTTGAATGGCGGTCCCAAGTTTGTGCGACGTCAGGTACTCGTTAAAGACTCCTACCCTAATTAAATCTCGGTGGGCAAAATTTAGAACTCCCATAGAAGAGCTAACCGAAAAAGGATGAAAGCATTGGAACTCAGGTCCCTTGGTGTACACACCAGCCCACTAACTATACGTACAATTCTTTATAGTAGATATTTTGTCAACAAGAACATCCGAAAAGATAAGGTTTTGAAACATTGGACAACAGAAGTCATGGTTTCATCCCCTCAAGGGGGTAAGATAAAGGCAAGTTTTGTAGGCCATAGAGATACGGAGGTTTTGAGGAGCCATGTCCAAGGAAGGGACAAGCACCCCTACATAAGATCGAGGCCAAGAAAGGCACAAGCACCCCCATACAAGATGGATCTAGGGCTGTGTTGTCGGAGGAGGTGAAGAAGGAAGGTCATAAGAGAAGAGAGAGGGTGGTGGGGGGGGGGGGGGGGGGGAGGGGAGGGTTATCAGAGTTGGCGGCTGTCCCGGGGGCCCCCTCAAATAAAGATAAGTGGTAGAGGCTTGTTTTATCTGAGAGCTGCCTAGCTACTAGCCGGAGCTGGACCTAGTTCGGCTTATCTTCTTCATGTCTCATACTGTCTTACCAACTGTCACCATTGAAGATTACTTCAACTAAACAAAACATTGGATGCAGATCCACAACTGGATTCTGTTAATAAAAACACTACAGGAGTGACAGAGAATGACTCTTTTTTTTTTTTTTTATTAGGTGCCCCTGACCCCCTGAGGGGGGGTCGGTCACATCACCTATCTTCCTATGTTTATATACAATATTTACATATCAATATTTATATATACAATATTTACCGACGGCCGTGGACCGGCTCGATGGCTACGGTCCATGGTCGTCCTTTTTTTTTTTTTTTTTTTTCGGCGCTTCACACCGAGTGAGCTCGGGATTTTGTCAAGGGTTCTTTTCTGCCTGCTTCCCTAAGCCGGGGGCTGCCGCCGCAGCGCCTGTCGGCGGTCGGAGGGGCCCCCGGCGCCGGGTTAGAAGGCTTTCTTGATTCTCCGCCAGGAGGAGACGAACCGGCCAAAAGACAGGTAACCAGCCTCCGTCATAAGTCCCGGCAGGTCCAGTCCCAGATACGAACCTGTCCGGCGGATCAGCGCCGCCCTGGCCCGTCGTATAGCGGGCATTCGAGGACCACGTGTTCCGCAGTCTCGACGCCGCCACACGAGCAGGCAGGGCTGTTCTTCCTCTTAAAGAAGAAGAGCTTGGCGTTGAAGTCGCCGTGACCTGTTAGCACCTGTGACATCCAATGGTCTGGTTGTATCCATGGGGAGTCAAGTCGCGTCTGGACGTTCGGGAAATAGGCGTAGGTTGTTCGGCCATCTGTCGATCGCGCCCAACGCTGTTGCCATCTTTCCACGATCCATTCCTGGACAATGCCCCTCAGGCGCTCTGGTCTCGCCTGTCCTTGCATCTCCTCCTCCAGGGCTTGACGCAAGGCCACGTCCGTGTCTGCTTCCAGTGGTAAGCCGCGTCTGCAGAAGTACGAGGCGACGGCACCGTCCAAGACTAGGTCTATGGGTGGAGCCCCCGCCAGCACCTGCAGCGCAGCCGTGGAAACTGTACGGTAGGCCTTGGTCACCCTAAGGAGGGCTGCTCTTTGAGCTTGTAGTAGCAACGTACGCTGCCGTTTGGCTGGGCGATTCCACCATCCGGCAGCGGCGTACCTTGCCACAGCCTCGAAAACTCCGGTGTAAATAGTTTTACACGCAGAGTAGCCGAGACCCCATGTCGCTCGAGCTAGGGAGCTCAGAGCGCTAAAGATGGCTGTTGTCCTAACCTTGATGGCAACAGTGTGGGGCGTGACGTTGAATCCCGGCCCGATCCCCACACCTAGGTACGTGATCACTGCCGGAAATTCAACGCGTCGGCCGTGTACTGCAAGAACCAGGGGGTGGCGGGCGTCAGTTTTTCCTCTCATCAGCATGGCTGCTGTCTTGCTGGAAGAGAGGGTCAACTTGTTCAGTCGGCACCAAGTATCCGTAGAGTCGATCGCGGCTTGGGCTCGGGCGGTTAGAGTGGCGCGACTGTCAGCGTGCACCGTGACCACTAGGTCGTCAACATAGGCTATCGCTCTGTGTCCACGAGTCTCGAGGTCACGAAGCAGTCCATCAAAGAGTATGTTCCAGAGCGTTGGTCCGAGGACCGAGCCCTGGGGACACCCTCTAGTGACGTTCACAGTAGTGCTGGTGAATTGCTGCCTCACCGTCGCAGAGCGCTCGCTGAGGAAGCTGGAGATGAGCCCGAATAGGTTCCTAGGTATTTCCACAGACCGTAGTCGCAAGAGAACGGCAGGCCACCAGGCGCAGTCGAAGGCCTCGGCTATGTCGAAGAATATGCAAAGAGAGTATTTCCCTCTGCCCTCTCCGACATCCGCCCTCAGCATCCTCAACGCATCCTCAGTGGATCTGCCTCTCATGCATCCGAACTGTCTGTGCGACACGAAGGCCTGTACCCGGGCCCGAATTCCGGAGAAGATCAGAGTCTCCAGCACCTTGCCAGAGACTGGGAGTAGGCTGATCGGTCTGTAGCTACCCGCCAAGGAGAGGTCCCTGTCCCCAGGCGTGACAAACGTGCACACAAGTGCCCGTTTCCAAGCACTCGGGAAGTGACCGGTCCTTAGGCAGGAATTTACCAGATGAAGAAAATCCGCCTTTATGGCCGGGAATGCCTTCTTGATCATGGCGGCGTCTATGAGATCCATCACAGGGGCACCGCCATTCCTCTGCTTCCCGACCGCCAGGCTTAGATCTAATTCATCCCAGTCCGGAGCGTCCTCCGTATCCTGCAGGGCACGAGCAGTCTCTCTTATAATTGACTGGGTGAGGGAATCCTCCGTCGGGTCATCCGCTGGAAAGGCCACCCCCAGGTACATCCTTCCTGCCTCTTCGAGGGACAAGGCGTAAACGTCTCCGTCCCTGATGGAGGCCACCGGGGCGACCGGCCTGAGCTTCCCGGTGACGACCCGGTAAGGGATCCCCCACGGGTTTCTAACACTTTCCTCCTCTATAAAATTCCTCCAGCCCACCTTCTTCACAGTGGCGATGCTTCGGCTGTAGGCATTATTCAGTTGTCGGTACTCTTCCCGCCTTATCACCTTTAGAAGTGGGTTCCCGCACCGTTGGTACCTACGCCTGGCGTGGTATACAACCCTCTTAGCTCCTCGCTCCACCAGGGAACCTTTTTGATCCTGTGCACCTTCCTGGGAATGGTTTCGTCGGCAGCTCGGAGTAATATACTACCGAGCCGCTCAACTCCCTCCTCAATCTGGTCGACAGGGTCAAAGCTCCCGAGGCCTTCCCAATCCTCGTCACAGGAGTAGGTAGCAACGGCGGTCACAAAGGCGTCTGAAATGGCCTTGCGTGTAGCGAAGCGCGGATCTCTAGGCCTGATCGCTGGAAGATCGCGGTCAAAGAGCCGCACATCTATGACGCAGTGGTCGCTAGATGTGACTTCTCTGACGCGCCATCCTCCCACGGCCCGGCCCAGTCCGCCAGACACCAGTGTGACATCTATGTGGGATTCTCCCATTGCGCCACGAAATGTGGGCGGGGAGTCCGGGTCGTTGACAATGCGAAGATCATGGCGAGCTATCACATCCAGTAGCCTGTCACCCCGGCGATCGGTGCGAACCAGAGAATGACTCTGAACTCGTTCATCGAACGCTGTAACATGGAACATACGCTTCCTAACTGACGTCCATATCGCATTGCCTGAAATGATGACACAATCCAATATATGCCGGCTATGTGAGTAGTAGGCAAGTAACTATTCTAGGGCGCTGCCTGGTTTAGGACGCGTGACGAAGTTGACACACCGACCAGCCCCCCATCACACCTCTTTGCAAGACCAATCAGGGCCTATCTAGCGAGCATACTAACCCTACCCCCCCCCCCCCCCCCCTCCCCCATCTAAAACCTCGCCCTTAGTGTCACATACCACTAGCCACAACTATTATTTCCCTAATCTTTCTATGATATGATCAGTTTTTCTGTCTTAACCTACATGAACGATAAACTGAGTGATCGAAATTCCCAGCCTAAACCGTTAGAGCTTAGAGAACTCCAAATATAGATGGAGCTTACCTTTTGATCTTATACAAAGAATTAAAAAAAAGTTTTTGCTCTAAGTGCACGCAAAAAATAATTTAACGCATTAATGAAATTATAAACAATGGTAGGAGAATCACTGGTTTTCGATCAACAGGTTTGTGCTCTCTTTAGAAAACCTACCGACAACCTATTAGCAGAAAATTAATAGGTGGTTACTCAGTCGTACAAAACGCACTCGAAGCTCAGGGGCGAAGTTCCTAATAGGTGGTTACTCAGTCGTACAAATCGCATTCGAAGCTCAGGGGCGAAGCTCCTAATAGGTGGTTACTCAGTCGTACAAAACGAACTCGAAGCTCAGGGGCGAAGCTCCTAATAGGTGGTTACTCAGTTGTACAAAACCCACTCGAAGCCCTCAGGGGCGAAGTTCCTAATAGGTGGTTACTCAGTCGTACAAAACCCACTCGAAGCTCAGGGGCGAAGCTCCTAATCAATATAAAAGTGAATTCCTTCAATGTTGTTTGTAACTGGAAAAAACAGGCTAAAAATGTTTCTGAGTCTCTTCTCCAAATAAATTCTGAAAACATTTAGGTCAAGTTTGGGAGGGATATTGAAAAAAAGAAAATCTGATGTTGCAAATCAGCAGTGGGCGATGTTAGTTGTAATTAATGCTAAAACTCCCACCCCCACAAGTTTCCTTAATTATCGAAGGGGGCCAAGGGTGGCGGGGGGGGGGGGGGGGGGGGGGGGGGGTAAACTGTAAAATGTAAAAAGTTGAGGGCTCCCCACCAAGGTCGTTACTGGAGAGTGGGGGGGCTCTCTCCCAAGTTTTCTTCTTTTTTAATTTCACACTTTAGTGGACTTTAAGGATTATTATGATTTGCGCCCTCCCCCCCCCCCCCCCCCCCCCCCCCCCCCCCCCTGTAATTTAACAAGTCTGTAAACGACTACTACGCCCGGAGTCCGGAGCCGTCTGCTCCACAAACTGCATTTTGCTGGAGCTTTGGGGCAAATCCTAAATCCACTTTTATACCTTCTTTTATTAAAATATTGAAAGGTCATCTTGGGAAATTTAGTAGTGTACTCATGATCAACAGATATGGCCGCCAAACGAATATGTGGTTAATAGGAGATTTTAGGTATAATAACAGCAAAAAATAGGCCTCTCCACAACTTATCCAATTTACACAGTCGTTTAGGTTTTTTTTTTTTTTTTTTTTTTTTTAACTTTTCCAATAAGGGAAAGCTGTAAAGCACACATACTACAGTCTATATAACAAATTAATGAGAGATATTTAAGGAAAATATGGCAGCGTTTCTTAGCCAAGTAATGCTTCAAATAAAAATACCATCTGCTGCCTTTCGGGGTAGCAATGGTGGTTAGTTAATTATTGTGGTTCATTCCCGGGCTTCAACGAGGTCGAATCCACTTCTGCCAGAGCACTATTTCTGGTGGACATGTGCCCGACTCTCTTGTGGCAGTTCTACGTTATACCTATCCTGGTTTATTAACCTAGCATAGGGATTTCTAAAGAATAACTGAATCAGACAGGCTCAAAGCATAACGTTCCGTTTGAACGACGGCCAGCTCAAGGTTTTTTTACCTCAGATGAGAAACTGAAGGTCCTTGCTACTGCCTCTGAGATACCGGCACCACCTATCTGTCCTTACGTACTACAACTACCTTTACGGCCTGTCTCCAAAACGGATCTTTGAAAATCGATAGGTGTCATAATGAGAGACATGTGAATCCTCATACTAAATTTTGTGTCGATACATTTGTTACACAAGTTGACAGTAGCTGGGGTTTTTGAGTCGATACATTTGTTACACAAGCTGACAGTTGCTGGGGTTTTTGTGTCAATACATTTGTTACACAAGGTGACCAATGCTCAAAATGTCTGTAAGTTATGTGCCCTTAACTTATTAATCAGCCCTTCTGAATCGTAATTTATCAGGTTGCATGACAATTTTTTTTTTTTTTGCTCTAAGTATCCATAGTTCAAAAACAGTGGATATTTTATTTTACTTTTTTTATCATTGCGGTTTGTGAAATGGTTGCAATCTTTGCAATTTCTTGGCTTTATGAGTGTTTGCGAATTCTCGATTTCTTTTCATTGGTTAGAAGAATAGAGGCTATGTGGGGCCAGAGCGCTCCTGGCTCAGTATACATGCACGCATACCCCTCAACTAACTGCGCCCTCTATAATATAATATCTATAACTACTAATAATAAATCCATATTTTGAATTCGTTGCTTTCTGGGAGGTAAAATAAACATAAGCACGCCGTCCTTCGGATGGGACGTTAAGCAATGGTCCCGAGCCTGTGCGATGTCAGATACTCGTTAAAGATTCCTGCCCTAGTTGAATAAAAAATTTAGGGTAGGCAAAATTTCGGACTCCCACAGTAGAGTCGGGCTCATGTCCTCTCCCATAACAATTTCATACTGGGTACATGCAAGTAATGCAAGTCAAGAAAATGTATTTTTTGGCCTCTTTTTTCTAACGTAAATGTTTTTTTTACTGAATCTTGAAAAATAGTTGAATTTGTCATCATTTCTCATGTCAGTTTTTTTATGCATATCACGTATAAATCAGAATATCTATTATTGAAAAAATAAAAATATAGCAAACAAAATTTTTAACGCCACGAGGATTTCCTAGTTGCAATTCAACCTCTTCATTATCTATCTCTTAATGACTAAAGTCAATTCTAATTCATATAATACGTTGTCTGTCTAGGCTGAGTGTCTCCTATTATGCTAAAGCAGGGTTACGAACCCACGTGTTATATCCCTACTTCCTTTCCCATTAGGATATTAATCTCACCCCACTTCACTTTGCACGAGCATTTATTGTAATTTTTGCTAAATTTAGTATTACAATAATCAATTCCTGCTCTCCCCTTCCTGGTAGCTCATTTTTTTCAAATGGATTACCATAATATCTGTATAATAGAAAATTTCATTGAAATTTTTTTATGAGAGCCCCAAAATCAACAATAATTTCTAGCCTTCCATTTCCTAATAAGCCTTTTTTTCTTTCTTCTTTTTTTTTGGCCTTATGTAACTCGTAAGTTTTAGAAACCGAAGGGAGAACTAGGCATGGGACCAGAAGAAGCAAGCGGGTCCCGGCCGAGGACAGCAGGAGACACCGCCGGACAACTTCACCCATAGACCATTTTCAACTTAGTGTAAGTGAGCATATAAAAAAATATATATATATTTTTTAAACTTCTATTTCATATGCCCAAAGAAGAGAAAATAATTAGTTTATGTTATTGTTAATGTTATTTTTTTCGTATTTTCTTTTGTTTATTAATATTAAATGTTTAATTAATTATAATGTACAAAAAAAAAGAAAAAAAGATTTATCAGCCAAACGGAAATGAATGCTTGAAAAATAATCATACCTAGTTAGGTTAGGTTTTATGACTCATGCCCGGGCTTTAACTACGAGGTCATACCGCCTATGAGCCCGACTCTACTGTGGGAGTCCTAAATTTTGCCTGCCCTAAATTTTTATTCACCTAGGGTAGGGGTCTTTAACGAGTACCTGACATCGTACAGGCTCGGGACCATCGCTTAACGTCCCATCCGAAGAACGGCGTGCTTAAGTTTATTTTACCTCCAAGATAAAATAAACTAAGGGCCTCGGTCGGGTTACGAACCCACGATCTTGAGCTCAGAAGTCAAGCACGCATACCACTGAGCTACCGGCGCCCTCTAATAAACGTATATAAAAGTATTTAAAAACAATTTAACAATTTAAAATTTCATGGATGGGACAGATATGTTGTTTCTGTTCCCCATCTAAGTGACAACTGGGAGAACGGAGTACATGAGACTGGACAAAGATATCCCCTCTCTAGAGTTGAGGAGGGGGAATCCCTTCTTCCTTTCCAACTTAAACTCTATGCTTTCTAAGAAATCCATGTTCCTCCTGTTTTGGACATGTGTGTGGTGTAGCAATAAGGCTGAGCCGGCCTCACGGCCTCATGACCTGGGCAACGGAGATGTTGCAAGAATTCAGAGTCCCTCTTCAAATGTTCCCTCACTCTAGTCCTCAGCTTCCGGCCAGTCTGCCCAACATAAAAACAATTACAATATTTACAATAATTTCATTCCAGATTTGTAATGGAGGTCCACACGATCTTTTTGGTTTTTGAGAAAATCCCCTTAAGGAAAGTCCTACTTTTGAAACCCGCATCCACATTTCAGTATTTAGTATCCTAGACCACTTCTCTGAGAGTGTGAAGAGGTTCGGTAGAACACACCAGCCACCAGTTTGACCACATCCTCCATACCCTCAAGTTAGCATTTTTTCCTCTGTCTTTTTCTTCAAAATGCGGTCTATTAGATCGGTTGTGTAGCCATTAACGACGGCGAGGTGTCTGATCTGCTCCAACTCTCTTTCATAGAAGTCACGGGAAACAGGAAGTTTGATAAGTCTGTCTGTGTCTAAGCATGAAAAGATGCATGCTTATGTTTTGTGTGATGAGATGGACACACTACTCGTGCGTCTCCTGTAAATGTCGAAAATATATATTTCCTGTCCTTCTTTGTAATTTGTAGGTACCTATTGTTTTGCTCTAAGTCTGTCTCTTAATGAGCCACCGCATTTTTGAATTTTCAGGTTTTCAGATTTCTTTTTTTTAAAGGAGTGGTTCATGCATAGTTCGAATTTTCTATAAAAGTTAATAGTAACATAATCGATTAGATGAGAAAACGATAGTATACCTAATACCATGATAAAAAATCTTATAACCTGTTTGAGAGAAACTTTGAAAAATTTACTACAGTTGACTTCGGCATGGAATGACCGTTAAATTCTTATCTTAATAATACAATAATGACCGAAATGAAATGACGATGGAAAAATATATCTGAGATTCAAGACATTAGCTGTACGTGTCTCTTCTCAGTACGGCCACGTTACCTAACACCACTTGCATCAGTGCCGATGAGAGTTCTGTCACATTGGTGGTTGTCGAGCTGGTCACTATGGACAAGATACTCATTTTCTTGATTTTCACACTCTGCCCTCTTAACAACTCAATTCCTGACTTTCGAACCAGAACTATCGTAGGAGATAGACTCACTTTGTCTGTAAGTTGTCTACCCTTAACTAAATATTAGAATAAGTTCAATTTTGGATCAATCCTTCTCAATTGCAATTTATTGCAGGACTATATTTATTTCTCTATGAATCCATAGTTCAACATGAGTGGATATTTATTTATTTTTTTTTAGGTTAAGTTAGGTTACAACAGGCGTAGGAGATATACTCAAAATGTCTGTAAGTTATGTGCCCTTAACTTATTATTCAGACCTTCTGAATCTTAATTTATCATTTTGCATGACAATTTTTATCTTTTGCTTAATGTATCCATAGTTCAAAAACAGTGGATATTTTATTTAATTTTTTTTTATCATGTGCGGTTTGTGAAATAGTTGCAATCTTTGCAATTTCTTGGGTGTTTGCGAATTCTCGATTTTTTCATTAGTTAGAATGTGGGGCTTGTGTGCGGTTACTGATAGCTTTCAAACCAGTGCTGTGCGCAAGGTTCAGGGGTGCTTTGGCTGTTCCGATAAAAAAAATAAAAGTATTTACTGTTAATACACGGATTTTTAAATATATAATTTTCTATATAGTTAGTTATTGTGATTCATGACAGGCTTTAAGTACAAGGTCATATCGCCTACTACCAGAGCGCTCCTTCGTCGCCCGCTTCTACTATTGGAGTCATAAATTTTTGCCTTTCTAGGTTTTTCACATACGACAGTGGTCTTTAACGAGTACCTGACATAGAACAGGCTTATTATATTTGTTTTAAAATAGTTGCTATCTTTGCAATTTCTTGGCTTTGTGAGTGCTTGCGAAAATATCTATATCTTTTTTCATTGGCTAGAATACAGGCTATGTGGCATAACAGAATTTCTAACGGCAGTGGAGCTTGTGTGCGGTTACTTATAGCTTTGAACCAGTGCCGTGCGCAGGGTTCGGGGATGCTTTGAACCAGTGCCGTGCGCAGGGTTCGGGGAAGCTTTGAACCAGTGCCGTGAGCAGGGTTCGGGGAAGCTTTGAACCAGTGCCGTGCGCAGGGTTCGGGGATGCTTTGAACCAGTGCCGTGCGCAGGGTTCGGGGATGCTTTGAACCAGTGCCGTGCGCAGGGTTCGGGGATGCTTTGAACCAGTGCCGTGCGCAGGGTTCGGGGATGCTTTGAACCAGTGCCGTGCGCAGGGTTCGGGGATGCTTTGGCTCCTGTATACATGCTAAAGAGACTAGTTCTGATTTAAAAAAAAATAAAAGTATTTACTGTTAATACACGGATTTTTTAATATATAATTTTATATTTAGTTAGTTATTAGGTTAGGTTAGGTTAACCTAGTTAGTTATTAGGTTAGGTTAGGTTAACCTAGTTAGTTATTAGGTTAGGTTAGGTTAACCTAGTTAGTTATTAGGTTAGGTTAGGTTAACCTAGTTAGTTATTAGGTTAGGTTAGGTTAACCTAGTTAGTTATTAGGTTAGGTTAGGTTAACCTAGTTAGTTATTAGGTTAGGTTAGGTTAACCTAGTTAGTTATTAGGTTAGGTTAGGTTAACCTAGTTAGTTATTAGGTTAGGTTAGGTTAACCTAGTTAGTTATTATGATTCATGCCCAGGCTTTAATTACAAGGCATATCTCCTACTACGAGAGCGCTTTTTCGTCGCTCTGGTAGACATGAGCTCGACTCCACTCTGGGAGTGTTAATTTTTGCCTACCTAGGGCAGGGTCTTTAACGAGTACCTGACATAGCACAGGCTCGGGACCATCGCTTAACGTCCCGTCCGAAGGACGACTTTTTCAAAATTATTTCACCTCCCAGATAAGAAACCCAAGGTCTTGACCGAACCCGCGATCTTTAGCTCAGTAGACTAGTACGCTCTGAGCTACCCTTATTGATGGCTCTATGAAAAATCGAAAGTTTAAAAGAAAACATTAACTTTGGTCGAATCAGAATATTTTTCTATCGAGCCTAATTTAGGCGCACGAATTTTGAAAATGTAGTTTTTTGGCATTTTTCGGAAATTTTAACATCGAATTTTGTTTTTATATGTATATTAAATTTTTTTTAAACAATAGGGAAATATTTGACTTGTTGTTGGGCTGACGTTCTACTCATCTTACTATAGTTCTATTGATATTTCTTTTTTGATTATCCTAGGATATAGAGTGAGAACAGCCTTCTGGTCATTTCTGGCTGGGGGGGGGGGGGGGGAGGGGGGGGGCTCCTTCCATGACGAAACCTTCTGAATTACAAATCCATAGTAATAAATCATTATTTATTAATTTTTTTTTTTTTTAAAAGTTCCTTATATTTATGTACCCTCAACTACAGACGGATACAATATATAAAATTTAATGTGTTTATTGACAAATATTCATTTTAAAGTAATTTTAAATACTTTTTAACAGTTTTTTCATGACTCAAAATGTAAAACTAAAGCCGTCCTTACGAACAAGAATGAAAACCACGATGGAGAAGGACAGAGGAAGCCCACAATCATTGAACTCAATTCCAGCTATCCTGAAACAATCTTGGGCGGACGAATGTGCATCCCTTTGTGGAGAGGAGACCGTAGGTGAGCCCTTTACAATAGTAGTATCCAAATCAGGAAGAGTGCCGAGCCCGGCCTCGATGGAGACCGACATCCACACACATAGCACAGCCACTATACGCAACACAACACCTACAACAGCCACAGCCGCTCTCCACGACAGATACAGACTAACCACCAACCACATAACCACTCAAAACCGTTACGCACCCTTGGACACTCTCCCTGCCGACAATAACCAACTAAACTTAAATCCTGCACCCAAAATCAAAATACCTCCAATTTTCCTCTGCGACGCGGAAAACTACCAGCAGATAATTAAAGATATACAGGAAGTCGCTACTTCAACATTCACCACTCAACAATGCCGACAGAAAGTTAAAATCCAACTTACTAACATAGACGACTACAGAAAATTAACAAAATTCTATGAAACGACAAACGTAAAATATTTCACTTTTTTAAACCCAGACGAAAAAAAGCTCTCCGTAGTTATTAGAGGCGTCCCCTACTCACTCACTGATGAAGAAATCCTGACAGAACTCACACCTAACTTTCCCGTTCTCAAAGTGACTAGGCTGCTTAACAGAGAGAAAAATCCAAACACAGACTTGTGCAGTCGAATTAGATAACACCCCATCAGGAAAAAATATTTTTAAATTAACCAACCTCCACTATAGCATTGTTTCAGTAGAACCGAGGAGAAAGTCTCAAAGGATCCCCCAATGTCACAATTGTCAGCTCTATGGGCATACTAAAAATTTTTGCCACCTCGACCCTAAATGTTTGAAATGCGCAGGAGGACATAAGACAGTCAATTGCCCTGAGGCTGTATCGGCTGCTGCAAAATGTGCCAACTGCAGTGAGAACCATACCGCCAACTATAGCCAATGTCGCTATTTGGCAAAAATCCAAGACTCTAAGCGTACAACGCAGTTTCACAATAAACCCGTGAAAAACTACCAGGGACAGCCCCCTGTCTCTTATGCCGAGGTTCTTACCAGCTCCAGAGGCGACCTTCCATCCCAGCCCCTACCTCGCCGAGCCCCGCCACCCAGCGCAGCCTCACAACAGGACCCCCTCTCTTCGCTTACCTCCATTCTATCTGAAATCTATTGCACCTTTTATCTCACACATCAAGAACTTTATCACACAATTTTTCACAAAATTCCTCAACAATTCCTATGACCACCCCTAGATACACATACATCCATGAATTCACCCTGCTAAATTGGAATGCAAATGGACTCAAACAGAAAAGAAATACACTCTTGGACTTCGTAACTCGACATAATATTGACATAGTATGCATCACTGAGACTCACCTAGCACCGACTGACAAATTCTCACTAACAGGCTATACAACGTACAGAACTGACCGACAAGCTCGAGTGGCATCTGGGGGAGTAGCTATATGCATAAAAAAAAGCACAAAACATAATGAAATATTGTCCCCCACTCTCATAAACCTTGAAGCCATCGGCATTGAAGTGTTTTTAAAAAATCACCCCAGCGTATACATATTTTCTGCATATCAGCGTCCCAGTTGCAGACTAATACATACGGACTTACAAAATATTTTTACAGGACATCCCACAATTCTCCTTGGCGACTTAAACAGCAAACATCCTTTCTGGGGTTGCAGAGTGTCAAATAACAACGGACAGCGACTATTGGATTCCAGCAATAACTTAGGACTTCTTATATCTGCCCCCAACGAACCCACATTTTTTCCCACACAGACCAGGTACCTCCCGGACATTCTGGACATTGCAATTCTCCACAATGTAGCAACCCCTTTCTTGCAAAAGGCTGTCGCAGAACTCGACTCAGATCACAATCCCATTATTTGTAAATTCTTTTCTGAACCGACTGTAACAGAACCACTTCCCCGCCTGATAAAAGGTAAGGTAGACTGGGATCTCTTCAGAGAATATTTTGATTCAGCCACACATATCCCCCCGTACTACAAGACTCGTGAAGACATAAATATTGCCGTTAATCACCTCACACACACAATACACACTGCAATTCAAAACTCCACTTCTGACAACACAACACATCATAACACTGCACGCCACCTGAACAACATTGCTCCTAATTACATTTTAAATTTAATCAACGAAAAAAATATTCTACGGAAACATTGGCAACGCACTAGGGACCCACATACAAAGAACGAATGCAACCGGCTAGCTCGAAGGATTAAGTGGGAACTGGACTCTCACAGAATTTCAAATTACAGATCCTACATGAATGACTTGACTCCCGGTGACCCCAATCTTTGGAAACAAACAAAACGTATTCTCAAACAGAAAGAACAAATCCCAAAACTTTACAGACGGACAAACAACAGCAATCACGGACGATGATAAATCTACACTCATTGCCAATCACTTACAGAATAAATTTCAACTGACTGCCCCCAACGACATACCGACGAACAGCATAATCGAAGACGACCTTTCCCGACCATTCCAAACCGCAGACAAACCAATCAAATTCGCAAGCCCATCTGAAATTCGGACCATCATAAGACGACTACCTAACCGAAAAAGCCCTGGAGATGACTTAATCCCGAACATAGTTTTAAAAAATCTCCCCCGAAAAGGAATATCCTTCCTAACTAGCATATTTAATGCTTGCCTCAGATTAGGATACTTTCCCGACCAGTGGAAAAATGCAATAGTAACAGTCTTTCACAAACCCCGACGCCCTAAGCATAATCTTGACAGCTACAGACCTATATGCCTTTTGACAACAATTTCTAAAGTATTTGAAAAAATAATTCACTCACGACTGACAGACTACTTATCAGAGACACACGTCATTCCAACACACCAATTCGGGTTCAAGCCACAACACTCCTCAGTACACCAACTACAAAGGGTGTCGGAACTCATCGTGACCGGGTTCGAGCAGAAGAAGTACACCACTGCTACTTTCTTGGACGTTGCCGCAGCTTTTGACACGGTCTGGCACAAAGGACTACTGTACAAATTGCGTCGAACATGGTCTCCATCCTACCTCTTCAAAATTATTGAGTCCTTTCTCAACAATAGAACATTCCAAGTGCGAATAAATTCTACAGTGAGTTCGAGACGACAACTTAAATCCGGCGTTCCTCAGGGAGCTATTCTCAGCCCACTACTGTTTAATTTATATTGCAACGATCTGCCAGTGCCGCCGTCCTCAACACTTGCAACATACGCAGACGATACAATGATTGCTACCCAGGAGAGTAGCCTGAACGAAGCCATCGAGTCCCTCCAGACTTCACTAGATGTCTTGGCTGAATGGTTCAGAAAGTGGAACCTCTCCCTGAACCCTGAAAAAACGGAAGCCAAGATATTTTCCTTGCTTAGATTTCAGCTGGAAGGACTGAGAACAGTAGCTCTTGGTGACATCTCTATCCCATGGAACCCTAAGGACCAGGGAGTAAAGTATCTAGGGGTAACCCTGGATACGAGGGCCACCTGGAAACTACACATTAACACCAAACTACAACAAGCACACAGTAGACTCAACCAACTCTACATTAACAGAAAAACACCACTTAAACACAAAGCCACGATACTTCTGTACAAATCACTCATTAGACCCATTTTAACATACGCCTCCCCCGTTTGGATGACAGCTAGCAAAACACTTTTAACAAAAATACAGACATTTCAGAACAAAGTTGCGCGGGTGGCCCTCAATGCACCCTGGTTCGTTAGGAACTCTCAAATTCATGAAGAGCTGGGTCTGCCACCCATCAGGGAGCATCTCGAGCAACTGAAGGACCTCCACCACTCCAGACTCCAGTTCACCTCCGGGGCTGATGTCTACGGCCTTGGGCAAATAACTGAAGGGAGAAGACTGAAGGCTCGCCTTTATCAAGACTTATAATTTTTTTTTTTTTTTTTTTTTCCTTTTTATTTTGTACAACGTTTCATTTAAATCTCTTTGTGTAAGGCACTTTGAGTGCCGGCCCAAATAAATAAATAAATTGAATTGAATGTGTTTATTACACATCACACTGTAATAAAAAATGTTTTTATCAATATTAATTGTAATTAAGAAAGAATTTACTTTACTGATAGGAACAGCTGAATTACAGGTATGGTAAACATCAATTTTTTTGTTTGAAATTTATATTGTCTGAACTTTATTGTTTAAAATCTTATTTTTTGTTTAATGAGTACTGAGATTTATTTCATTATTATTAATATTTTGGGTTTTTTGTTTTCATTGATGGTAGGTTAATTATTTTTTATTTTTTTACTAACTTAAATGGCGAATATTGAAGAAAAGATAGATGTCAATACTGCCTCAGGGACCACACCGTGGCAAAAAGCATTTTCCAGAAAGAGGTCCGCTGACGAAAATAGCAACCCATGGAAGATCGCTCGTCCTGCAGACACCATTTCTGTAAGTAACCCTTTCACTCCGTTCGCTACAAAAGATGACAACATGGAGACAGTGAAGGAAACCTTCGAGAAACCTCCTCCTATTTTCGTTAAAGATGAAGTGACCAGTTGTAAGCACTTCATCGCAGAATTGATTACAACTTCTGAGCCCGATTCCTTCGTGTTGAAGCCCACCACAAGAGGGATTACCTTATACCCCACGAAGCCCGAACACTATAGGGCATTCATCCATCTCCTCGATAACCATAAAATCGAGTATCACACATACCAACTGAAATCGGAAAAGGTGCCGAGGGTGGTAGTTCTTGGCCTTCATCCTTCGTCCGACAAGGAGGAGATCATTGCAGTCTTCAGTGAGAAGGGTTATCAGGTGAAAGGAGTCATGAGTGTCTAGAAGAAGTCATGGCTCCAACAAGACCCCACACCACTCTCATACCCCTCCCACTCTTCTTATAGACGTAGAGCCAAAGACATTTAATGAAAATATCTGTAAAGTGACCGTGGAAGAGCCGTCCAAGACAAAGTCAATGGTCCAGTCGAAACGCTGTCAGTCGTACGGCCATACTCAGTCTTTCTGCAGACTGCGGCATAAGTGAGTGCGATCCGGTCAGGACCATGTTTTTGGTACATGCCAAAAGCCCAGAACCACTCCAGTCCCATGCGCCAACTGTAAGTGGTTTCACCCTGCCAACTATAGAGGGTGTCTAGTCTTACAACAACTACGCTCTCGACGGACCATCTCTTCAACTCCAGACAACAAGAGGTTTATGCCCCTTCTGGTGAAATACATAGCATTACCCATCATGCCTCAAGCCACACTGATGACCCATCCTTCAGCGACTGGACGGCCACAAGTCAGTGCCGAACGTCAACCGCCCATTACAGGACTTTCGTCATGCCTGCTACAGACTCAATGAACACATCCTAGCTATGTAGATGCGGTCCGAAGAACGTGGTGCTCAAGTTTTCTTTACTTTCCAGACAAAACACCTAAGGCTCCCGGCCGGGTTTCAAACAGCGATCTTGAGCTCAGGAGGCTCACTTATTTGTTAATTGTTGTTAGTTACAGTTCGTTAATTCTAGACATTTTTTTAAAAAAAATTTTGGTTTATGTATGTTTAGATTTACTACCCGATGATGGCAGATAATCGCCGAAACTAGTTTTGGTGTAAATAAAATATATTGTTGGACACGACACCCTGTTACTTATTTAAGAAGTAAGTGCACTACATCGACCTGCCAATCAAGAAATAGGTTAGGTATAACTAGTTTCAACTGTTTTAGCGTAGTGAAAACGTGTTCAGTGTACCAAAAACTAGTTTATAAAATGAAATCAGAAAACACTTTCTTCTTCCCTTTGCATATTCCTCGTAAATGGTCTGGTACATATGTCTGTAAATCAACTAATTTTGGTTTCCAGATGACGTATACTAAAACCTTCGAACTCAAACTTGAAGATAAATTTCTCCATCGAACATTTGAGAAGTAAGTATTATTTATTTTTTTAATCGACCTGGCAATAAAGAGCCCACTAATTGAAGTGGGGCCATTTATTTTTTTCATCAACTAGGTCCTTACCCGGCGTTGCCCGATTAGTAACTTATTTCTTAGATAGAACTCCCTCCTGATGCATCGTACATAAGGCCAATAATTCAGTCTTTCAAGAGCAACCAACCAGTCAACAACCCACAGAAACGATGAAGAGGCCCGCCTTCAGACAGGCTGAAATTCGTTATTATCTGCGCCCAAGGAAAAAGGCCAGAGAACATATACCTAAACGGCCCAAAATAAGAGCAGAGATAAACGACAGCTCCACCAGCCTGCCACTCGCTCTAGTGAAGCAAAGCCGCCCCGTTCCCCGGGCCACAATCACCCGGCGTCTGTACCCTAGTCTTTTTCAAGACTCGCTGATACCCTACCCTTCCCAGGGCTACGAATGGCGCCTTATTATATTCAGCCAATGTCATTTTCTTCCACTATTTTTAGGATTTTCATTTTCTTTTGATAAACTATTTAGTGTTTCACAATATTCCAGTTCAACATTTTTTTAAAACTTCACAATTTTCAGCACACTAGATACCCGCCGATGCAACGAACATACTAGATGTGGTCACCACCGTTCCTAAGTATGTAAAGGCGTTCCGAAGTACGAACAACCGTTGCTCTGCACACAGTACCTTGGCATCAACCGTTGTTCGGCAAATACTAACTGTGGTCACCAGCGCTGAAAGCACTCACTAACTCCCCGCCGCTGCAACGCACATACTAGCTGTGGTGCCCAGCGTTTCAAAGTACATATTAGAAGGGCGGTCAACCGTTGAGAGAACTTATTAGCTGTGGTATTCATCAAAAAAAAAAAAACAGGTTTTGCTAGTTGAGAGGGCCAGTTTTTTGGCGCAGCACCAGTTTCCAATATCGTCTATGGTGGCTTAAGCGCAAAGGTTAAAGCAGCTCATCGAAGTCGTCAACGTAGGCGATTACTGAAAACTGACATTATTGCAGAGATATTGTGAAATAATTCAAATGAACTTGAAAGAAATAAAACTTGTTTATTCTATGTCTAATTTCACCAACTATATTTACATGGGAGTACTTTCGATTCAATTATACACAATACATCGAACGCTCCTATATCACATAAACATGCGACATTTTATTCATTCTTCCATAGAGCTTACACAATACCACTAAACATGAAAGACAGAAACAAAGAGATAGATATAATCAACAACATAGCCATAAAAAACGGATACAAACAACATACAATAGATAAAATTAGAAGAAAAGTGACCAACAAAATCAATTTAAAAGATATCTCCGAACTAGACATAATAAATACGACAGAAACAAAGAAATGGGTAAGCTTACCCTATTACGGGAGAATTTCTGAACAAAGAGGCAATACTCTCAAAAAAGAAAACTTCAAAGTTAGTTTCAGTACAAATAGGACACTGTACAAACACCTTAACAACACGAAAGACCGAATCAAAACAGAAGAAAAGAGTGGGGTTTATCAATTAAATTGCAATTCTTGCAACCTAGTATATACAGGACAAACTGGGAGACAATTCAAACAAAGACTCAAAGAACATATATCAGAAATAGATACTAACATGGACACAACACACAACATAACAAAATCAACATTTGCACAACACAAACATACATTTGATAAAGACACAGGCATAAAATACCTTCATTTCTGCGAAAAAAGCCCATTGCTCAAATTGGGCAATTCAAAGAGAGTTCGGCATAGGGGTCTCGATCGAAGAGATGCTGTTTTTTTTCTCTTTTCTCTCTTTCATGTCTTTTTAATTTCTCGGCTTATGAATAGGTTTTACATTTAATTACTAGGTACAACACCCTCTTTATCACTTCTCATTAAGACGATTCTCACATCCCTAGTTCAAACATGTTTACATTTTATATTTTTTATCACTTGAAAATTATGTTGTTACAGTATGAAAGTGGGCAGCATGTTGGATATAACAGTGATCGAGGACGCACCTATGTACAACTTACTTAAGATGAAAAACGCTCATATGGACTTCCCAGCCCATGTCAAAATAAAATTAGATGGTTTCACCAAAGTAATGAGAAAAGGAAATAGCAGAAATATTTGGAGCATTCTAAGGAATTCGGTTCTGATGTTTAGCAGAAAAGAAGGCAAGATTCAACCTTATCAAGAAACCAACCAAGGAACTACCCTTACCGACGAACCAAACAAGGAACCACCCTTATCAAGGGACCAACCGACCATGCCCCAAACTGGCCAACCCCCACTTTTTTCCGTTATGAACTAAGTCAATTTGCAGAGTGCGACCCCTCCAATACCTCTCTGGTGAAAGGTGCCACTTCAACTAGGGAATCCCCCCGCCTTACCGTTAGCTACATCATGAAATATTTGACAAAACACTAATTTTTCTTAATTTACATAAAATAACATCCTTTGACTAATAAGTAAAGAATAAAACTAAAAAACATAACATATATGTGGAAACCTATAATAATAACAGATAATAACAAATGTAGGTATATGTGGAAATAGAACCGGTTCAGGGTGTTAACAAAGGGGAATAGTTAAAATAAATTTGGTCATTCATACAAATGTTCCTTTTGGTAGCTTTATTTATTTCTAATTGTTCTAAGCTATCAAGTAGCCTGCTTTTAGAGCAACAATGGAGATATTTTATGCCTGTAGATGGGTCAAAAGAGTGGCTATTGTCGATAATGTGAGTCGCGAATGTAGAACGGTTGCCTCGGTACTTTATTTCGGCTATGTGTTCCTTGATCCTGTCTTTAAAACGACGTCCCGTCTGTCCAATGTATAATTGACTGCACGTCGCGCACTCTAAGCTGTAAACTCCGCTTTTATTCTCAATATCGGTTTTGTCCCTTCCTCTCTCTAAGCACTGGCTTATGGGATTGATAGTTTTAAACCCGATATTAAAACCTTCTTTTTTTAACAATTTACCTACTTAATAGATGGGTCAGCTTAACTTATTACGGAAAAATTTCAGAGAAAGTAGGTAAATTGTTAAAAAAAGAAGGTTTTAATCGGGTTTAAAACTATCAATCCCATAAGCCAATGCTTAGAGAGAGGTAGGGACAAAACCGACATTGAGAATAAAAGCGGAGTTTTTAATTAGACTTTAGCGAGAAAACTTATGAAATGCAAATGTTTTTGATACAGATTAACTATTAGCAAACTAATAATCGCATAAATAAAACCATTCAGCTCCATGGCCTCCATCTTGAAATATTAGCTTACAGCCTTTTGCGGAGACTAGTGGCTAATTCTAGTTGTTGGTTTTGTGATTGTTATCGGGCATATCACGTTACAATCTCGTAAAATAACTGGAAGTGATTAAGTCCGTGAACGTAAATCTATTTCTTGTTACGTTTAAGTGAAAAGGGAACATCATTTCTGTTCATCGTTCTTCTAATTAAATTCAAAATTATAATTCGGCCAATAATAATTCATAAACTCGATCCTAAAGGGAAAAGAGCTGACAATTTTAGTGAAAGCAGTACAGATTATAAAAACTTCACCGCCACAAAAACCACATGGTATCTTACCATGATTAAGCGCTATTCTTAGAGAGGGGGACTAGCTAAGACACTTTACAGTACGTTGTAACCCGCACGGAGGCACTCTAGGAATATGACGTCATCGTAGAGTATATTTTCACCCTAGCGTTATTTCAAAATGCAGCTAACTTGCGGTTACTAATACAAAAATCGTTGTGAAAAAAAGAGCTTTATAAAATCATTTTAGGCAAGTACTACTTACATTATAATTAACTAACAAAGTTGTAAGTCCTGAAGTGCTGCTGCAGTATGTAGTTCATTATGATCCAAGTATATTGTCAGGTGCTTCATAAAAACCAACCCACAAGTTTTTCTTTTTTGTCTTTGGCTCTTTCTGGGCCAATTAGCGACTGATGCACATATATTTACCTGTAAAATACAGCTTGAAGTGGAGGATAGAGAAGAAAGAGGGTTTTGAAAAACCCAGAATAATGTTGGATTTTAGCACTACTGTGAGGTCATATCGCCTACTACCGGAGCGACAAAAATGCACTCTGGTGGCCATGAACCCAACTCTACATTGGGAGTCTTAATTTTTGCCAACCCATGTTTAGTTACGTTGTGTAGGAATTTTTAACGAGTATCTGACTGTCAAAAGCTCGGGACCATCGCTTAACATCAATAAAAATCCAAAGGCTTCAGCCGGGTTTTGATTCCGCGATCTTGAATCAGTAGACACTATAAATATAAATATATATATATATATATATATATATATATATATATATATAATATATGGAAAAGATCGTTTTTTTGAAAGTTCATTTATCTAGAGGCACAATAAATGACTTCAAAAAAAATTGAAAAACACGTTTTTCTTGTTTTTTTTATCTCCAAAAACCGAAATTCAGCCTTACAAAAAAAATGTATGTACCCTAATATATATATATATATATATATTTTTATATATTTTGTAGTGTAATGGATTGGCGACTAGGTCAAATATATTGTAGAATGTATTTTTAAATGTAATGTAGTCAATAGTTGCATAGGCCAAATGTGTTATAATTTCAAATTTGTAAAGTCAGTAATGCATAAAAACAGTAATGGTGAAATAAACCCTTAATTCTATAGGCGGGCTAGGGAGACCCGGATCAGGTAGAAGGAGCTTATCCCATTTTGCCTCCGTCAAGAAAGAAGCTGACAAGATGCAATAAAAGAAGGCACCAACAGTCACCTGGAGGAATATTTATATAGCCTTTTACAACCCGGATTTTACAATCTGGCTACAGTCAGGTACCAGATTGGAGCTCCAAGCCCGTTGTTAGTGGCCCATAAAGCAATCTGGAATGTCCAAATTAAAGTGGACAGAGGTCAAATTGATTGCCTCCCAGGCAAACAATTTGCTTTCCGAGATAACAGAGAAGAAGGGAGAAGAAAGAAGAGTAGGGGAAACTGGTAGAAGGAGGGGGAAGAACATCGAGAGCCTCCGGGAAGTGCAGGGAGCTCAAGTTCATTTCAGTTACAGTCTGGATCCAAGAGTCAGAGGGTTCACTTCCTGGAGTCCTAGTTGAGAGAGGGAAGTGGCCAGTCTCTGATCCACCAGTTGAGGTCTAGAGGTGGAAGTGGACACTTCACTTTTCTGGAGCAGTGGAAGTCTGGAGATTTCATTTCGTCAGTCGAGATTCACCAGTGGAAGTCTTCAGCTCCAGTCCAGATGAGCCGTTGATGCCTAGACCTTGAGGAGGAACTCAGCCAGCCGACATCCTTTCCACTCGAAAGTCCCCGCAGCGATACCCAGGACCTGGCATCCAATCATCAGCTATCTACTCCAGCCCCTGTCTCTACAGCATCCATACACCATTATCAATAAGGTTATTATGTTTTTAATTTTAAGTTTTTTATTTTGTTGTAAATATATTAATTTCAATATGACTTGCTAGATTTTTTTGTTTGCTTCCCGTACTTATCCTAGTCAATATTGATTTAAGAATTTGGTTTTTCTAAACTCTTTTCGCTGACGAATCCTTCGCCTTTGGTTACAGAAATCCAATTCGTATATTAAAATCAGTAAATTTAAATGATCGTCTATTACCTAAGCGATCTGGCATCCTTTGGACAATTTGAATTAGTAAAGACAAAGCAATTTTAGAGAAGATCTCCGCAATTTAGATTTAAAGTAAATTCAAATACCACACATTTTTATATTAAAAACGCGACACGCAACACCCCAATATTACAATATATATATTTCTGAGGAAAAATAAAAAAAACAAAAAAAGAAAGGAGAAGCCTATAGGTTTTAGATCTGTGAGGTGGAAAAACGCACGCCGTTCTTCGTGTAGGACGTTAAGCGATGTACGATGTCAGGTGATCATTAACGACCTCTACCCTAGGTGAATAAAAATTTAGGGTAGACAAATTCTAGGACTCCTTAGGGTAGAGTAGGGCTCATGACATGATGAAAAGTGCGCCTTGTTAGAACGTATATGACCTTGTAGATGGAGCACGGGCGTGAGTTATACATAGTATAGCTAACTAAAATAATGATAGTGAAAAGATGATAAAATGGTGTTTGAATTATATTTAAAAAAAACATATATATGAAGGAATTATGGGATAGTATGATACCCTGAAGCCACATAAAATATATGTAAGATTACTAAAGAAAATAATAAATTAGAGTGAGAGTAAAAATATCAATGAGTTAAATTAATAAAAAGCAGTAAATAAAAAGGTCACTGAAAAGTCAAATTGCTTAGGTGGCTCTAGAAGAAAACATAACTTATATATGCGAAATGACTACGTTGCTGCTCCAATAAATAAGAAGACATTATCACCGGGGATGACAGAAGAGTTGGATCTGATGGGATTCATATTCTGGCTCAAGGACATTACTGACTTCAGTCACAAACCTAGTGCTCTAAGGTATAACCTGACTATCCGTTTGGGACATAAATATCGGAAAACATTTCTATTCTCATTTTAATTCCTCATGTTACTAAATTCCCTTGAAGCATTCTAGTCCTTGTCTAGACTGATCTGGTGTCTCTTTGTTGAGTAGAGTGGTCACTGGCGTGGTGTCAAACCCGTAAGCCTCATGTAAAAAAAAAATAAAAAATGAAAACCTTGAGAGAAGTGAAGCCACTGACTTGTCCATAAGCTTTATCTTTACCTATCTTCGACGTATCTCCACTCTGAAACTGGTGAAGAGGATTACTGTTTTATTGATATAAATTTTATTAAGCAAACCAAAAGAGATACACCCCGCCATAAGTCTGTTCCAGCATAAGATGATAATAAGATGAATCCAGGAGTACCAAGCTTGATTTGAGGAGCTATTTCATCCAGACTAGTGTTGGGAAGAGAATCTGAAGGTGTAGTGCTTAGGTACAGCTAAGTTCATCTCAGAGCTGCGGAGAGAAAAACTGTATTTTATTTGTTTCCATTTGATAACCGTCCAAGGGAAATTGAATGAAAATTATGAAAAACATTAAGAATACCAGTGTTTACGCTTAAGCGCGATAAGAGGGGTTAGAGGTTACATAGACAGACAAACAAACCGACATCATCGCAAAAATCGTCAAAAGGTTTTTAGGGGACCTTGTGTAATTTCGTTGACAACTCAATCTCAGATTTTTGCTCGATTACAATCGTCTGCCGCAGTGCCGCCCACCAGATTTCGCCACCCTAGGCAGCGAGTCTAGTTCGTCTCTATAGTCGCGCCAGCCCTGTAGACGTCAAACTTTCGTTAATAGTGATACTTAACTTTTTTTTTTGGCAGATATTGTGAAACAATAAAGAAAAACGTATGATTTTTATTTAAATATTGTCTATTTCATAAAAATATATGTAATAAGGGAGTACTTTCGATATTGCTACCATCTTCAGCCTCGACTTGACAAATACTAAATGGAAGTTCAACCAGTTTACAATCCAAACGGTACCCTTCCTTCAGCCCCCACGGGATTTTCCTGTACAGTTGTCTTAAAATACGGAAAACATTAAAAATAAAATTTCGTCTCAAATTAAAGTCTTAATAATAAAATTAAAAAATTTAAATAGAATGTGCTGATTAAAATACAAACATATATGCATATATGAAATAAATCGAAGATGACAATAATAAATGGGTATATGAATAAAAATACATACATATATATTTTTTTAAACATACGTTTTTTCTTTGTATTTTTCGTTAATAGGTTTTCGTATACTGTATTCGACTTACAGAACCCTGATAATCGAATGAGATGAAACTCCTATTTTTCCATGGGTTTGCTTCCTTCTTCAACAAGGAACGAAAAAGTGTGGAATGGATGGATGAACAATGAGAATATCCATTCTTAGCTATCTGTATTTCCAGGTCAGAGAAGACCGGTGAGGTGTACGTTTTTCAGGATCAACTGGTCACTCAGAAGGATCAAAGGGGCGACAAAAAAAAAAAAAAATATTTTTTTTTCTTCTTGTATAAATAAATACAGATACACAGTTAGAGTTCACTAACTCTCCGTTCACCTCTCTCATCTGATATTTCTTAAAATACAGAAATAATAATCCACCTTTAACTCCAGTTTCTTTTGAAATAAGTCTCTCAGTGCCTTCTACAGTGTGTTGAATAATCGTTTTACAATAGTATAATAATACAAAAATAACATATATCTTGTGAATTGTATAAAGGTATATCATATTGTGGATTAAGTTAGTCGTGTTTTAGATGAGAGAGATCTTTAAGACAAGTGTGTCAGCATATAAAAAAAAAAAAATTTAACTTCTATTTCATATGCCCAAAGAAGAGATTTTGGTTGTAAATGTTTTAACTATCAAAATTAAATTTTTAATTCATTCTAATGTAGTTTAACATAATACAATAAATTCAATATTTTGTTCTCAATTTTATTCTATTCATCTTCTTTCTCTGCCATCCAAATAAATTCAATATTTTGTTCTCAATTTTATTCTATTCATCTTCTTTCTCTGCCATCCAAATAAATTCAATATTTTGTTCTCAATTTTATTCTATTCATCTTCTTTCTCTGCCATCCAAATAAATTCAATATTTTGTTCTCAATTTTATTCTATTCATCTTCTTTCTCTGCCATCCAAATAAATTCAATATTTTGTTCTCAATTTTATTCTATTCATCTTCTTTCTCTGCCATCCAAATAAATTCAATATTTTGTTCTCAATTTTATTCTATTCATCTTCTTTCTCTGCCATCCAAATAAATTCAATATTTTGTTCTCAATTTTATTCTATTCATCTTCTTTCTCTGCCATCCAAATAAATTCAATATTTTGTTCTCAATTTTATTCTATTCATCTTCTTTCTCTGCCATCCAAATAAATTCAATATTTTGTTCTCAATTTTATTCTATTCATCTTCTTTCTCTGCCATCCAAATAAATTCAATATTTTGTTCTCAATTTTATTCTATTCATCTTCTTTCTCTGCCATCCAAATAAATTCAATATTTTGTTCTAAATTTTATTCTATTCATCTTCTTTCTCTGCCATCCAAATAAAATTACCTTTGGATTAGATTATTTCAAACAGTTTCGGGCCTTGCCCATTATCAATGACTGAAAATAACAATTATGATACCATTGTAACATTAATAACAACCATCCTCCTATTTACAGGATTCATTGTTAATTTTAACATTCTATTATAAAATATAAATCATAATTAAAATTAAAAAATAAATAAAATTGTAACGGATACAAGCTTTTTTTTTCTTTGAGGTTTCAATATGACGTGGTATAGATGAGAGAGACATGAAATAGATTGAAGTTTCAATATGACGTGGTATAGATGAGAGAGACATGAAATAGATTGAGGTTTCAATATGACGTGGTATAGATGAGAGAGACATGAAATAGATTGAGCTTTCAATATGACGTGATATAGATGAGAGAGACATGAAATAGATTGAGCTTTCAATATGACGTGATATAGATGAGAGAGACATGAAATAGATTGAGGTTTCAATATGACCTGGTATAGATGAGAGAGACATGAAATAGATTGAGGTTTCAATATGACGTGGTATAGATGAGAGAGACATGAAATAGATTGAGCTTTCAATATGACGTGATATAGATGAGAGAGACATGAAATAGATTGAGCTTTCAATATGACGTGGTATAGATGAGAGATACATGAAATAGATTGAGGTTTCAATATGAAGTGGTATAGATGAGAGAGACATGAAATAAATTGAGCTTTCAATATGACGTGGTATAGATGAGAGAGACATGAAATAGATTGAGGTTTCAATATGACGTGGTATAGATGAGAGAGACATGAAATAGATTGAGGTTTCAATATGACGTGGTATAGATGAGAGAGACATGAAATAGATTGAGGTTTCAATATGAAGTGGTATAGATGAGAGAGACATGAAATAGATTGAGGTTTCAATATGACGTGGTATAGATGAGAGAGACATGAAATAGATTGAGGTTTCAATATGACGTGGTATAGATGAGAGAGACATGAAATAGATTGAGGTTTCAATATGACGTGGTATAGATGAGAGAGACATGAAATAGATTGAGGTTTCAATATGAAGTGGTATAGATGAGAGAGACATGAAATAAATTGAGCTTTCAATATGACGTGGTATAGATGAGAGAGACATGAAATAGATTGAGGTTTCAATATGACGTGGTATAGATGAGAGAGACATGAAATAGATTGAGGTTTCAATATGACGTGGTATAGATGAGAGAGACATGAAATAGATTGAGGTTTCAATATGAAGTGGTATAGATGAGAGAGACATGAAATAGATTGAGGTTTCAATATGACGTGGTATAGATGAGAGAGACATGAAATAGATTGAGGTTTCAATATGACGTGGTATAGATGAGAGAGACATGAAATAGATTGAGGTTTCAATATGACGTGGTATAGATGAGAGAGACATGAAATAGATAGTGGTATAGATGAGAGTGACAAGACTTGTCAATGACGTGGTATAGATGAGAGTGACAAGAATTGTCAATGACGTGATATAGATGAGAGTGACAAGACTTGTCAATGACTTGTTTTGAGGAGGTAGAAAAGTTAATTGATTAATTTTTTTTTGGGGACTTTTTTGGTATCAGGGGGTCAGAACATTTGACCGTGAGGAGGTAGGAGGTATGTTTTAGTTCCTTTGACTGGGGATTTTGAAAAACATGTTTTGAGAACTAGACACAAACATGGGTTGTGTGCCCGATGGTATTCGTCGATAATACAAACATTCTGCACAGTGAAAGTAAGAAAATATCTAGGAAAGTTATTGAAAATTCCTATAAAATACAGTAAATTGGATGAATAGGATTAAATAACTATAACTATAAATTAAATCATTTAGTGTTAATATAATAATAAATAATACTTGTGAAGTTTAAATACAAAGATTATTAATTAACAATTATTGTTGCAATAAAAATCAGTGTAGACATATTGATTATCAAATAAGTTGTCTCATAAAATAAGTAATTTATATTTAACAATATATATTGAAAATGTTAAGTAGAAATAAGATATAAAATATAATAAATAATACAAATAAGAGAGCATTGAAAATATAAATATCCAAGATCTCAGATAATACAAAATTAACTTTAGGTTAGTTAGAATTAAATAAAGTAAATTAAAATAAAGTACATTAAATTTTTATTCTATAGTTTTTGTGGATAATTATTATTTTTTGCTATCTCCTCTATGATATTAGGTTCTTTTTCTATAGATTTCTTGCTCATGGGGAGTGTGTATGCTCTGTGGATCATAGATTAGAAGGCCTCCTATTTAAAGTCGGTTGTATAACTCTACCTGTTGTCGGTTTTCTGAAAATGCTAACATCCAATTTATTTCTAGTAATTTTAATCCCTAAGTCAAGAAAATGTATTTTTTGACCTCTTTTTTCTAACGTAAATGTTTTTTTACTGAATCTTGAAAAATAGATGAATTTGTCATAATTTCTCATGTCAGTTTTTTTATGCATATCACGTATAAATCAGAATATCTATTATTGAAAAAATGAAAATATAACAAACAAAATTTTTAACTGTAAAGCCACGAGGATTTCCTAGTTGCAATTCAACCTCTTCATTATCTATCTCTTAATGGCTAAAATCAATTCTATTTCATATAATACGTTGTCTGTCTAGGCTGTGACTCCTATTATGCTAAAACCAGATGACGTGTTCTATCCCTACTTCCTTTCCCATTAGGATATTAATCTCACCCCACTTCACTTTGCACGAGCATTTATTGTAATTTTTGCTAAATTTAGTATTACAATAATCAATTCCTGCTCTCCCCTTCCTGGTAGCTCATTTTTTTCAAATGGATTACCATAATATCTGTATAATAGGAAATTTCATTGAAATTTTTTTTCTAAGAGCCCCAAAATCAACAACAATTTCTAGCCTTCCATTTCCTAATTAGCCTTTTTTTTTTTCTTCTTCTTTTTTTTTGGCCTTATGTAACTCGTAAGTTTTAGAAACCGAAGGTAGAACGAGGCATGGGACCAGAAGAAGCAAGCGGGTCCCAGCCCTGTCGAGGACAGCAGGAGACACCGCCGGACAACTTCACCCATAGACCCCAATTTACATTTAGTGTGAGTGATCATATAAAAAAAAATATATTTTTTTTTAAACTTCTATTTCATATGCCCAAAGAAGAGAAAATAATTATAATTAGTTTATGTTATTGTTAATGTTATTTTTTTCGTATTTTCTTTTGTTTATTAATATTAAATTTTTAATTCATTATAAAGTACAAAAAAAAGATTGATCAACCAAACGGAAATGAATGCTTTAAAAATAATCATACCTAGTGAAATGATTTTAGAAAGAACATAATTAATATGTTTTAATGAATAAGATTTAAAAATTAAAATAAACGTATAGGTTAGGTTTGGTTTTATGACTCATGCCCGGGCTTTAACAACGAGGTCATATCGCCTACTACCAAAGCGCTCTTTCTTCACTCTGGTGGACATGAGCCCGACTCTACTGTGGGAGTCCTAAATTTTGCCTACCTAAGTTTCACATAGGATAGGGAGGGGTCCTTTACGAGTACCTGACATCGTACCGGCTCGGGACCATCGCTTAACGTCCCAGGACGGCGTGCTTAAGTTTATTTTACCTCCCAGATAAAATAAACTAAGGGCCTCTGTCGGGTTACGAACCCACGACCTTGAGCTCAGAAGTCAAGCACGCATACCACTGAGCTACCGGCGCCCTCTAATAAACGTATATAAAAGTATTTAAAAACAATTTAACAATTTAAAATTTCATGGATGGGACAGATATGTTGTTTCTGTTCCCCATCTAAGTGACAACTGGGAGAACGGAGTACATGAGACTGGACAAAGATATCCCCTCTCTAGAGTTGAGGAGGGGGAATCCTTTCTTCATATTTAATATCCTAGACAACTTCTCTGAGAGTGTGAAGAGGTTCGGTAGAACACACCAGCCACCAGTTTGACCACGTCCTCCATACCCTCAAGTTAGCATTTTTTCCTCTGTCTTTCTCTTCAAAATACGGTCTATTAGATCGGTTGTGTAGCCATTAACGACGGCGAGGTGTCTGATCTGCTCCAACTCTCTTTCATAGGAGTCACGGGAAAAAGGAAGTTTGATAAGTCTGTCTGTGTCTAAGCATGAAAAGATGCATGCTTATGTTTTGTGTGATGAGATGGACACACTACTCGTGCGTCTCCTGTAAATGTCGAAAGTATATTTCCTGTCCTTCTTTGTAATTTGTAGGTACCTATTGTTTTGCTTTAAGTCTGTCTCTTAATGAGCCACCGCATTTTTGAATTTTCAGGTTTTCAGATTTCTTTTTTTTAAAGGAGTGGTTCATGCATAGTTCGAATTTTCTATAAAAGTTAATAGTAACATAATCGATTAGATGAGAAAACGATAGTATACCTAATACTATGATAAAAAATCTTATAACCTGTTTAAGAGAAACTTTGAAAAATTTACTACAGTTGACTTCGGCATGGAATGACCGTTAAATTCTTTTCTTAATAATACAATAATGAACGAAATGAAATGACGATTGAAAAATATATCTGAGATTCAAGACGTTAGCTGTACGTGTCTCTTCTCAGTACGGCCACGTTACCTAACACCACTTGCATCAGTGCCGATGAGAGTTCTGTCACATTGGTGGTTGTCGAGCTGGTCACTATGGACAAGATACTCATTTTCTTGATTTTCACACTCTGCCATCTTAACAACTCAACTCCTAACTTTCGAATCACATCTCGGTTAGGAGATAGACTCACTTTGTCTGTAAGTTGTCTACCTTTAACTAAATATTAGAATAAGTTCAATTTTGGATCAATCCTTCTCAATTGCAATTTATTGCAGGACTATATTTATTTCTAGCTCTATGAATCCATAGTTCAACATGAGTGGATATTTTATTTTATTTTTTTTATTATTTGTGGTTTGTAAAATAGTTGCTATCTTTGCAATTTCTTGGCTTTGTGAGTGCTTGCGAAAATTTCGATATCTTTTTTCATTGGCTAGAATACAGGCTATGTGGCATAACAGAATTTCTAATGGCAGTGGAGCTTGTGTGCGGTTACTTATAGCTTTGAACCAGTGCCGTGCGCAGGGTTCGGGGATGCTTTGAACCAGTGCCGTGCGCAGGGTTCGGGGAAGCTTTGAACCAGTGCCGTGCGCAGGGTTCGGGGATGCTTTGAACCAGTGCCGTGCGCAGGGTTCGGGGATGCTTTGAACCAGTGCCGTGCGCAGGGTTCGGGGAAGCTTTGAACCAGTGCCGTGCGCAGGGTTCGGGGATGCTTTGAACCAGTGCCGTGCGCAGGGTTCGGGGAAGCTTTGAACCAGTGCCGTGCGCAGGGTTCGGGGATGCTTTGAACCAGTGCCGTGCGCAGGGTTCGGGGATGCTTTGAACCAGTGCCGTGCGCAGGGTTCGGGGAAGCTTTGAACCAGTGCCGTGCGCAGGGTTCGGGGATGCTTTGGCTCCTGTATACATGCTAAAGAGACTAGTTCTGATTTAAAAAAAATAAAAGTATTTACTGTTAATACACGGATTTTTTAATATATAATTTTATATTTAGTTAGTTATTAGGTTAGGTTAGGTTAACCTAGTTAGTTATTAGGTTAGGTTAGGTTAACCTAGTTAGTTGTTAGGTTAGGTTAACCTAGTTAGTTATTATGATTCATGCCCAGGCTTTAATTACAAGGCATATCTCCTACTACGAGAGCGCTTTTTCGTCGCTCTGGTAGACATGAGCTCGACTCCACTCTGGGAGTGTTAATTTTTGCCTAACTAGGGCAGGGTCTTTAACGAGTACCTGACATAGCACAGGCTCGGGACCATCGCTTAACGTCCCGTCCGAAGGACGACTTTTTCAAAATTTTTTCACCTCCCAGATAAGAAACCCAAGGTCTTGACCGAACCCGCGATCTTTAGCTCAGTAGACTAGTACGCTCTGAGCTACCCTTATATATATATATAAAAATATTAATAATTGATGGCTCTATGAAAAATCGAAAGTTTAAATGAAAACATTAACTTTGGTCTAATCAGAATATTTTTCTATCGAGCCTAATTTAGGCGCACGAATTTTGAAAATGTAGTTTTTTGGCATTTTTCGGAAATTTTAACGTTTTTTACATTTTACTCAAATTCTTTTCTATTAATACTCAAATCTTACATCATATTTTTGAGATGGTGTATTTTGTGAAAGGAAAATGTCCATATATTGATTAAATTAACTATATTTTCAATTTTATAATCATTCTTACATTTGAATAATTGAGAAAATTGAACATTCAAAATCGGTGTTTAAATTTACAATAAAATTAAGGTCGGTAGTCGCTTTTTGTTTCAAATTGGGGGATCTTTTTACGAGAATCTAAAGTGCTCAGCACTCTTGCATGTCTGGCGTCATACCCATAAACCGCTTTGGATACTTCGCTGACCAATTTGATAGTTATTTCGACAGCTTGGTTGTGAAAGGAAAGGAAAAATTCGCTTTTAGGGTGTCGTGCTTATCGATAACTAAACTGACCAGTTCTTCTATTGGTATGTACTAAACACCGATTTTGAATGTTCAATTTTCTCAATTATTCAAATGTAAAAATGATTATAAAATTGAAAATATAGTTAATTTAATCAATATATGGACATTTTCCTTTCACAAAATACACCATCTAAAAAATATAATGTAAGATTTGAGTATTAATAGAAAAGAATTTGAGTAAAATGTAAAAAACGTTAAAATTTCCGAAAAATCCCAAAACACTACATTTTCAAAATTCGTGCGCCTAAATTAGGCTCGATAGAAAAATATTCTGATTCGACCAAAGTTAATGTTTTCATTTAAACTTTCGATTTTTCATAGAGCCATCAATTATTAATATTTTTCGATACGCCCTAATATATATACCTATATGTTGTGGAGGTTGTTACTTGGGGATACTTTGAAAATCGGTAGGTATCGAATTTTGTTTTTATATGTATATTACATTTTTTTTAAACAATAGGGAAATATTTGACTTGTTGTTGGGCTGTCATCTTTTTCTTCAAATCCTGTGGAACCCATGCGTAGATGCTGTATGGACGTTCTACTCATCTTACTATAGTTCTATTGATATTTCTTTTTTGATTATCGTTGGATCAGGCTGAACATATGATAGGACACAATTGGGGAAAGACAGCCAAACATGGACAGACATGAAAAGATCACCGTGACTTGTAGACAAACGAGGACCGCTGAGGGCAGAGTGAGAACAGCCTTCTGGTCCTTTCTGGCTGGGGGGGGGGGCCTCCTTCCATGACGAAACCTTCTCAATTACTGTAGCCTAGTAATAAATCATTATTTATTAGTTTTTCTTTTTTTTTTTAATGTTCCTTATGTTTATGTACCCTCAACTACAGACGGATCCAATATATAAAATTTAATGTGTTTATTACACATCACACTGTAATAAAAAATGTTTTTATCAATATTAATTGTAATTAAGAAAGAATTTACTTTACTGATAGGAACAGCTGAATTACAGGTATGGTAAACATCAATTTTTTTGTTTGAAATTTATATTGTCTGAACTTTATTGTTTAAAATCTTATTTTTTGTTTAATGAGTACTGTGATTTATTTCATTATTATTAATATTTTTGTTTTTTTGTTTTCATTGATGGTAGGTTAATTATTTTTTATTTTTTTACTAACTTAAATGGCGAATATTGAAGAAAAGATAGATGTCAATGCTGCCTCAGGGACCACACCGTGGCAAAAAGCATTTTCCAGAAAGAGGTCCGCTGACGAAAATAGCAACCCATGGAAGATCGCTCGTCCTGCAGACACCATTCCTGTAAGTAACCCTTTCACTCCGTTCGCTACAAAAGATGACAACATGGGGACAGTGAAGGAAACCTTCGAGAAACCTCCTCCTATTTTCGTTAAAGATGAAGTGACCAGTTGTAAGCACTTCATCGCAGAATTGATTACAACTTCTGAGCCCGATTCCTTCGTGCCACCACAAGATGGATTACCTTATACCCCACGAAGCCCGAACACCATAGGGCATTCATCCATCTCCTCGATAACCATAAAGTCGAGTATCACACATACCAACTGAAATCGGAAGAGGTGCCGAGGGTGGTAGTTCTTGGCCTTCATCCTTCGTCCGACAAGGAGGAGATCATTGCAGTCTTCAGTGAGAAGGGTTATCAGGTAAAAGGAGTCATGAATGTCTAGAAGAAGTCATGGCTCCAACAAGACCCCACACCACTCTCATACCCCTCCCACTCTTCTTATAGACGTAGAGCCAAAGACATTTAATGAAAATATCTGTAAAGTGACCGTGGAAGAGCCGTCCAAGACAAAGTCAATGGTCCAGTCCAAACGCTTTCAGTCGTACGGCCATACTCAGTCTTTCTGCAGACTGCGGCATAAGTGAGTGCGATCCGGTCAGGACCATGTTTTTGGTACATGCCAAAAGCCCAGAACCACTCCAGTCCCATGCGCCAACTGTAAGTGGTTTCACCCTGCCAACTATAGAGGGTGTCTAGTCTAACAACAACTACGCTCTCGACGGACCATCTCTTCAACTCCAGACAACAAAAGGTTTATGTCCCTTCTGGTGAATTACATAGCATTACCCATCATGCCTCCAGCCACACTGATGACCCATCCTTCAGCGACTGGACGGCCACAAGTCAGTGCCGAACGTCAACCGCCCATTACAGGACTTTCGTCATGCCTGCTACAGACTCAATGAACACATCCTAGCTATGTAGATGCGCTCCGAAGAACGTGGTGCTCAAGTTTTCTTTACTTTCCAGACAAAACACCTAAGGCTCCTGGCCGGGTTTTAAACAGCGATCTTGAGCTCAGGAGGCTCACTTATTTGTTAATTGTTGTTAGTTACAGTTCGTTAATTCTAGACATTTTTTTAAAAAAAATTTGGTTTATGTATGTTTAGATTTACTACCCGATGATGGCAGATAATCGCCGAAACTAGTTTTGGTGTAAATAAAATATATTGTTGGACACGACACCCTGTTACTTATTTAAGAAGTAAGTGCACTACATCGACCTGCCAATCAAGAAATAGGTTAGGTATAACTAGTTTCAACTGTTTTAGCGTAGTGAAAACGTGTTCAATGTACCAAAAACTAGTTTATAAAATGAAATCAGAAAACACTTTCTTCTTCCCTTTGCATATTCCTCGTAAATGGTCTTGTACATATGTCTGTAAATCAACTAATTTTGGTTTCCAGATGACGTATACTAAAACCTTCGAACTCAAACTTGAAGATAAATTTCTCCATCGAACATTTGAGAAGTAAGTATTATTTATTTTTTTAATCGACCTGGCAATAAAGAGCCCACTAATTGAAGTGGGGCCATTTATTTTTTCATCAACTAGGTCCTTACCCGGTGTTGCCCGATTAGTAACTTATTTCTTAGATAGAACTCCCTCCTGATGCATCGTACATAAGACCAATAATTCAGTCTTTCAAGAGCAACCAACCAGTCAACAACCCACAGAAACGATGAAGAGGCCCGCCTTCAGACCGGCTAAAATTCGTTATTATTAAGGAAAAAGGCCAGAGAACATATACCTAAACGGCCCAAAATAAGAGCAGAGATAAACGACAGCTCCACCAGCCTGCCACTCGCTCTAGTGAAGCAAAGCCGCCCCGTTCCCCGGGCCACAATCACCCGGCGTCTGTACCCTAGTCTTTTTCAAGACTCGCTGATACCCTACCCTTCTCAGGGCTACGAATGGCGCCTCATAATATTCAGCCAATGTCATTTTCTTCCACTATTTTTAGGATTTTCATTTTCTTTTGATAAACTATTTAGTGTATAACAATATTCCAGTTCAACATTTTTTTTAAACTCCACAATGTTCAGCACACTAGATACCCGCCGATGCAACTCACATACTAGCTGTGGCCACCACCGTTCCTAAGTATGTAAAGGCGTTCCGAAGTACGAACAACCTTTGCTTTGCACACAGTACCTTGGCATCAACCGTTGTTCGGCAAATACTAACTGTGGTCACCAGCGCTGAAAGCACTCACTAACTCCCCGCCGCTGCAACGCACATACTAGCTGTGGTGCCCAGCGTTTCAAAGTAGAAATTAGAAGGGCGGTCAGCCGTTGAGAGAACTTATTAGCTGTGGTGTTCAGGGTTCCTAAGCAGTCACAAGCTGGGTCGTCCACCACTACACGCTTAGTACTAGTTCGGGTGACCACCGTTGCTATGCACATAGTACCTAGGTGACCAGTGTCGCATACCAAATACTAGTTTTGGTCACCACCGCTGCTAAGCGCTTTCTAGCTTGGGGGCCAGCATTCCTAAGCACTTACTAGCTATGGTGTCCGCCGTTGAAAAGCACATACTAGCTGTGGTGCCCAGCGGTCCCAAGCACTTACTAGCTGGACGTAAGCGATGTTTCGAGCCTGAACGATGTCAGGTACTCGTTACAGACCTCTACGCTAGGTAACTAAGGTCTTGCCTAAGTAGGCAACATTTAGACTCCCACAGTAGAGTCAGGCTCATGTCTACCAGAGCGCTCGGGTAATAGGCAATATGACTTGGTAGTTAAAGTCCGGGCATGAACCATAATAACTAACTAACACTGTTCTCCCTTTCATCAAAAAAAAAAAAAAAACGAGGTTTTGCTAGTTGAGAGGGCCAGTTTTTGGCGCAGCACCAGTTTCCAATATCGTCTATGGTGGCTTAAGCGCAAAGGTTAAAGCAGCTCATCGAAGTCGTCAACGTAGGCGATTACTGAAAACTGACATTATTGCAGAGATATTGTGAAATAATTCAAATGAACTTGAAAGAAATAAAACTTGTTTATTCTATGTCTAATTTCACCAACTATATTTACATGGGAGTACTATCGATTCAATTATACACAATACATCGAACGCTCCTATATCACATAAACATGCGACATTTTATTCATTCCTCCATAGAGCTTACACAATACCACTAAACATGAAAGACAGAAACAAAGAGATAGATATAATCAACAACATAGCCATAAAAAACGGATACAAACAACATACAATAGATAAAATTAAAAGAAAAGTGACCAACAAAATCAATTTAAAAGATATCTCCGAACTAGACATAATAAATACGACAGAAACAAAGAAATGGGTAAGCTTACCCTATTACGGGAGAATTTCTGAACAAAGAGGCAATACTCTCAAAAAAGAAAACTTCAAAGTTAGTTTCAGTACAAATAGGACACTGTACAAACACCTTAACAACACGAAGACCGAATCAAAACAGAAGAAAAGAGTGGGGTTTATCAATTAAATTGCAATTCTTGCAACCTAGTATATACAGGACAAACTGGGAGACAATTCAAACAAAGACTCAAAGAACATATATCAGAAATAGATACTAACATGGACACAACACACAACATAACAAAATCAACATTTGCACAACACAAACATACATTTGATAAAGACACAGGCATAAAATACCTTCATTTCTGCGAAAAAAGCCCATTGCTCAACTCATTAGAACAATTAGAAATAAACAGAACTTTAAAAAATGGAAATTGTATGAACGATCAAACCAATCTAAAATATTCCCCTTTACTGTCACCAATAATATGACCCTCCAGTCGATGTGCACAGGTGCGTTTGAATATACATAGAATTCACCAATAGATATATATATAATTTATCTGAATCTTACCAATGCGTGAATCTTGCCAATAGATATATATATATATATATATATATATATATATATATATATATATATATATATATATATATATATATATATATATATATATATATATATATATATATATATATATATATATATATAAAATTTACAGTATAATAATTTTAATTAGGATGTAATTGGAACCAATTATTTTTGATTTGTTAATGTTATATTATTCGTCTGTTCATTGTTAATGCTTTATACCTAGATCTTAGAAGGGGTCACACATTTGAAATATGGGGACCGCCTTGTCATAAAATATCTCACAGCTTGACAATTTAGCTTAGTTAGGAATGTCTGACGTCATGGGGAACACCAGGGGGGAGGGTAAGGGGTTCCTCGAGAGGCTGACATTCTGTAATATTAACTTAGTATTATCTCTTATGCTTTTGGCTGAGGATGGTAGAAATACCAAAAGTACTCCCATGTAAATATAGTTGGTGAAATTAGACAATATCATAAATAAACAAGTTTCATTTCTTTCAAGTTCGTAGGCGATTACGTTATATCCATGGCTCTTGAGATCACGGAGCTATCCGTCAAAGAGTTTGCCCCAGAGTGTCGGTCCGAATACCGTCTTCTGGTGAGGTCGACAATAGTGCTAGCATGGAGTTGACTCATGGTAGCAGATCGATCCCTAAGGAAGCTGGAAATCAGCCCAAACACATTTCTAGGTATTCCCACAGCCCGCAGTTGAGTGAGGATAACAGGCCACCAGGATTACAACCGTACCTGGACAATTCAAAGAGAGTTCGGCATAGGGGTGTCGATCGAAAAGATGCTGTTTTTTTCTCTTTTCTCTCTTTCATGTCTTTTTAATTTCTCAGCTTATGAATAGGTTTTACATTTAAGTATTACAAACACACCCTCTTTATCACTTCTCATTAAGACGATTCTCACATCCCTAGTTCAAACATGTTTACATTTTATATTTTTTATCACTTGAAAATTATGTTGTTACAGTATGAAAGTGGGCAGCATGTTGGATATAACAGTGATCGAGGACGCACCTATGTACAACTTACTTAAGATGAAAAACGCTCTTATGGACTTCCCAGCCCATGTCAAAATAAAATTAGATGGTTTCACCAATGTAATGAGAAAAGGAAGTAGCAGAAATATTTGGAGCATGCTAAGGAACTCGTTTCGGATGTATAGCAGAAAAGAAGGAAGGTTTCTTGATAAGGGTGAAGAGATTCACCCTTATCAAGAAACCAACCAAGGAACTACCCTTACCGAGGAACCAACCATGGAACCACCCTTATCAAGGCACCAACCGACCAGGCCCCAAACTGGCCAACCCCTACCCCAGGACACGACATGAAAATGGCGTAACCCCTGCTTTTGAGAATATATTTTAACAACTTCTAAGTTGAGGAACGGGGACATATTGCGGAAATTGTAATAAATAAATAAAACAAGCTTATTTTTTGAAATATTGTCTATTCCACTAAAGATATTTATAAAAATAAAACTACCGGTTTCGGCCTCACACCATCGTCAGGTCTAGTTATGAACTAAGTTTGTTTGCAGAGTGCGACCCCTCCAATACCTCTCTGGTGAAAGGTGCCACTTCAAACTAGGGAATCCCCCCGCCTTACCGTTAGCTACATCATGAAATATTTGACAAAACACTAATTTTTCTTAATTTACAATATAGTTCTGTTAGACGGCATCATGCCCACCCCAACTTTATGCACAAGAGTCAGATTTTTTCTTCTATTCGCAACAGAACCTTTTGATGAATTTTACCAAGGTTTTTTTAATATTTCAATAATCGAAAAAAGTTTCAATAAAACTGACTGAAACTGATTTTTTTTATCACTTCTTTTTCTCAAGTCGTTTGTATTATTTTTATTTTTTTTTAATATTCCTATCACCCTAGCGTTATTTCAAAATGTAGCTAACTTGCGGTTACTAATACAAATGGCCTTGACGATGCAAGCGTTGTGAAACAAAGAGCTTTATAAAATCATTTTAGGCAAGTACTACTTACATTATAATTAACTAACAAAGTTGTAAGTCCTGAAGTGCTGCTGCAGTATGTAGTTCATTTTGATCCAAGTATATTGTCAGGTGCTTCATAAAAACCAACCCACAAGTTTTTCTTTTTTGTCTTTGGCTCTTTCTGGGCCAATTAGCGACTGATGCACATATATTTACCTGTAAAATACAGCTTGAAGTGGAGGATAGAGAAGAAAGAGGGTTTTGAAAAACCCAGAATAATGTTGGATTTTAGCACTACTGTGAGGTCATATCGCCTACTACCGGAGCGACAAAAATGCACTCTGGTGGCCATGAACCCAACTCTACATTGGGAGTCTTAATTTTTGCCAACCCATGTTTAGTTACGTTGTGTAGGAATTTTTAACGAGTATCTGACTGTCAAAAGCTCGGGACCATCGCTTAACATCAATAAAAATCCAAAGGCTTCAGCCGGGTTATGATTCCGCGATCTTGAATCAGTAGACACTATATATAAATATAAATATAAATATATATATATATATATATATATATATATATATATATATATATATATATAATATATGGAAAAGATAGTTTTTTTGAAAATTCATTTATCTAGAGGCACAATAAATGACTTAAAAAAAATTTGAAAAACACGTTTTTCTTGTTTTTTTATCTCAAAAAACACAAATTCAGCCTTACAAAAAAAATGTATGTTTAAGGACCACCCTATTATATATATATCCAAGGGAATATATATATATATTTCTGAGGAAAAATAAAAAAAAACAAAAAAAGAAAGGAGAAGCCTATAGGTTTTAGATCTATGAGGTGGAAAAACGCACGCCGTTCTTCGTGTAGGACGTTAAGCGATGTACGATGTCAGGTGATCATTAACGACCCCTACCCTAGGTGAATAAAAATTTAGGGTAGACAAATTCTAGGACTCCTTAGGGTAGAGTAGGGCTCATGACATGAGGAAAAGTGCGCCTTGTTAGAACGCTATATGACCTTGTAGATGGAGCACGGGCGTGAGTTATACATAGTATAGCTAACTAAAATAATGATAGTGAAAAGATGATGAAATGGTGTTTGAATTATATTTAAAAAAAACATATATATGAAAGAATTATGGGATAGTATGATACCCTGAAGCCACATAAAATATAAAAACATATATGTAAGATTACTAAAGAAAATATATAAAATAATTATTTATTGGAGCAGCAACGTAGTCATTTTGTTATTATATATATTATATGCATGTTAATATATATTATATTACATATTATGCAAAATGACTACGTTGCTGCTCCAATAAATAAGAAGACATTATCACCGGGGATGACAGAAGAGTTGGATCTGATGGGATTCATATTCTGGCTCAAGGACATTACTGACTTCAATCACAAACCTAGTGCTCTAAGGTATAACCTGACTATCCGTTTGGGACATAAATATCGAAAAAATTTCTATTCTCATTTTAATTCCTCATGTTACTAAATTCCCTTGAAGCATTCTAGTCCTTGTCTAGACTGATCTGGTGTCTCTTTGTTGAGTAGAGTGGTCACTGGCGTGGTGTCAAACCCGTAAGCCTCATGTAAAAAAAAATAAAAAATGAAAACCTTGAGATTGAAGTGAAGCCACTGACTTGTCCATAAGCTTTATCCTTACCTATCTTCGACGTATCTCTACTCTGAAACTGGTGAAGAGGATTACTGTTTTATTGATATAAATTTTATTAAGCAAACCAAAAGAGATACACCCCGCCATAAGTCTGTTTCAGCATAAGATGATAATAAGATGAGTCCAGGAATACCAAGCCTGATTTGAGGAGCTATTTCATCCAGACTAGTGTTGGGAAGAGAATCTGAAGGTGTAGTGCTTAGGTACAGCTAAGTTCATCTCAGAGCTGCGGAGGAAAGAAACTGTATTGTATTTGTTTCCATTTGATAACCGTCCAAGGGAAATTGAATGAAAATGATAGAAAAAATTAAGAATACCTGTGTTTACGCTTAAGCACGATAAGAGGGGTTAGAGGTTTTGGCGAAGTTAGGGCTATCGATGTAGATACCAAGCGATACAATCGAAGTAGTGAGAATTGTCCGCATCGATGCATATTCTCCATTTATTTACGAGAATCGATATCTTTACTTAGGTATTGGTATTGATAAAATAATAAGTTAACAAAAATGCAGCACTTACTTTCACTTCCACAGCTATACAGAGTATAGAGGAAGCTGTGTAATCGATCAGAAATTCGATTTTGAGCTAAAAAAAAAAATCCTTTGTGTGCGTCTATGTGTCTATGGACACGATAACTCCCGATAAATGAATGTTTTGACAAGAAATTTTATAAGTGTACCCAGAAGCCCATTAAGACGACAGACTTTCAGTCAAATCGAATAAAGGAAAGACGAATTTAGAGAGGGCTTAACACATAAACTTCAATAAGTGCGGATGTAATGATTGTTTTGAGACACAATTTCATGTGTAAATATAAAACTGCATAAGAACGTCTCATATAAATGAGATCGAAGGGAAGGGGGGGATCAGAGGAGGGGCCCAACACAAAAACCCTTATAACTGTCGATATAACAAATATATCAGCTCAAAATTTAGTGTGATGATTCAGAAGAAGATGATTCCCTAAGAAGATACTCGTTGATTATCATAAGTTTCAGAGGCAAGCAAAATCTTAGTTTATTAATTCGTGCGGGAGATGTATAGTGACTTTTTTATCAAAAGACATGTGGCCAGCACAGGACCTTCTGGCACACAGTCAATTCCCATTAATTTCTCTCGTCAATAAGCCCCTAAACTGATTTTAAGGATACATTTCTGTTTCCTTCCGTTCCCTGAAGTAGTTGGGAGCCGCTGATGTTCCTATGCTGCACTTCCATCTCTACTTGACAAGCTGTGATCCTTCTCTCAAAGCCCCCGCAGTTTTATGTAAGTCGAGTGAGGGCCTCACTTTACGACAGCCCTTCTCCAGCTCAGTGGCTATCCTGGACCCTTCATCCCTCTGGAAGGACCAAGGGGATGTGCGACTTTTTAAGACCCTTCCCATCCCCTCTATCCCGGTCCAACAAACAATATTAAACAGACTTCGGCAGGGAGAGAGAGATCCCAGATTTACTCCCAGAAACAAGCCTTCTTACAGAAGACCTCTCTCTTTATTGGACCTATAAAATACTGTACCGTTCGGCCCCAGGAGGGGGAGGGGGGGGGGGGTTTGATTGTCAGACAGTTTTGCTTTTACTGATCCTTCGAGGAATGAGAAAAGTAACGAAAATAAAACTCAAAAACTTGGTGTAAAACCCTTCCATAAAAATAAAATAAAAAATAAATAAAGTTGTAAGAAGGCAATATAAAAAAAGTCTTCGGTGAATCACTGACAATGTATTTCATCAGCAACCAATTAACCAATTACGATTTTGCTCTCCCTCCAAATCCAATCGACCGTTTGGGCTAAAAATCCATAGTTGACTTACGGCCAATTTCATGAAAATTAATAGATGTCGTATATATGAAGTTTCGTGTCAGTATATTTCTACAACGGGCAGTTATATATATTTTTTAAAATCATTAATAGTTTTTGTGTGGTGCCGCCCCCATCCCTAATCCTCCCTACTTGCCCCTTCCCACTGGGCCATTTGGATGAAAATCAATAGGTGTCACCCTTATGGCCTTCTGGATACACATATACAATTTCGTGTAGATATAATCATTTTTTTCTGGAGTTATCGTATACACAAGCACACACAGACATACAGTAATTGTTTTATAAATTTGTGGAATCAGGTTTTCAACATTGAATTTCTGATAGATTATATAACTTCTCCTATACTTCGTATAGCCATGAGGAGTAAAAATGGGTTTCGAATGGTACCATTTTGAGAAAGTTTTATGCATATGGCAAACCGGGCAGGCAACCAAACCGGGCAGGCTACCAAACCTGGCAGGCTACCAAACAGGGCAGGCTACCAAACTTGGCAGGCTACCAAACCGGGCCGGCTACCAAACCTGGCAGGCAATCATACCTGGCAGGCAACCAAACCGGACAGGCTACCAAACCTGGCAGGCTACCAAACCGGGCAGGCAACCAAACCGGGCAGGCAACCAAACCGGGCAGGCTACCAAACTTGGCAGGCTACCAAACCGGGAAGGCTACCAAACCGGACAGGCTACCAAACTTGGCAGGCTACAATCGTTTTTCAAGAACGCCACAAAGTTCCAATCACATAGACAGACAAACAAACCGACATCATCGCAAAAATCGTCAAAAGGTTTTTAGGGGACCTTGTGTAATTTCGTTGAAAACTCAATCTCAGATTTTTGCTCGATTACAATCGTCTGCCGCAGTGCCGCCCACCAGATTTCGCCACCCTAGGCAGCAAGTCTAGTTCGTCTCTATAGTAGCCCTGTAGACGTCAAACTTTCGTTAATAGTGATACTTAACTTTTTTTTTTGGGAGATATTGTGAAACAATAAAGAAAAGCGTATGTTTTTTATTTAAATATTGTCTATTTCATAAAAATATATGTAATAAGGGAGTACTTTCGATATTGCTACCATCTTCAGCCTCGACTTGACAAATACTAAATGGAAGTTCAACCAGTTTACAATCCAAACGGTACCCTTCCTTCAGCCCCCACGGGATTTTCCTGTACAGTTGTCTTAAAATACGGAAAACATTAAAAATAAAATTTCGTCTCAAATTGAAGTCTTAATAATAAAATTAAAAAATTTAAATAGAATGTGCTGATTAAAATACAAACATATATGCATATATGAAATAAATCGAAGATGACAATAGTAAATGGGTATATGAATAAAAATACATAAAAATACATACATATATATTTTTTTAAACATACGTTTTTTCTTTGTATTTTTCGTTAATAGGTTTTCGTATACTGTATTCGACTTACAGAACCCTGATAATCGAATGAGATGAAACTCCTATTTTTCCATGGGTTTGCTTCCTTCTTCAACAAGGAACGAAAAAGTGTGGAATGGATGGATGAACAATGAGAATATCCATTCTTAGCTATCTGTATTTCCAGGTCAGAGAAGACCGGTGAGGTGTACGTTTTTCAGGATCAACTGGTCACTCAGAAGGATCAAAGGGGCGACAAAAAAAAAAAAAAATATTTTTTTTTCTTCTTGTATAAATAAATACAGATACACAGTTAGAGTTCACTAACTCTCCGTTCACCTCTCTCATCTGATATTTCTTAAAATACAGAAATAATAATCCACCTTTAACTCCAGTTTCTTTTGAAATAAGTCTCTCAGTGCCTTCTACAGTGTGTTGAATAATCGTTTTACAATAGTATAATAATACAAAAATAACATATATCTTGTGAATTGTATAAAGGTATATCATATTGTGGATTAAGTTAGTCGTGTTTTAGATGAGAGAGATCTTTAAGACAAGTGTGTCAGCATATAAAAAAAAAAAAATTTAACTTCTATTTCATATGCCCAAAGAAGAGATTTTGGTTGTAAATGTTTTAACTATCAAAATTAAATTTTTAATTCATTCTAATGTAGTTTAACATAATACAATAAATTCAATATTTTGTTCTCAATTTTATTCTATTCATCTTCTTTCTCTGCCATCCAAATAAATTCAATATTTTGTTCTCAATTTTATTCTATTCATCTTCTTTCTCTGCCATCCAAATAAATTCAATATTTTGTTCTCAATTTTATTCTATTCATCTTCTTTCTCTGCCATCCAAATAAATTCAATATTTTGTTCTCAATTTTATTCTATTCATCTTCTTTCTCTGCCATCCAAATAAATTCAATATTTTGTTCTCAATTTTATTCTATTCATCTTCTTTCTCTGCCATCCAAATAAATTCAATATTTTGTTCTCAATTTTATTCTATTCATCTTCTTTCTCTGCCATCCAAATAAATTCAATATTTTGTTCTCAATTTTATTCTATTCATCTTCTTTCTCTGCCATCCAAATAAATTCAATATTTTGTTCTCAATTTTATTCTATTCATCTTCTTTCTCTGCCATCCAAATAAATTCAATATTTTGTTCTCAATTTTATTCTATTCATCTTCTTTCTCTGCCATCCAAATAAATTCAATATTTTGTTCTCAATTTTATTCTATTCATCTTCTTTCTCTGCCATCCAAATAAATTCAATATTTTGTTCTAAATTTTATTCTATTCATCTTCTTTCTCTGCCATCCAAATAAATTCAATATTTTGTTCTCAATTTTATTCTATTCATCTTCTTTCTCTGCCATCCAAATAAATTCAATATTTTGTTCTCAATTTTATTCTATTCATCTTCTTTCTCTGCCATCCAAATAAAATTACCTTTGGATTAGATTATTGAACATTTTGCATATTAAGAAAATTTGCTGGCATCCCAGAATTATATTTTTTATGCAAATGCAAGTAAAAAAATCACAAATTAAATTGTTTCTTATACGTGAACTTTCCGCAAAATTGTACGCCATAAATGTTATATTTTTTATTATTAAGATCCTTGTCGGAAACTACTGTATAAATAAAAATTTCAAATGTTAAACAATATTCATTTATCACATTTTTATCACATTATCACTCGTATAAAACTGAATGAGTGACCTTACAAACACAATAAATAAATAGGTACAAAACTAAAACTGTGAATAAATTCTAAAATAAATAAATAAAATAAGGTAAAATATGTCTATCTAGGATATGCGATTTAGAGATTAATATGAATTTAAATATAGGAATGAAATGCATGTAACAGTGTATAATAGTGATTAACAGAAAAAAAATAAGAGTAACAATATTACAGAGAAGAAAACAAAGAATAATAAGAAAAAGTCGACAGTGAATCACCGGTTTTGTTCTTCCCCAGCTCGAATTTAATCAACTGTTTTGTTCTCCCTCCAAAACCAATCGGACGTTTGTGTTAAAAATCAACAACTGACTCACAACCATCCTCCTATTTACAGGATTCATTGTTAATTTTAACATTCTATTATAAAATATAAATCATAATTAGAATTAAAAAATAAATTAAATTGTAACGGATACAAGATTTTTTTCATAATAATTATAATTGATTTACAGTTATATTATTATTATTTATGTATGTAGATAAATGTAATATTTATTATTATTTATAAGTACTATTTTTTAAATTATTTGAATTACAAACATTTATCTTACCTTCCCATTTATTCATCATGAAAGCTCATTCTTATGTAATTATTGACTTCCATAAAAAATTTTTAAGTTTAATTACGTACATTATTAATATGAGAATTTATTCGTGTAACCTTTTCTTTTTTATGTGCTAAAATAATAACTATACATATTAGTAGGTACTAATTTATTAATCATATTAAATTTTTTTTTAATGTTTCTTTTATAATCTAATATCAGTACCTTTAAAAATAGTACTCATTAGCATAACTGTAAATCAATTATAATTATTATGAAAAAAATTAAAAAAAAAAATCTTGTGTCCATTACAATTTTATTAATTTTTTATTTTAATTATGATTTATATTTTATAATAGAATGTTAAAATTTATAATGAATCCTGTAAATAGGAGGATGGTTGTTATTAATTTATAATGGTATCATAATTGTTATTTTCAGTCATTGATAATGGGCAAGGCCCGAAACTGTTTGATGTAAATTTATGATGAAGAAAAAAATAGTGTAATATCATTAAATTGGGAGAAGAGACCTATAAGAAAAAAAGAGAAAAATTATTGGTATTTAAATTAGTCTTTTCACAGTTTCTAGATTTTAAGATAGGTCTATCTTCCTCTTTATCCATCCTCTGTCCCCCTCCCCTTCCCCCGTTTCCTTGAAAAATTTATATGTGTCGTCCTTATGAGGTTCTTTTATGCAAATAACATTTTGTGATCGATACATTCATTAGTACTATTTTTTAATATAAGCCCCCTCGAATAATATATGGAACAACTACGGGGAAGATTCGGCCATTAAGTGAGCAAGACGAGCCGAAGTGTCGGCCAGCACTAGTCTCCATACCAACTTGCTTCGCTCTGACAATTAAATTCGGCCCGACAATTAGACTCATACTAAAGTTTACCGATAGACAGAGCCTGTACGTTAAAGACTCTAGGTGAATAAAAATTTAGGGTAGACAAAATTTAGGACTCCCACAGTACAGTCGGGCTCATGTCCACCAGAGTGACGAAAGAGCGCACTGGTAGTAGGCGTTATGACCTCGTAGTTAAAGCCCGGGCATGAGTCATAAAACCTAAACTAACCAAACCTATAAATCTACGACCCAATAAGGAGAGTGAAAAAGGAGTTATTCAATTCGCGCTCGGGAAGTGCTTTGGTAATGGATCTACCATCGAATGTTTCAACTATTAAACTACTAAAAACTACTATCCAGAGATTTCCAGATAGTATTTTCTCCAATGCCACTATATCCTCATTCACACGTTCAGGTAAAGGTTTATGATTCATTTTAGAATTTTTCGGAATTTCCACTCTAAGGGGGTGTTCATTGGATTCCCATAAAACTTCACTTATATCATTGATATAAGCCGGAGTCAGACATAGATTATAGAACGTCTGAAAGTGATGAAATTTCATATGGATAAAAGTTTTTCTCGTACCCCACCAGTCTCCTTTCCTGGAGCACGAACTGCAAGAAAATAAGATGGATCCACTGTCGCCAGGTCGGTTAAGCTAGTGAAGAGGGTGGGAAAAGAATAGAAATGTATGACAGTGGACTACTCCAGTTTGTAGAAATGCACTTAATTTATTAGGGCTTCTTCGTGATTCTTAGAAGGGGTAGTTTTTTTTGTTTTTTTTTCAATGTTGTTACTCTTTTTTAACTTGTCTCATCTCCTCAGATCTCAATGTTAGTCGCCCCGAAATATTGTCGAAAAACAATGGAACCCAGGGAGAAAAAAAAAACTGAATTACGTTGTGTTTTTGATATTTGTTTGTTGTTAGAGCCAAAGGCAAAACAGTTAAAGAGGGATAGCGGATGAGATTGTAAAGAAAAGGGGCCCAGCGTGGGATTGAAGGCATACGGGGGGCAATGGGAATGAGAGGCGGAATCAGATGGCGGCGAGCGGCTGTGGGACGAGGCACAATTTGCCGTTTGCCGCCCCCCCCCCCCTCTCCCCCCCTTCCATGTGATGAGCACTCTGATGTCGGCAAATTGAACCAGAATTATCTCTGGGAGGGGGGGACTGAAAACAAATTGGACCTGAAGTGATTACAGAAGGAAAGAGAGGTCCCGTCCCTGAGTGAGGACTTAAAACTTAGGGAAGGGAGGGGGTCCCTGATAACCGGGATCATCATCATCATCAAACCCTTATCAGGGACCCGGAGGGCTTTAAACAAAGACTCCAGCCGCCTTCTCTAATGGCTATACTGGCAAAACTAAAATGGGGAGAAGAGGAGAAAAAAGAGGAAATATTCTAGAATCTCTGCCAATAGTCTTAAATTTCATCTGAAGTAAACTGTAGATGGAAGACCGCAACAAGGGACCCTTATAATGAGTATACTATGACTTTCCTCTAGAATGAGAAACAGACAGAGCTGGCACCTTATACACTATCCTATTGATATCTTATGGTTAGAATCTAAATAACCTGAACTTTGGGTGACACCCATATGGTGTACATTTCGACAAGACATTCAGTATGTTTCTAGAACAGTGACTAATTTAGAATGAGGTTGATGGCCTCGTGGTAGTTTGACCTACTCGCAGCTATTAGCAGGCCAGATTCACTTGATCCGCAAACTAATGAAACACTAATCACGCACAGTGGCATCCAACTTAGGATGAGGTTGATGGCCTCGTGGTAGTTTGACCTACTTGCAGCCATTAGCATGCCAGATTCACTTGATCCGCAAACTAATGAAACACTAATCACGCACAGTGGCATCCAACTTAGGATGAGGTTGATGGCCTCGTGGTAGTTTGACCTACTTGCAGCCATTAGCATGCCAGATTCACTTGATCCGCAAACTAATGAAACACTAATCAAGCACGATGTCATCCAACTTAGGATGAGGTTGATGGCCTCGTGGTAGTTTGACCGACTTGCGGCCATTAGTAGGCCAGATTCACTTGATCCGCAAACTAATGAAACACTAATCAAGCACAGTGGCATCCAACTTAGGATGAGGTTGATGGCCTCGTGGTAGTTTGACCGACTTGCGGCCATTAGTAGGCCAGATTCACTTGATCCGCAAACTAATGAAACACTAATCAAGCACAGTGGCATCCAACTTAGGATGAGGTTGATGGCCTCGTGGTAGTTTGACCGACTTGCGGCCATTAGTAGGCCAGATTCACTTGATCCGCAAACTAATGAAACACTAATCAAGCACAGTGGCATCCAACTTAGGATGAGGTTGATGGCCTCGTGGTAGTTTGACCGACTTGCGGCCATTAGTAGGCCAGATTCACTTGATCCGCAAACTAATGAAACACTAATCAAGCACAGTGGCATCCAACTTAGGATGAGGTTGATGGCCTCGTGGTAGTTTGACCGACTTGCGGCCATTAGTAGGCCAGATTCACTTGATCCGCAAACTAATGAAACACTAATCAAGCACAGTGGCATCCAACTTAGGATGAGGTTGTTGGCCTCGTGGTAGTTTGACCGACTTGCAGCCATTAGCAGGTCAGATTCACTTGATCCGCAAACTAATGAAACACTAATCAATCACAGTGGCATCCAACTTAGGATGAGGTTGTTGGCCTCGTGGTAGTTTGACCGACTTGCGGCCATTAGTAGGCCAGATTCACTTGATCCGCAAACTAATGAAACACTAATCAAGCACAGTGGCATCCAACTTAGGATGATGTTGATGGCCTCGTGGTAGTTTGACCGACTTGCAGCCATTAGTAGGCCAGATTCACTTGATCCGCAAACTAATGAAACACTAATCAAGCACAGTGGCATCCAACTTAGGATGAGGTTGATGGCCTCGTGGTAGTTTGACCGACTTGCGGCCATTAGTAGGCCAGATTCACTTGATCCGCAAACTAATGAAACACTAATCAAGCACAGTGGCATCCAACTTAGGATGAGGTTGTTGGCCTCGTGGTAGTTTGACCGACTTGCAGCCATTAGCAGGTCAGATTCACTTGATCCGCAAACTAATGAAACACTAATCAAGCACAGTGGCATCCAACTTAGACCGGTGTTGTACAAGAGAGGGGTTTGCACAGTTAGTATTGTGCACTATGTGCTTATTAACGTCAAAACTTTGATGCGGAGTTTTCAATGAAATTTCATGTTTTCCGATTTCCTGATTCCAAAATGAAAAAAAAAAAAAATTCTATGTATATCTGTGAAAATATAACTACTGATAAAATGAATGTATCGACACAAAATTTAATTCATGTCTTCAGAACTCTCTAAGGACAACATATATTGATTTTTAGCCAAATCAACCAAAGGAAAGACTTAACTCAAAAAGTCTAATAACGGCCGATGTAATGAATGTATCAACATGAAGTTTTATACCTACTGAAATTCAAAACCCAAAAATGTTATTTAATATAATAATTTCTATTAATTTTCTGCAAAATCGGTCGAAAAGGAAGAGGGCAAGAGAAGAGGTGCTCGACTTAAATACTCTAAAAACTGTCGATGTAATGAATGTATCGACACGAGATTCAGAAGCCACTGTGTAAGTTTTATATTGAGTTTTAGTCAATACAGTTGATTGGCCTTGAACAGAGAGCAAGAACGTAATGATTAATTCTTGCCGGGGAAGTACATAGCTATTGATTCACCGACGACTTTTCCTCTTATATTGCTATTTCTCCAGCTCTTCGTAGCATATGGGATCAATCAAAAATTAGCTAAGTTTATACTGGAATATAAAATTTTCAAACACCCTTTATCAAAAATAAAAAATAAAAATGATTGGAATTTTCTATTTATTTATTTTTAAAAAATATTGTCTATTTCATAAGATATATAAAGTATATGGGAGTACTTTCGGTATTGCTACCATCTTATCGAATTAACAAAAACAATGGGGGCCATGGTGGCCGTGCGGGCTAAAGCGTAGGGCTTTCGTCGCATGGTCTCACCATGGTTTGCGGGTTCGAATCCCGCCCGAGAGTGAGTTTTATTTCGTAGATAGAACTCCCTCCCGGAGCCGGATGTCGTAAATAACTAGATATAACACATTGACATGGCTAATATGCACCGTACATAAAGCCCAAAAAAAAAAAAAATAAAACAATATTTGTTAAGTCGTGGCTGAAGATGGTAGCAATACCGAAAGTACTCCCAGCGGCATGTAATGCTTCATAAAGAAGATGTTTTTTTTGGAGACGAGCTTTGGATGCTAAAGCAAACATTTGTTTCACTATAATACATAAATTTAACGCTTCATGTTTCCTTTGTCGCCGATAGTGGGTTCGAATGTTGGAAAATTTATATAGAAAAGTTGATTGAAAGATTTTCTTAAACTTCTTTTCCGAAGATAAGAAGCACTTCTTAGGAGACAAAGAGATATTTACTCTTCATTTCACGTCATCTCAAAGATAATCTCATTTTCACATGAATTTTTAAAATCATAAAAGCCCTTAAGGTTATTTATCATTTCTGAAATATTTTATAATATTCAAGAGGGTTGAACCGAAATCGTAACTTGACTTTTTCAATTATTCCTCACATTTTTAATCAATCTAAATTATATGTACAGTTTTATGGGTATTAGTTATTGTGACTAGTGCCCGGGCTTTATCTACGAGGTCATATCGTCTACAACAAGACCGCTCTATCGTAGCTATGGTGGACATGAGCTCCATTCTACTATGGCAGTTCTAAATGTTGCCTACCCAGGTTATTCAAGTAGTGTAGGGGTCTTTAACGAGTAACTGACATCGTACGGGATGGTCAGAAAATTTTTTGTTAAGATAATTGTTTTATATATAACCATTAACGTTTTATATGGCAGCCATATCCAAAAACTGTTTTATATCATTTGAAACACCGATAGGCGAAACGTTGATAGAATGATATAAATATATACATTTTTTGACCAACATTTGTTTCTTAACAACCACCTTCAGCAAGAAAAATATATGTGATGTGGAAAGCGAAGAGTGACCTCTTGTCGGAAATTTCGATTTTGAGTTTTTGATATTTTCTAATTTAACACTAAAAAATAGACACTTCGCAAAAAAAAAATGGAGTGGATATCTCAAAAATTACGGATTTTATGGAATTTAAAATTTTTTTTTAGTAAAAGTGGATTTTGTGGGAAAAGAATAAAGATAAAAAAGGGACATCTTGTCGGACATGCACGCACTCTTTCTTTATCACTATTAACTCTTATAATTCGACACAAAACCACTAGATTGCAGCAGAATACAAAACTATTTAACATGAAATTTATTTTTATGAACGAAGTTATAGATTATGAAAACGGGACCTCTTGTCGGACCAATGTTATTTCTCCATAACGACCAGAGGTCCCATTTCATAGACCTGACCTGACCCCTTTTAATTAAGTTTTTAAAATATTTCTGAACGTAATTTATTTTTTTTAACAACTTTCACAGGTTAAGGAGATAGTAGAGTATTATAATTCATAAAAAACAGAAAATGCCTTTTTTGACGCTAACACCTTATTTTGATTACACTGAACATTTCACTCTTCCGACAAGAGGTCCTTCATCGCTTTCCACATCACATATCAAGAAAAAATTGCAAAGAAGAGTGATGAGGTCACACAAAGAAGAGTGATGAGGTCACACAAAGAAGAGTGATGAGGTCACACAAAGAAGAGTGATGAAGTCACACAAAGAAGAGTGATGAGGTCACATAAAGAAGAGTGATGAGGTCACACAAAGAAGAGTGATGAGGTCACACAAAGAACAATGATGAGGTCACACAAAGAAGAGTGATGAGGTCACACAAAGATGAGTGATGAGGTCACACAAAGAAGAGTGATGAGGTCACACAAAGAAGAGTGATGAGGTCACACAAAGAAGAGTGATGAGGTCACACAAAGAAGAGTGATGAGGTCACACAAAGAAAGGTTTTGTAGGTGCATAATATTAATTGCAATTTGCGCTTAATTCCTGTGAAGGAAATTTTCTGAACCAGGAGGATTCATTAAGTTTGTTATCTCACTTCTATTTTTTGAAATATATTTTACTTTCCCAGCTAAACTATGGGAAAGTTATGTATCTTCCGACATCTTGATTTAAAAAAAATGTCTGTCAGACTGTGTTACTGTATGTGTTTGTCAACACGATAACTCCCGATAGAATAAATATATCGACATGAAATATTTTCAACCAATCTTATATGTGTTTCTAGAAACCCATAAGGATGACAGCTATTGGTTATCAGCCAAATCCCACCAAAGGAAAGAGGGGAATTTTAGGAACCGGATTTAATACAAACACTCAAATAACTGCTCAAAAACTCAAGTAACGAATGAATCGTTATGAAATTCAAAACCCCATAAGGACATCAACTTTCGTCGCCATAACGGAAGGGGGGGGGGGGGGGGGGTGCTGAGGGAGGTTTAACTCAAAATACCCGAATAACTGCCGATATAATGAATGTATCGATACAAAATTTAATATGAAGCTTCAACGTAAGTCAGCTCATATTTATTTTTAGTCAAAATGGTCGATTGGTTTTAGAGGGAGAGCGAAAACTTAATCGATTCATTCTTTGTGAGGAAGTACATCGCTGTGGCACGATTTGGCGCATATTTCGGAACAGGATTTTTGATGAGAGTTCTGGATACACATGTATAAAACTGCTTATTGATGCATTTGTTCGGGAGTTATCGTGTTCTCACAAATACTCAGAAATTCATTTTTAATTTTTGGAATCAGGAGGTCGGAAAACATGAAATTCCGTTGAAAACTCCGCTCGAAATGTCTGACCGATTACATAACTTACCTTATACTTCGTATATTTGGAGAAGTAAAAAAATAGGAGATTTGCCGGAAAAGAAAGAGCCTCCTTTAGTTGGGGGGTTGAAGAGTGCCGGGGAAAGAAAAGAGAGAGCCTCCTCTAGTTGAGGGGTTGAAGAGTGCCGGGGAAAGAAAAGAGAGAGCCTCCTCTAGTTGGGGGGTTGAAGAGTGCCAGTGAAAGAAAAGAGAGAGCCTCCTCTAGTTGGGGGGTTGAAGAGTGCCGGGGAAAGAAAAGAGAGAGCCTCCTCTAGTTGAGGGGTTGAAGAGTGCCGGGGAAAGAAAAGAGAGAGCCTCCTCTAGTTGGGGGGTTGAAGAGTGCCGGGGAAAGAAAAGAGAGAGCCTCCTATAGTTGACGTGTTGAAGAGTGCCGGGGGAAGAAAAGAGAGAGCCTCCTCTAGTTGAGGGGTTGAAGAGTGCCGGGGAAAGAAAAAAGAGAGCCTCCTATAGTTGAGGTGTTGAAGAGTGCCGGGGAAAGAAAAGACCTCTGAGTTACTATTCGTCTGCTTCTAGTATTTTTACGAGTTTCGGAAGTGTGAAGCGGCTTGGTCGTGTGAGCTTTATGCCACGTCGTCTGCATCACAAATGAACACCAAGTGTGCATTGATCTCTTCCGAAGACTACGGAAACCAAACTTCTTTAGTGCAGGAACCTACCCACAACGTTGGAAAGTAATGTTAAAATTGTTCAATCAAAATTCATTTAAATTTGATTTATATTTTGATTATAGGGACGGGAATCAATACCTCATATATCAATAATATCGAAGAAAACGATTCAAGTTCCACCGAACATTTTCACGATGATATCTCTTTGCGTATGTTATTGAATATTTGTGATCGCTCACACACAGATCTGATTCGATTTTTACCGAAATCAGTCGAAAATTGAGACCATATTATTTCGGGACATACATTTTACAAAATACTGCTTACATTTATGACCTAACCAAGAATTTCTTCAAATAAAAATTGTAGATAAAACTGAAAAGCACATTCGGTACGCAATACGATTTTTTAAAAAATCGGTTTATGAGGTACACATTAAAAAACATATTAAAATATCAACTCGAAATTCATTTTTTTAGAAATATGCTTGATTTATGATAAAACGATTACAGTAGAGTCCCGCTACTCCAGACTAGATGGGACCGGATCCCGTCCGGATCACCGAAAGTCCGGGTAAATGGAATTTGCAGTAAAATGCACTTGATAAATATTTTAGCGACTGTTTTTTCTCATAAATACACCTTTTCCTTCAGCTTAATTTTATTTTCAATACTACATCAAGTAAGTATATATGTAGATCTAAGTTTTCGACCCAACTGAGATAGGGTTAACAAAACAAAACATCTTAGTGATTAAAACTCTAAATGTTATAATGTAAAAATTAAGAATTTTTAAAACGAAATATGTAAACGTTAAATTCTGAACAGGACTATAAAATAAAACAATGTACAGTACGTAATGAAAACAAGAATAATATTTTTAGACTCACTAAAAAAAGTCCGTAATGTTTTTTTGCTTTAAAGAAGACCGACGTCGTTTTGCCGTACGATCTTTTAGGCGCCTCAGGTCAGTAGTCAAACCCTCTCTTTGAATTATTTTCGTACTTACCGCTCGCTAAATTGAATTTTTAGTTTAGTAAATCTTAATTAGTTTTCTAAAACTCCCGTCCGGATTAACCGGATATCCGGATAATCGGTGTCCGGATTAGCGGGACCTTATCCTTACCAAACAAAAACTTAAGGGCCCGGTCTTGTTTGAACCAGCGGTCTTGAGTTCAGTAGGCAACCACGCTACCTCTGCAACAACGGCCCACTTTAAAGATTATTTAAAATGTTGAATGGAGGCCATTATTGATAAAGGTTGATATAAATGGGAGGAAGTTTTGAACCCCCTCCACCCCTATCTGACTAACCCTGGAACTGTCCGGCAATCGAGCCCAGGATAAATGGTCAATTAAAATGAAAGAAACCAGACTCTTTTATTTTGAGAGCCCCCCCCTTACAGCATCAGATAAATTTGAATGTAAAATTGACCTGAAAAGTAAAAAAAAGGAAGGGGGAGCAGATAGCGATTGTGGGGGGGGGGGGGGGGGGAGTATTCAGCCAACCATCTGTCTTCAATTTTGGCTTAAATCTACCCTTTTTTTATTCTGTAGAATGAGAGTTTGATCGAAGGATCGTGGTGAACATAAGTTTCGGAAGGTAGCTCAAAACTTGGAATGAGAAAGAACGGTTTAATCATCCTGAACAAAAACAGTCCATTTACCTTCCTTCCATATTTGTTACGCCTATTCATTTAAAGGGCGAGGGCGGGGAGAGGGGAGACATAAACACAAGACGGAGGGGGAGCCTACAAATATTTACCAACAATTTGTATTTTGATAAATTAATCTAATTTTCTCATTGGGAGTAGTGATGAGAGGTATGATATAGGTAGGTCGATGAAGACCATAGACCACAAGAAACTGTAGAGTGGTAGAAAGCGGCACACTTGGGGCAGTGAGACAACATGGCGGCGGTGGAATCTCAGGGAGACAGCTGTGGTTCAGTCGTAATCGGAGTTAGTTGCTGGGCCAGTTGACTGCATGTATCAGACTGAACCAGTGCCATTTTGATTATTGTCTGAAGTAATGAAGTTTCTAGAAGTAGAAAGTAGTTAGCCTAGCGAGATCAAATTGTATGTTGGAAAGTTCCGTAAACTGCTGCACCAATTATCTGCTGCCAGTCTCAAGTCAACTTAACTCGGGTCGAGGATGTCATGCGAGTTGATAGTCTAAAAGGGGCCCTCACACTGACAAAAAGTTTGCACAAAAATTTGAAGATGTCGGTTTTGTGCAAAAATATTGAGAGTGTGAGGACAAATATTGTGCAAAAAAAGGGGTATTCAATATTTTGTGGAGCGTTCAAAAGTTTTCTGAAAGTTTAGAAAATGTTTGCGGACCTGTCAATATTTTGTAGCATGAGAGCGCAGTGTGAGGAAATTTTGATAAAGTGTAGGTCCAAGCTCAGTTCGCGAAGTAGGTTACGATGACCATGGGTCGGTCGCTTCTTCAAATAATTCCTGACCCACACTCTTTTCTTCTTATTATTTAAAGACTCCTTCAACACTGCACACAATACAACTACGCTATTTTCAACCTCCGGGTTTGCCCTGGGCAAAGAAACGTATGCGGCTATGACTGAGTACAACGCGATGCGCCATGCTTCCATCACGAATGTTTAGTCGACACTCAAATTTTGTGCAATATTTTTGTGTAGTGTGAGGGGTCCACGACCATTCAATATTTTGTACAAAAATAAGCTCAATATTTGTGCTCAAAATTTTGAGCGAAATTTTTGCCAGTGTGAGGGCTCCTTAAGGCGGTCCCTCTAATGCTCGTGGGCAGCTAAAACGTTATGGGCAGAAAATCAGAAAGAAAATGTTCACGGTTACACTACCAGGAGTAAGAAGGGGCATGCTTGGTGAACCATGAAAGCTGAAGAACACACATATACTTTGGTTTTCTTATACCTATAGTGTAAGGGAGTACTGTAATCGTGCCAAAATCCGAGATCGAGTTTTCAACAGATATCTTCTAAGTTGAGAAACGCGGACATATTGTGGAAACTTGTAATAAATAAATAAAACAAACTTATTTTTGAAATATTGTCTATTCCACTAAAGATATATATACATATATAACTACCGGTTTCGGCATTATACCATCGTCAGGTCTAGTTATGAACTAACTTAGTTCATAACTAGACCTGACGATGGTATAAAGCCGAAACCGGTAGTTATATATGTATATATATCTTTAGTGGAATAGACAATATTTCAAAAATAAGTTTGTTTTATTTATTCAACAGATATCACCTTTCAACATCCCCTGAAACATTTTTCCTACACTTTCTTGATGATCTGGAACTTTGTGAGCGGTCTAACTCAGTCACATTATTAAATGTTTTTACAGTATTTTTGTTTAATCAATTTACCATTTACCATAAAATCTTTATTGTTAATATATAACAACATTTTTGAAATTGGTATATTCTTTTTTAATGAAAGATTTAATTTTGTGGAAACTTGTAATAAATAAATAAAACTAACTTATTTTTGAAATATTGTCTATTCCACTAAAGATATATATATATATAACAACCGGTAGTTATATATAATAATCTTTAGTGGAATAGACAATATTTCAAAAATAAGTTGATTTAATTTTGTTTTGGAGGGCGCCGGTAGCTCAGTGGTATGCGTGCTTGCCTTCCGAGCTCATGGTCGTGGGTTCGAAACTCGGCCGAAGCCCGTAGTTTATTTTATCTGGGAGGTAAAATAATCTTAAGCACCGCCGTCCTTCGGATGGGACGTTAAGCGATGGTCCCGAACCTGTACGATGTCAGGGACTCGTTAAAGACCCCTGCCCTAGGTGAATAAAAATTTAGGGTAGGCAAAATTTAGGACTCCCACTGTGGAGTCGGGCTCATGTCCACCAGAGTGACGAAAGTGCGCTCTAGTAGTAAGCGATATAACCTCGTAGCTAAAGCCCGGGCATGAGTCATAATAACTAACTACTTTTGTTTTGTACTTACTCCTCCTTTGATTGTAAAAAAACTATAATTCTTTAATGTTCTCTGTTCTGGATAAACATTATATCACATTTATCTTAACTTATTTATTGTAAATTGTTGACTTCAATTCGTGTAAACTAATAATACTTTTCTAAAAAAAATTTTGAGTTATGATTCACCACCAGATAGCAGATAATTGTCGAAATTAATAATAGGGTAAATGATATATCGTTGGACTGATTTAATGTAAAGAATAGTTATCGAAATAAAAGACTAATATATTCTCTACAAAATAGATTCCATTAATTTTATTATATCTTTGTTACTTTGCGAATAAATTGGCAAAATTCAAACACGAGTAAAACTCTGAACAAGAATTGTAATTTTTTTTGTTTTTTCCCAAATATTTCGTGAACGACTTTTTTAATAAAAAAAAAAGAGATAAGTCAACATCAAAAGAGTATCAAATTCTTTACAAAAAGGTTCTATTCATATTTTCAAAGAGGAAGGAGGGTGAGCCCTAAATATAAAAATTAATGCTATCTCTCCAACAGTTGATCGGATTCTCATGAAATTTCACACATAGTTGCATCCTTATTAACCCCCTTCATACTGAAGCCATGCGGAATAATACGCAGCTTTATGCTTGTTATACTGCTGCTATGTTGCTAACAAACACATATCTGCAATTAGGTAATGTCTCTGTTATGCACGCTTCTTTTAAATAATTTCTTTAGTGAGCCGGTAGGTCAGAGGTAGCCTACTGTGCTCAAAAACCCGGTTGAGGCCTATACATTTTTTAGGATCCCTTAGATTGAGCGATGGTTCCGAGCCTGTATAGCGTCAGGTACTCGTTGAAGACCTAGGGTTCTAGGATATATTCCAGATAAATATACCTGAGCAGGAAACATTTAAGTGTCTCACAGTAGAATCGAGCTTGTGTCCATCAAAGGGACGAAAAAGCACTCTGGTAGTAGGCGATATGAACTCGTAGTTAAAGCCCCCACAATAACAAAAATCAAGGTTAACAAAAGACTTGTGAATCCTTTTACCAAACGTTTTGTCAATAGATTCATTACATCGGCAGATATTAGGTTTTTGAGTCTAGCCATCCTCCCCTGATCCCTCCTTCCCTTCAGCCGATTTCGCAGAAAATTAATATATACTGTCCTTTGAGGGTGTTGAATTCAAATATAAAATTTCATATCGATACATTCATTATTTCAGCAGTTAATCGAGTTCTCGTGTTAAGCCGCCCTAATTTCTTTTTTATTTTGGACGAATTGTCTATAAGTCATTAGGTGCCGTCCTTATAGTGTCGATACAATCTTTGAATCGGCAGTTTTTAGGTTTCTTGAGTTGAGTCCCCATTTGTCCCCCCCCCCCCCCCCCCCCTCCCTTCGGAAAACATGAAATACGTTGAAACTGAACATTGAAATTCTGACCGATGACATAACTTCCTACTTCACGATTATAGCTCGGGAAATAACAACTAACTGAGGGTAGCTCAGTGGTATGAGTACTTGCTTATCCGAAACCCGGCCGAGGCTCTTCGATTTTTAATCTAGAAGTTGAAAAAACAATTGAGCACGCCGTCCTTCGGATGGTCCTATGTCTGTAAAATCTCAGGTATTCGTTAAAGACCCCTACCCTGGGATTCACCACCAGTTCTAGATGACATGAACTGCCTTATACAGAATATCGGTAGGGATCTATCGATACCACAAAGTATCGATACTTTTACTCAAGATTAGTTTCGAATGAAACTTTCGATACTACTCAAGTATCGATACCTATTCGTATCGATTGAATCGAGTAGTTCGTTATAATTAATTTTAAAAAACCTATAAATGTATATAAATTTATATACAAATCGTATTGCATCGAGTACTTCGTTATAATTAATTTTAAACCATGTCTAATATATATATACCTATATAATAATAATAAAAAACACAATACAATTTGAAAGATATAGGTAAATGAGATATTGTAGTGGGCATAAGAAACAAATAAATCAAATCTAATAAGATAAAATTATATTATTAAAAACATACTGAATGTAATAAAAAACCTTATAAAATAAATATACAATTTATTTTTACTAAGGATATAAAACTACTGGAGACTATTCGTATCCCGACAATATTTCACTGTTTTAAAACACTTTTTGCAAGTCGCTGAGATCGAAACGTTCTTAGTGTAATAAATCCACACTTTCGCGCCTTCGCGTTTTGTAATTGACAAAATGAAATGTAAAAATAAAATAAAATAATGAAATCGTAATCATGTTCACGGTTCTCTTCAAAATTAAACAAACGTACACCTTCATAAACGATAAACCATTTAATGTAAATAAGGTAAGAAATAAGGACGCGTCACACATACTGCGTGATCACATCACACATGAGATTATCACGATCGATATATGTCATTTGTCCGTGGACCGGAATTTGAGTTCAGTATTTTACTGCAACAACAAATGAAAGAAAATTGTAAGAAATTAAACGGTGAACAATTCTGACGAATTGAAAAATTTATATAATTTTTTTTTAATTGTTGAAATTTGAAACGAGTACTTTGAATCGATACCTACTTGGTATCGAAAGAAAAGTATCGATACTTGTATCGATAGATCCCTAAATATAGGGAAGACATTCTAAACAGACAGAACTGTTCTTCATTGATTGTTCTATTTATTTGTCTATACCTCTGTTGTTGCCTGTTACAATGAGTTTACCATGTGTTTCAGATGCCTACTTTACTAAGATGTCTGAGATTTTAATGAAGTTAGTGCCGCCTCCTCAAACAAGAACTGCTGAATCTTTTAGCATCAAGGAAGTTACCAGAGCTTCAAGAAGACTAACCCGATTAAGGCTTCTCCAGATTGGCACATCATTTGAATGAACTCCTAGCATATCAATTTAAAATTTAAACTTGTTTATTTTCTATTTCGTATACAGCAATCTCGACCTTTATTATTATAAATCTGCGTCTATCCAAATTAGTCCGCTAGGATCCCCACAGACCTGCATCCATGACCATCGTAATCGAAACGCCTTGAAAAAAAAAAAAAAATTGATTGTTTTTCCCGTGACTCCATGGAGACAATATCTGTGTGTCGATTAACCGACGAACAGGCGTTGGTAGTAAGCCTTTAGAAAAATATATATATATTTTTTTTGGTAGAAATTACTTAATAGCGGTATTGAGGCTCTCACCCATACCCCGCCGAGGTTAGAATCCAACTTTCTGAAAATATTTACGACATCCTACTTTGGAAATTGGTCGTGGATGGAGTTAGTTCCTTGGAATAGGGGAGGCATAGAGACATCTACTACTTCGCTCTGGACCCAGCAACTGAATCTGCCAGGGATAGGCTTCCAGTGCTGGTGCCAGTAACCACAGCCACTACGAATCCGAATCCAACCTCGGTTGGTGATGCCACACGGAAGCAACCACCCCCGTAGTGCCATTTTGACAACTGACGCGAGATGGCAAGTAGTCCCCCTCATCCCTATGATCCCTTATGGGGAGGGGGTTAGCCGCTTAACATGTAGGGGGATGGTAACAGTACCTTTTTATTTTAAACATTTTATTTAAAAATTAAATACTATGATGATGAGAAGATTTGCCACTTGTCTGCTGTGGCTTAACTAGCCGGAAGTGGGCCCTGTATCATAATTTCTTGGGGGCCCTTTTTCGGAAAATAAACAAAAACACTAGCATAAATAAAATATATTTGAAAATAACAAAAAACAACAATACATTTTAAAAACTTAACTCAAATAAAAAATATTCAAGTGGTTAAATAGGTTTTTTTCTTGCCTTTTTTTTTATCCATAGATGAAAAAGAGACTAGTTTCTCAAGTTCTTCTTTTTCTATGGACAGTATTGATAAGTCCGATAGCCGTTCTTGCCCCAGGAGATAATTTTTAGTAAGTTTTAATTTAGAAATTTAAGCTTGGCATATGACTATGAATAACATTTTTCGATTTTTCGCTTGGTGCACCTCTAGCTCGGGGGCCCTGTACAACTGCTACAGCGATAGCTACACCCCAGACTTTAACTTCATGAGGATCTGTTTATTATTATAAAACATTTTAATATCTCTTCTTTTTCAATCTCCCAGATACAGACAATATAGGAAAAGTGATGGAATCTGTCAAAATGTTGGTGCTGAATTTTCCAAAACCAATCGACCAGTTTGGTTGAGAATCAAAAGGGGTGAAGCATATTAAAGCAGAAAATTGTTTTTACTCCCATGCAAGCAATATTTATCTATTATCAAATTTTGTTTCTCATTATTAAAAAAATATTAAATAAATATGGAGTAACAGACACTAGTCAGCCTTTCGATTTTTTTCTGGAAAAGTTACTTGAATTTAAATTAAACTGAAGAAAAATGAAAAATAAAAGAGGAAAGAGGAAAACTGATTAAAATATTTCTGACCACAGCCACCCCCACCCCTCTCTTCGTCAAGAGACCCCCCCCCCCTCCGAAAATATTTTCGGACCATGGCACAGTCTTCAAATTAAATTCCAATGAAAATTGAAGCAGAGGTAAAAATCAGCTCCATGAGTATTCGGAACATCTGAGTAAAAAAAAGAGAAAAAAAATGTTTTTTCACGAGATCATTCTTGATCGAAGGGCTTTTTCTTACTTGCCCAGCTATACGAGGTATAGGGGAAGTTATGTAGTCGGTCAACAGTTCGATGCGGAGTTTTCAACGGAATTTCATGTTTCCGACCTCTAGTTGTTATATGTTATTTTATATATGTCATTATATACTCTACTTTAGCTTTTTCGTCCTGTTTCCAGCCCTAGGTCTAAAAAAATACATAAAATATTAATTCTGCTTACCTGTTATTTAAAGTGAAAGAGTTTATGTAAACACTTGAAAGAAAATTATTCGTGGGTGTAAATAAAAGTACAAGGTTGATAAATGTATTCTTCATGATATCAGAATATTTATTCTTCATGATAGCGCATATATAATGGACATGAGTCAGGCGAGCGATGATGATTTTTAAATTATTAACCAGTTCCTTGGCTTATTTCAGGCTACTTATGGTCCCTTGCGTGTTTATCAATTCTTCACCAACAAATAATTGCAGAAAATCATTAACTTGTAACAATAATAGTTATGGTTTGATGTAAAGTGAGTCGTTCCGTCGTGGATTGGAACTGGTCACTTCTCTAAATTTCATTATAAAATATTAAAAAAAAATTAAGTCAGATTTACATTTAGATTTTTTTTAAGCAGTGTATGGGAATGATTGATTCTAGGAGTGGGTTATATATCAATGTTATCCAAAGCCTGAAAACTAGCAGTTTCCCATTAACAGTTTCCCGGTAGTATTTAACTAATGCGCAGGATCCTCTCGAAGGTCTGTTTCCTCAACTCATCTGGGTTGAGGAACTCCTTATCTTGCTTCACATTCGCCCGACTTTTCACTTCCCTAGCTACATGTAGTGGGGGAAGTCGGTCAAAATTCGATGTCGAGTTTTCACCAGAATTACATATTTTCTAACCTCCTTAATCTAGAAAGAAAAAAAATATTCACGTCTGCATCTTTGAAAATGGTAACTATCAAATATATGGTATTTTATATGTTGATCCAGATCTCCATAAAGATGGCACATGTTGATTTTCAGATCGTTCACCCAAGAGAAAGAGGGCATATCCCTTATTTCATGTTAGGGGACTACACCTGGTGATTCACCTATCACTTTTTTTTTCTCCAAATGTACTGTCGTGTGGGCTAGTCTATTCAACTGAAAGAAGGCGTTTTATTTTCACTAGCTTTTTTTTTCTTCTTCTTCAGCTAAGCGAAATATAGCAAGTTATAAGATATAGTCAAAAAATTGAAGTTGCATTTACACTGAAACTTCATATATCCCAATACCGTGATTCCTAAATGAAAAAAAAAAAAAATTATCATCTGTTAACACAATAACTCCCGATAGAATGAATATATCGACAAGAAATTGTATATGTTTACCTAGAACCACAGATCGACACCTTCTGATTTTCAGCAAAATCAGCGAAAGTGGAGGGGAGATTGGAGGGGCTGCTTAACATAAAAATCGTAATATATAGAAATTATATTTATAAGTCTGAATTCCTATATTTCAGCTAAATCCGCCAAAGGGAAAGAGGGGAGGCTCAGCTCGCGAAGATACAGGTTGCGGAATATCAAGGCTCAAACCTTGGATAATTTGACGTGGATGACCCCACATTCAACTTATTTTCCTGTGAAGATCCACTTTAGTCGCATATCAGATTTTATTTATCTAATCTTTTTCGGCCGTAAATTACCTCCATAATTGTGTTCCGCTTCCGTAATAATGAAAAACGTAATTTGCTTTATAATTTAGCTGTGTACACCCATATATATATATAGTACTAATGTCCATTGTGTCTGGCGAAGATAGCTTGATAAAGGCGTACAGTTATCATCAAATCACTATCAAATTATTATGAAATGACATTTCACTTTGATGATCCTACTCACTGGAGATAATAACACAGAATTAAAACAAAATCAGATGTTATCAGAAGCAGGTGTGGATAGTTATACATCTCTACCCTAGGTAAATGAAAATTTAAGATAGGCAACCATTAGGACTCCCATAGTAGAGTTCATGACCACCAGAGCGACGAAAGACCGATTTAATCTCGAAGTTAAAGTTTTGGCTTGAGTCGCAATAACTATTATTGATTATAAATATATTATATTTATACTTCTTTAAGATAAACCTTCTTTCAAGACGATATTTCGGTGCGATCACGGGCACGTTACTCCGGTCACAAAGAGCGAAATACATAATGAAAAAAAGGGAAAAAGAGAGCGAAATATACAAAATAAAATAAATATATATATATATTTTAGGAGTATCGATTGGTCACTTGACGAGTGTACATGTGTTTTGTGTCTCTGTGTTTGTGCCTCTTCAGGAGAGTATTTCAGGGAGTACAAACCATTTTTCTTTCGTAATTAACTTATATTTGCACCTGTTTTCCTTTTTGATTACCTCCACATTTAAATCTAACTGTATTTCTTATTTATTTCGATATTTACTTTTTTATTTCTAACCTATTACTTTACTATTTTATTTAATCAGCTGTTTATATATATATATATATATTTGTTTTTCTTCTAAATAGTTCATATGTCAATTTATAAACATGAATTTACCACCTGACATATCTAAACATAAGGTAAGAAAACGAGGTTATTCCTCTTTCCCAGATGAAAGGTTAGATGGAAAAAATGTTTCTAGTAACCATGCTCCTAGTTTCCTAATTACTTCCAGAACTGATGATGGCGACTTTTTGAAAGTCTCACCATTTCTCATCAATAAAGCCATAACTGGGGCTGTAGGAGATGTGAAAACAATTAAGAAACTGAGAAATGGTACTTTGTTCATAGAAACAAAAAATTCAAAACAAACCAACCAGTTACTAAATCTTACTTCCTTCTATGATCAAATCCAGATCAAAGTAGAGCCTCATCGCACTCTGAACTCATCCAAGGGAGTGATCACATGCTTCGACTTATCGGAGATCTCTGAAGAAGAGATTGCCTTAGAACTAAAAAGTCAGAATGTAACGGAGGTGAAATGTATCACCTCGAAAAAATCTGGCCAAGTAACTAGGACAGATACGTACATTATCACGTTTTCCCTCCCCACCCCCCCAGAATTATTAAAAGTAGGCTTTCACTTAGTGAAGGTAAGACGATATGTTCCGGCACCGATGAGGTGCTTTAACTGTCTACGTTTTGGCCACATGAAACAAAAGTGTGAAAAAGAACCGATATGCGGTAAATGTAGTCTGCCAGTCCATGGTAGTGAGCCTTGTACCCGGTCCGAGTTCTGTATCAATTGTGACGGCGATCACCCGTGTTGGTCAAGGCAATGTCCTCGTTATAAAGAGGAGGCTGCCATCAAAGAGCTACAAATAAGTGAAAAAATAACTTTTCGACAAGCTAAAAAAGTATATAAGGAAAGATCACCCCCGGTGTATCTAAAATCTTTTGCCCACGTTGTAGGTGGCACTCCGATGCCACAGAGTATTTTTGAGGTTGTTAAAGCGACTAAGTCTTGTTCCATATCGACTCAGACTGACGATGATGTTAGTACCTGTGAAGCAGGTCTACCAGCTAGTTGTACAGTTGCCAAAGCTGCTACCTCTAGCTGCGACCTCTCTCCCGTTTCCCCCCCTCCTCCTGCCCAACCCGTGTCCCGCCCCGCGCTCGTCCCCGTTCCGGTCCCGGTCCCGTCAAAGCCCTTATCACTCCCCACTTCCGTTACCATCCCTGTCTCCTCCCCCCAGCCACCATCCCTTTCTTCTTCATCTGACCCCGCCCCCCTCCCATCACATTCAGATGTACAGCTTCCTTCTTCACAAGGAGAAGGAGCTTCCAAATCCATAAAGTCTTCAGAAAAACAGAAAAAAGTAAAGCCGAAATTGAAGAAGCTTCCAGCGCGTTCCAGGTCGCGTAGTAATTCGTCAAGTAACATGAAACATCGAGATTCCAATGGATCCGATTAAGTTTCTAATGTACATTACTGATTCAGGCACACTTAATAGCACCGTTTTTTTTTTTTCAATGACAACAAAAAAGATAATTCAGTGGAATATGAATGGTTATAGGACCCAATCTGAAGAACTAAAGCTGTTGATCAGTGAACACCAACCAACTGTCTTGTGTCTTCAAGAGACTCACCTGAAAGAAACAGACAGATTAACTCTTAAGCATTACAACGTCTTCCGCAAGGATAAGGTAGCCCTTTTCAGAGCAAACGGGGGAGTTCTGATGGCGGTAAAGACGAACATTATATCGAAACTGGTGGATATTCAGACCCCCTTACAGGCCGTTGTTGTCAGGATCTGTGGTGAATGCGAAATGACCATTTGCAATGTGTACCTGCCACCTACGGAGGGCATTGACGAAGATGAGTTGCTACGGCTGATGAACCAGCTTCCCAGGCCGTACCTCGTGGTAGGAGATGTGAACGGTAGCCACACCAGCTGGGCACCAACCACCAACACCAGGGGTGGCATCGTCAGAAGAGTTATAGAGGATATCGATGCCATGGTTCTAAATACTGGTGAGAATACCCACTTCAGTCAGGCCTATGGCACCTTCTCAGCCATCGATGTAGCCTTCTGCTCTCCGATGTTGGCGCTGCAGCTGCACTGGTCTGTCCTCGAAGATTTACATAATAGCGACCATTTTCCCATTGTTCTATCTTATTTATCGGGTGAAAGAAGCCTCAATGGGATTGAAAAGTGGATTATAGACAAAGCAGATTGGTTATCATATAAATCTTTAGCACATATAGACCCCGATCGACTCTCTGCTGATGTTAATGCTACTAATTCCTACATAATATCAACACTAGTCGAAGCTGGGAACCAGTCTATTCCAACGTCTCGAGGAAAGTATAATGAAAAGAGACGTGTGCCCTGGTTCGATGCTGAATGTCGTCAAGCAGTGAAACAACGAAGAAAGGCACTGAGGGTATTTAGACATACCCCTACTACTGAAAATCTAATTGACCTTAAAAAATGCCGCTCTATCTCCAGACGACTTGCCAAAGAGAAAAAAAGAAGATGTTGGATTGAATTCACCACTTCAATCACGTGTGGAACACCATCAAGAACTGTGTGGAGGAAGATCCGAAGCATCATTGGGTCGTACATGTCTGAGGCACCTGTCATACAGAAAGGCCATGCTTTTATCGCAGACCCTAAAGCTGTAGCTGATGAATTTGCCATTCATTACAGTGAAGCTTCTGCCACTCAAAATTATCCCCCCGCTTTTCAACTGTACAAGACAAATTGTGAAACGCAATCCCCTCTAAACTTCAGTGAAGAATCCAACCACAAATACTATAACCTAAAATTCAGTGAGTGGGAACTGTCTGCAGCTCTGCAAGATCTAAAGAAGACAGCTCCCGGGGCAGACAAAATACATAACTTTATGTTGAAAAACTTAAGTCAAGAATCAAAGAAGTCCCTGCTTGCATTTTTTAATCTTATTTGGACTCAGCATGCCTTTCCTGAGGACTGGGGGGAAGCAATTATACTTCCGCTTTTGAAGCCAGGAAAAAACAAGCATTCGTTAAGCAGCTACAGGCCAATTTCTCTTACTAGCTGCCTCTGCAAACTTCTGGAACAAATGGTAAATAAGAGACTAGTCTGGGTGCTAGAGAAACAGAAGCTCCTGGCGCCCAATCAAAGTGGATTTCGAAAACAACGGTCTACTCTAGATCACCTCGTGGCTGTGGAAAACCTACTTCAAAACACCTTTCTCAACAACGAAGAAGCTATTGGTATATTCTTCGACATTAGCAAAGCGTATGACTCTTCCTGGCGGTATGGGATCATGCGCCAACTCCACGAATGGAAATTCAGCGGGAACTTACCCATGTTCATAGAGAACTTCCTAAGATACAGGTGTCTCAGGGTCAGAATAGGTGATAAATATTCCAGAAAAGCCCCATTTGAAAACGGTATACCCCAAGGTAGCGTCCTGAGCTGTACACTATTTGCTATAGCTATGAACAGCGTTGCAGCTTGCATACCAAAGGACATACAAAGTTTTCTGTTTGTTGACGACCTCAGTATAATGTGCAGAGTAACGGACCCAGAAAAGGCACGACATGATCTGCAGCTCGCTCTTGACAACATTGACCACTGGACTCAGAAGACTGGTTTCTCAATCTCTACTGAAAAAACACATGGTGTGTACTTCAGTAGGAAAAGACAGCCCAGTATACCCCCAGGACTATACTTAGGAGGAACCCCCCTACAATTTCTTGATAAAGTTAAGTTTCTTGGCCTTTGGCTAGATTCGAAACTGAACTGGCGAGAACACATCAAATATGTAAAGGAGGTCTGCTCTAAAAGGCTCAACATCATGAGAGTCCTGGCTAGTACGTCATGGGGAGCTGACCGAACTTCCATGTTGAGGATCTACACAAGTCTAATTCTGTCCAAGATAGACTATGGTAGTGTTGTATATGGCTCCTCGCGACCGAGTTATCTTCGAACTCTGGACTCGGTACATCATGCTGGGATACGCCTTGCTACCGGTGCCTTCAGAACCAGCCCGGTCCTCAGTCTATGTGCCGAATCAGGAGTACCGCCCCTCTCAATCAGAAGAAGTTACTTAGCCAGTGGTTACATGGCTGCTCTTTCCCTTAATAAAGACAATCCTTCCTACAAACTGGTGTTCGAACCTGAATACCTGGGCATATACAATGGAAAGCCGAACTCCACGCGGCCTCTTGCTGTTAGGGAGAGGGATTTTACTCAAGATCTTCTGCGAATGGAGCCATCGGTTGAAGTTAACGAACGTCCACCCTGGTTACATTTCCCATTGAATATTAATTTAAACCTTTTAAAGCATAAGAAAGAGGGAACTCCAAGTATTGTATATCTGCGGGAACTCGCAAAAATTATTAGCTCATATGAAAATTTAAAAATACTATACACTGATGGCTCTAAATGAGAGGAAGGAGTAGGTTGCGCGGTTGTAAATGGACTGGAAGTAATGAGGAAGAAGCTGAGTGACCACTGCAGTATTCACACCGCCGAGCTGTATGCACTTGAATGTGCCTTAAATCGTATTATGGCCTTGGAAGGTAACAATTTTATGATCTGTTGCGACTCTTTGTCTGCAATTCAAAGTCTACAAAGACTTCATACAGACCATAACCTGGTGAGCAAAATTAGAGAGTACTGCAGTACCATCCAACGTTCTGGAAAGCATGTTACATTCTGTTGGGTTCCCTCTCACGTAGGCCTGGAGGGTAATGAAAAGGCAGATGTAGCTGCGAAGGAAGCGACTACTGAGCCCGGAGAAGCACAAAAACTCTTCATGAAGAAAGATTTTCAGCAGTGTTTCCGGAAGAAGGTAATGAATGGTTGGAGTAGGATATGGGCCGAGGTGGACAATAACAAGCTGAAAGTTGTTAAGGGAGATGTGAAGCCGTGGGCCTCATCGGTTCGGAAGAATAGGAGAGAGGAGGTTGCAGTGACCAGACTGAGGCTGGGACATAGCCGTCTTAGTCAGGGGCACCTCATCACCAGGAGCCAGACCAGACTCTGCTGCGGAGTTCCTCTGACGGTGCAGCACATCTTCGAAGAGTGCTCCTTACATAAGGAGCTGCTAAGGTCGATGGGGATACCGGCCACTCTAGCCGGGGCACTTGGCAACGATATTCAAATGGTAGGCAAAGTAGTGCTCTTTCTTAGGACAGCCAATTTGCTCAACGAGCTGTGATTCAAAAATGTATTTATTTTTTATTATTTTCATTTAATTAAATTTATTTTGTTTTTCCCCTTCAATTTTACGTACTTTTATTATTTTTTTATTATATTATTTATATTTTAAGTTCTCTTCCTAATTAGTATATTAAGTAAATGAGACAATGGCGCTTATGACCACGTTGTTGAGCGCCAGATTCAAAACCTAAACCTAAACCTATATATATTTTATATATTATTATGGTTTTAATTTAAATGTTCTCTCTCCACATTTCAGTACTGTTGGAAATTAACAAATGATGTATACCCTCCTATATACCTACCAATATTATCTTGTGTAGAACAATTTATGGTTGAATGAGGGGGCACCTTTGGTCTTCGAAACGCATCCTATATATCTTTCAACTCACAAATGATTGAAAATGTTATTTAGATTCTCTTACAAGCGTAAATTTAGATAGCTGCAGAGCCCAGGTCCTAGGATCCCCAATCTTTATTTTATTGTTGAGTGGATATAATTTAAAAATGCATCCGGAAATAATTTATCTCATTTGGAGATGAGCCAAATGCATTTTAAGGAAGAACCTTCCGCTATGAGACTAAAAAACTTCTGACTTTTAATTTTTTTTTTATTTTCTTCCCTTGTCCTTATAATTATTATAAATTTTCGTCCCGAAGACCTACCACTGGGTGGCCTTCCTCTAACATGCCATTCACGCCAACGTATCCATACCTACCAACATAGATGCTGGTTGTTGCATCCTAGCAACAGTTGCATCTTTATTGATAAAAGACAAAAAAAAAAAATTATTTAATTAAAAATTCACTAATAATAATTTTTAAATAAATTAATTAAAACCTTAATATTTTTTTTTATTTAAATGTTAATAAAAATATAATCAATGATTGTAATTAACTAAATTAAATCTAAGCGAGGATTGAAAAAAATTAAATTTAACAGCTTAATAATGAAGAAAAAAAATATAAGTATCTGAATAAATAAAAGATAATATGTAAAAAAAAAATATGTATAAATAAAAAATAAATAAAATAGATTAGTAAAATCGATACCATGGTTTGCGGGTTCGAATCCCGTCCGAGAGAGAGTCTTATTTCGTAGATAGAACACCTTCATGGGGCCATGGATAAGAAATAAGAAAATGCAATAAAACAAAAATAAAATAGATAAAAATATATATAAAAATAAAGATTATGGAGGAGGAGGAAATCTGATGAAAAAAAATAAATATAAATGAAAGGATGCAAATGAAAAAATAAATAAAATAAATACAAAAAAGAAAAAAAAAAAAAATTCATGTTAACGAGAGGGAATGTATGACGTAATATTATTTATGAATATGTACAATATAATGAAGAAAAAAATATAAGTATCTGTATAAAAATAAATGAAGGAAATCTTGGATGGAATATGTGTCATCAATGACGAATCAAACCCCTCCAAAAGTAATTTGGAAAAGCTTAAGAAGATAAAAGGGTATCATTCCTTTTCAGGTATAAGTGGCATCGAGACAGCCCCAGGCAACATCGTTACCGAAAGTAAGGACATCGCGGACGCGCTGGGTAGAGTCTTCTCGGAAAATTCAAGCGATGGAAATTACGACCCGTTGTTTCTAGAGCGAAGAAATGAGGATGACACTTTCTACGTTTTAAACCCTGCTGATAATGATACCGATTTCAATGCTCCCCTAAAATTCTTGGAGCTGACGACAGCGTTGGAAAGTTGTACAGGTGCTAGTCCAGGTCCCGACGATATTCCGTATGCATTCCTAAAGAAATTGCCTATCTCAGGAAAAAAGTATCTCCTTGACATTTTTAATTTCATTTGGCTCAACAATGTTTTTCCCTCTTCTTGGGCCTTAGCTACCGTGGTCCCGATCTTAAAACCGCACAGAAACAAACTTTTACCTCAAAATTATCGTCGTATTTCTTTAACCTGCACTAAATGTAAAGTCCTCGAAAAAATAATCAACAGGAGATTACAATGGATCCTAGAAAAACAAAAATTCTTCTCAAAGTTCCAATATGGTTTCAGGAAATTACACTCAACTGCGGATTTTCTGATGAACCTAGAAACTGAAATTTTAGAGGCCTTCACAACTAACGAATACGTTCTAGCAACATGTCTTGATGTACAAAAGGCCTATGAAATGGTATGGAAACCCTTGATTTTCAGAGGACTGCTCCAAAATAACATCAAGGGTAACATGCTACTATTTATCAAAAACTTCATAGCGAATAGATTCCTACAGGTAAGAGTCAACGGAGTATTCTCTGGAAAATATGAGCTCCGAAATGGTGTCCCCCAAGGCTCCGTCATAAGTGTGACCTTGTTTCTAATAGCAATTAATGATGTAGTTAAGGAAGTGGCATTACCTGCAAAAGCATTTCTATATGCAGACGATCTCACCATATGCTGTAGAGGCAGGTTCATAAACACCATCCAGGACACAGTACAAGAGTCCTTAAATAATCTAGAAAACTGGACAACTAGAACTAGGGGCACCCTACTTACGAGCTCTAAAAGACGAGTGTAAACGGAGACTGGATACTCTAAAGGTAATAACCCACCAAAAGGGAGCAGGGAGGGAAGTATTGCTAACAACTTATAGAGCCCTAGTCCGGAACAAACTAGATTACGGATCTATTGTGTACAACTCAGCGAGGAACCGAACACTCAAAATGCTAGACCCTGTCCATCATTCCGGACTGAGACTTGCCATTGGAGCTTTCTATACCAGCCCAGTGACTAGCATTCTTAGTGAAGTAGGCGAGCTCCCTCTGAGCGACAGAAGAAAGTACCTCACTCTGAAACACGCTGCTAAATTAGCTTCAAAGTCTGATACTCATGACGTCTTCACAGCTGCTCGTCCTCCAATAAACAACCAGTTTGCTCCTTTCTGCTCAAGAGTACGAAAATACTTGGTACATTTTAACATAGCGACCCGGAACAAAGTGGAAAAAAGAATGCAGAGGGGGGACCCGCCTTGGATGTGGAGCCCTGTGAACACAAACATGGAACTACACAAACACAAGAAAACAGATACACCGGCACAATACTTTATACAGAAACACAATGACATATGCAGGAGACACATGGACTACACCAGGATCTACACAGACGCATCCAAGATGGAGGAGGGTGTGGGATGTGCAGTAATCATCCCAGATTCGAACTGGACGTTCAAAATCAATCCAGAATGCAGCATTTTCACAGGAGAACTTTTCACGTTACTGCAAGCTTTTATATTCACATCCCAATCACAAAATTCCAAATTTCTTATTTTCACAGATTCTCTTAGCTCGATTCTGGCGATTCAAAATCTTTGGTCGGTTGACAAAAGCATTCAAGAAATTCACTCATGGCATTCAAAATTAATTAAAAAACAAAAAAAATTAAAACTAATTTGGATCCCGTCCCATGTTGGCATTTCTGGGAACGAAAAAGCAGACATTGCTGCAAAAGACGCTGCACTCTCCTCCTTACTGCCGCAACAAACAGTTAACACAGCACAAGACCTTTCAACCTACTTCAAAAACAAAATTGAACAACACTGGAACAATCAATGGACTCAGACGACTGACAACAAACTCAGAAAAATAAAAGACGAAAACAAGCCATGGAAACCTCCAAGCAACATGAACAGACGAGACACGGTAGTCATCACAAGACTAAGACTTGGACATACGAAACTGACACATTCCTACTTACTTCTTGGACTTGAACACCCGACATGCTCCTGCAACCAAGACTACACAGAGCTCACAGTACAACATATACTGACTAACTGCACAAACTACACCGCATTAAGAAACAAATACAAACTACCGACTGACATGAAAAAACTACTTCAAACACCCACCGACGAATACAACGGACTCATCCAGTTCCTTCAAGACACAAAATTCTACGAAGACATATAGAAGCAATAGTCGTCGCTAATGGCCCTGCAGTCGATGCGACGTTAAATAAAAACTAAGAAAAAAAAAAATATATATATATATATATAATCATAAATAATATTACTAATTTATAATTCGATTTAAAAAAAAACAGTGCAATTGATATCCAGAATATTTTTATTGTGTAATGCAATAATATTATGTTTTTACAGGAGATTTATAAGTTGTTTTATTACAATGTGTGAGTAAATTAAAATGTAGAACTTATTACTTTCTTTTTTAATTATTACTATCCACTTTAAAAATTACTCACCCATTTTATTATCAATCTTGGTCAATCAGTTTTCGGAGTATCTTTTTCGTGTTTCTTAAACTTCTCTGGGATATTCCACTGTTGGTTGTTTCCGGCATTTCTTCCAGAGGTGTCTTCTTATTTTTTGAACAATATTTCGGGACACTTACACATCCCTTCTTCTGGTCACTATGAATGAGGTTCCATAGTGACCAGGAGAAGGGACGTGTAAGTGTCTCGAAATATTGTCCAAAAAATAAGAAGACACCTCTGAAAGAAATGCCGGAAACAACCAACAGTATCTTTTCCTTCAGTTTAAGATTCTTATTGAGTATAACTCTAGTAAAGAAATTCATTACTCATATATATTATTTATAATTAAGTGAAAAATTATCCGTAAAGTAAAATAGTATGTAACTAAATAAATTGATGTATCGACACCCAACCTTCTACAAATATTAAGAATATCCTACTGGGATGGAAATTGGTCTAGGATGGAGTTAGTTCCTTGGAATAGGGTAGGAATTGGGACACTTACTACTTCGCTCTGGTCCCAGCATCAGAATCTGCCAGGGACTGGCTTCTGGTGCTGTACCCAGTAACCACAGCCACTACGAATCCAACCTAATAAATTAAATGTTATTATCAGAGAGAGAGAGAGAAGTGTATTAGTATGTTTATCGATTGGCAATGAGCTTGGCTGGGGCTGTATGATTCGCCGAAAGCAATTGATGGAAATTGACGGGTTGTGCTGCTCCTGGTTCCCAAATCAGTTCCGGCAGTTAACAGGGCTGCAAATTGGTTCAAGGAGGCTCGCAAAGGACGCTGCCATGGAGATCTACGCTACACCAATTGATCCTATATTCGGGGAACGGGGGAAGATAATACAGCGTCCAAAACAACGCTGACGGACAAATACCAATTTAGATACATCTCTGATTTGTAACAACCCTTACAGAATCAACTTGGCTTCAATTATTTATATTAGGTTTTCGCTCAATATAAAATTTTGTCGAGGGCGCCGGTAGCTCAGTGGTATGCGTGCTTGACTTCTGAGCTCAAGAATGTGGGTTCGAAACCCGACCGAGGCCCTTAGTTTATTTTATCTGGGAGGTAAAATAAACTGAAGCACCCCGTCCTTCGGATGGGACGTTAAGCGATGGTCCCAAGCCTGTACGATGTCAGGTACTCGTTAAAGACCCCTACCCTAGGTGAATAAAAATTTAGGGTCGGCAAAATTTAGGACTCCCACAGTAGAGCCCGGGCATGAGTCATAAAACCTAACCTAACCTAAAATTTTGTATTGAAATTTCTAATGCATCGTAAACTATTTAGGGTCTCGTAGTAGCGTTCTTACTCTGAGAGTTCTCAATCCAGATACAAAATGTTGTGTAGATATATTCATTCTATCAAGTGTTATCAGATTCAGACACTATCGACATGAAATTTGATATGTTGATTCGACCTTAATATCAATCAGCTGATAACCCTCAAAGAGAGCGCTGGCAGCACAGAGGTAGCGAGTAACTAAATTAATAAAATCAGATGTAATATGAAATAGTTGTTTTAAAAATAATAATAAAAATAAAATAAAATATAAATAAAAAACTGGAGGTATAATTAAACTTAAATAAAATAATATGAACCAAGACATAAATAAATAATACTCAATATTAAAGCTAGTGAAAATAAAGCAACATGGAGGTTGGGGAGTAGAAAGAAGAACGTGTGAGTCTGGAGATCTGCTCTGAGAGAGTGAAAAGTGGTCGGTCATGATTATTTGTTAAACTTCCAGAGTGATAAGTCTATTGATGCTGAGAACACCTCTATCAAGATTGTTGCCAGGCACGGGGTTTCGACATAACCAACGATAGTAAGGCCGTTTGAAGAAATCGAGGAATGATGCGATGAAAAGTACCAGGTAGACAAGCTAGAAGACCGCCTTGCGATTTCTTGGACATCATGATGATCCGAAAACATCCTCAGCACATCCCAGTACCTCAAGTAAAATCATAATTCATTTAAATTAAAAAATAACTATCAAAAATAATCATAGGTGTAGATAAGAGTATAACAGAAAAGTTTGTTAATTTTATATTTCTAAAGTAAAAATATAATTTTTTTAAATTGTGTTTTACAAATATTTATTATCATTATTTTAAAAAAATATATAAATATTATACAACGAAATTTTACTGTAATATGTTTGTATAATTTCTTGTGTTTTCCACATTCCACTCAGTTCTTTATCATCAAGGAATCCACCAACTCCCTGTATAAATAATTGGTGAAAGCTCAGCTGAGATTTTTTTTAGTATTATTAATACTTGCATAATTTGAGTTCTCATATATCAATCTAATCAAGCATAGCATTACAATACAGACTGCCGGTATCTTCGATAATTGTTACATTACAAAGCAGGTAACTTAGTCACTACGCCATGAAAGGGTTCTTACTGAACCCAACTCAATGGAACTAATTGAACGATGTTCGACTGTAGTGTGGTGTCAGGGTGTTGGGTAAGATGTAATGGTTTGGTCCCGTCAGGGGTTACATTAACGTTGGAGCAAAAGACACTCCGAGCCCTACTGACACATGTCACAACCTTCGCTTCCATCTCTTCGCCTGACACCGCTCTCAGATGGCTTTTTGCCTCGAATCCCCCCCCCCCCCCCCCTTCTAGTCTCGCACCAAATAACATCCCACCAATATTATGTTCACATTCTGAAGACGTATGTCACAAGCTACCCGGTGGCAAAATCTTATCTGGCAGAGGAAAGAAAAATTGTGTAAAGGTAAAGAAATGCAAGGAAAATTCCCATCAGACGTCACTGTGAAAACACTTCACAATTTCTTTAAATACATTTTCTCTATGCAGTTTTACTTGTATATTGTAATCCTTTTATTGAAGTGAAACTTCTTTTAAATCGTTATGCCTCATGAAACCCGAGCTGTAATTTCGTGACGAACGTGCAACAAGTGATGCGCAACTGGGTCAACTGATAATATAGTTATTATGACTCATGCTCGGGCTTTAACTATGAGGTCATATCGCCTACTACCAGAGCGCTCTTTTGTCACTCTGATGGACATGAGCACGGGAGTCCTAAATTTTGGCAACCCAGGTTTAGTTGCCTAAGGGGTCTTTAACGAGTAAACATCTCACAGACCCCGGATCCGAAGGACGGCGTGCTCCAGGTTTTTTGTTTACCTCCCAGATAAAAAACCTAAAGGACAGTTGCCCTTAGTAGGCTAGCACTGAAAATAACTTTCACATACCTTGTACTACCAATATGAAATGATTTTGAGAAGGTGAGGAGAGGGAAAGTGGTCTGTAAAACCATGGTTGGTATAAGAAAGTTCTGTTATGGCCACATCTATTGTTTCATTTTTAGTGTGTTTCTTTATACTTACAAAACTCTAAAATAAAAAAAACTGTTCGACGAAATCCGGATTTTCATATGCAGACACAGGTCCAGACAGATTTTTCGATTAGGATCTTCAGGAAAAGGGAAATATCATTTTGGATGGGGCCTGTTAAGGGCTGAGACGGGAAGGTCCTCATATAACCACCTAGTCCTCTCGAGTATTTGCCCTCCTTTTTGGGGCGGCTTTGCCTAGGTCTCATGGATCATGCCTTCCATATTACCTAAGCCCCTGGGTAAAGTCCCCCCCCCCCCCCCCCCCGGCTTTGGTACGGCTAATAAAATCAGGATTGGGTGCTTGAGGGAGGAGTTGCTCCGGATTTGACTTGATGACCGAGGGCCCCGGGATATGAGGCGTAGGAGCGGGGAGGGGGGTGTTCTGATCGAGGCTAAGCCAGGCTTAGGTCGTGGCATGGATCACCAGGCTACATTCTCAACAGATTGGAAATTCTTGTGCACAATTTTAATTGCAATTGATTGAATTTGTTATTTAATCCCCGACCGAAAAAAGGGGGCTACTTGTTTGGTCTGTACACACGTCATATATACGTAACAACTGTGTCAGCGGTTGTAGATCCTCCGGAGGTCGTTATAGAATATATATCAGAAATTATTTATCCCACTGAAATGAAATTGAAAAGTCGTCGGTGAATCACCGGCAATCAACTTCCCCACCATGAATTTATAAACTAAATTGTGTGTCGATACATCGGCGGTTATTGGGTTGACCCCCCACTGACCCTCCCCCCCCCCCTTTCGCTGATTTGGCCGAAGATCAATAGGTGTTGTCCTTGGGGGGTTCTCGGTTTACATATAAAATTTCGTGTTCACAGAAAAACTTTTTCATTTTTAAAATCGTTGAAAAATATTAAATTCCAGTTAAAACTCAACATTGAATTGTATTTCTGTATATTTTATATTTTTTATAGCTGAAGTAATTCAGTGAAAAAAAAAAAATATATGTCTGTCCGTGTCTGTGAAAACGATGACTCTCGATAGAATGTATACTACGAAACGAAAATTGAAGTTGCTATATAGAACGTCATTAGGACGATTCATATTAGTTAGTTATTATGACTCATGCCCGGGTTTTAACTACAAGGTCATGTCGCCCAATACCAGAGCGCTCTTTCTTCACTCTGATGGACATGAGCCCGACTCTACTATGGGAAGATTTATTAACCTAGGGTATACTTTAACGAGTACCTGACATCGTACAGGCTCGAGAACATCGTTTAACGTCCCATCCGAAAGACGGCGTGCTCAAGGTTTTTTCATCTCCCAGATAAAAAACCTAAGGGCCTCGGCCGGGTTTCGAACCCGCGATTTTGAGTTGAGCTTAGTAAGCAAGCACGCATACCACTGAAGGGGGGGGGGGGGGGGGGGGGCTTAGAACAAGACCCTAATAACAGTCTCTGTAATGACATACTGATTGCTCCTACACACTTGTTACAGAACAATAACAGTTCCAGGCTGGAGATGAGCTTTTGGCTGGAAACATCCCCTTAATTATATAATGAATACCATTTTGGAAGACAGAATCCCTGCTTTCTTCAACTTCATCTCACATGTCTTTTCTCTCCCACTTCACCACCACACAAATATTATATATTTTTGCTATACACTAAAACATTTTCGCAGTCGTGGAAAGTGTGAAAGCTATTTACACTTCAGAGTTGAGAGTAATAGATTAAAATTCCCAAATATGGTAGAATTTCACAGCTCCACGACCGCAAAAATATTAAAGTATACATATAAAAATAGTTTAAGTCCTAAGTTTGAATACACTCGGTGTGTCCCGCCTAGCATTATATGATTGTAAAAAAAAATAATCTTTCTATTTCAAAAAACAAAGTTTGACAGTATCACTTCTCCACAATCATCCACTTATACTAAAATCTAATCAACTCTGCACGGGCATTTGAAATAGATTAGTGAAACAATGTTTAGTATAGATCAAGGGCGTACTCTAGGTCTGGAGTGCACAATCAGCACAACAGAAGATAATATATTATACAAAAAAGGTTTTTTTATTTTCTTGTTTCAAAATGTCTAAAACACTAAAAATAGTTCAAAAAAAATAATAAGGTTGTTGTATACTGATTAGGCTGATGTGTGCACTTATCGCTTCTCTGGAAGCGCATGGCTTCCTCCTTACCTTGGATGGGTCTTGTCTCTCAATTCTCATAGCAAACCTAGAAGAATGCTGCCGTCGTCTTCTATAATGTTCCTCGCCGATCTGGAATCTCGTCCCAACATATCCCCTATAATGTTTAGATGTCATTGAGTGAACCATATAAGTCATTATAGTTATCTACTATAATTGCTAATTAATTACTGCAAGATGGGACCTACACCGTTTCCAAGAGTACTAAGCTGTACCCTTATTTTTAAAGCGTTTTTTTTTTTCTTCAAATAAAAAACAACAACAGTCTAAAATGAAACTGTTATTCTGCTAGTTTCACATGAACTTTGTTTCGTTTTCCTGTGGCAGTAGACTATCCCTTGTTAGTTATTGTGACTCATGCCCGGGCTTTAACTACTTGATTATATTGCCAACTACCAAGTCGCTGTTTCGTTACTCTGATAGACATGAGCTCGACTCTATTATGGGAGTTCAAAATTTTGCCAACCCAGGTTTATTCACTTAGGGTAGAGGTTTTTAAGAAGTATCGGACTACGTCCAAAGGACGGCATGCTCAAGGTTTTTTTTTTTTATCTCCCAATAAAATCCAAAAGTCTCGACCGGGATAGGAACCCCTGATTTTGAGCTGAAAAGGCAAGCACGCTATCTCTGTGCTACCGGCGCCCTCTCCGATTCCTATGTGAGCACACAATAATGAAACTTAATTTCATAACAAAGGAGCAGCCTTTCCACCGGTGAAGAATTCAATCTTGTTGAAAAAACTTAATTTCTGAATATAAAACAAATCTAGGTGGAATAAAATGATGTTTACCGAGCAGAGTATAATACAAGGGTATAATTAATGTTTTGTCATAAACTGGTTTATAGGAGTGGAGCCAACTGTCCGGATAACATTTAACTGTTGTCGCATTGTGCTCCACAGTCAGTATCTGCAGAGATTAGGGTATGTTGGGAGAGGCACCAGGGCCATAAAAGGCCAAAAGATAGTGCAAGTCGGTGGATGGGGGGGGAATTTTAATAATATCAAAATCGGTCGTAAAAACCAAGGCTCTCCTTAAATATGAGGGCTCAGTGCGGGGTGTGGATAGGAGAGGAGGGGGGGGGGGCTACTTTTAGTAGGGGGGGGGGGGGGGGGGGGGGGAGGGAGGGAGGTGCCGGGCTCTTATCTGGCCCAGCTCAGTCCTGCCTGAGGGAGAATATGATTTGTGACTCGGTGCCCATCCCAACCCTCCTTCAGTTTATAGCTACCAATCAGCTCTAGGTGGCAGTCAACCGATAGCCACCCTGAAACACAACACAGTAATAATAACTTTCATCAGTGGCGGACTTGGGGGGGAGAAAAGCAAAAGATGGTACCTACCTCTCTCTCTGAAAGTCAGACCAACGATTTGGATAAGAATCAACTGGCGTTAGAGGGCGCCGGTACCTCAGTGGTATGTGCGCTTGCCTTCTGAGCTCAAGATCGTGGGTTCGAAGCCTGGCCGAGGCCCTTAGTTTATTTTATCTGGAAAGTTAAATAAATTTAAGCACGCCGTCCTTCGGATGGGACGTTAAGCGATGGTCTCGAGCCTGTACGATCTCAGATACTCGTTAAAGATCCCAGCCTTAGGTGAGTCATAAAAACTAACTCGAGAGGAGTTTTTCCGTTGAGACCCCCTTTCCTTTGGTCGATTTAGCTGAAAAACAATGGATGTAATTGGTTAAATCTTCTAAACAATTGAACAATATTTAGATAGATATTTTACAACGTTTGTATTTCACAAACTCTTTGCTGTACATCTCAGCATTTTGTAATACGTAATGTTTTTGTATCTTCTATCCTTTATCATTTTTAAAAAGATCACCAATAACAGTATCGCCTGTTGACGAAATTGTTACTTTGATGTCGAACCAATGAAAAAGTGAAGGGGTTGGGTGAGCCCTAAATATTGTTTGAGTTGATTTATTTATTAAAATTTTTTATTTGTAGTCTATATTTTTATTATTATATTTCTTTCTTTTTCTTTTTTTGTATTATTAGCATCTTATATTATCCTCCCCCGCCCTCTGATGAACTCCCTCAAAACTGCCTCCAGTTTATAGCTACCGATCAACTCCGGCTTCTCTAGGCCCCAATCGATGAGTTCCACCACAGCCTAGGAGACTTCCAAACTAGGAAAACTAATATCCCGGGATTTCGGGATTCTTTATTTTTTTGTAAATATTGATAAATATCGATAAAGGTTTTCATAAAACGTATATATATATATATAAATAAATACCACAGTACAATTAAAATAAATACCACAGTACAATTAAAATTAATGTTTTTTTTACAGGATAATATAAATAAAAATTATTATAAAAAAAGTGTTTCTATAGTCACGATCAATTTTTAGTACCCCAACTTACAACCTCCACAATATATATATATATATAACTGTTGTCATCTCTTGTCTAAGAAACACAAGCCTTCATAAATTTGCCTGCACAAATTCTTATTTAGTTAGTTACTATGTTTCATGACCGGGCTTTAACTACAAGATCATATCGCCTTCTACCAGAGCGCTCTTTCTTCACTTTGGCGGACATGAGCCCTACTCTATTATTTTGCCTACCCTCAATTTTTTTTCACCTAGGGTAGGAGTGTTTAACGAGTACCCTACATCGTACAGGCTCGGGACCATCGCTTACCATTGAGCTACCGGTTAATTGAGAGATAGCCCAATTTAGGATATAGGCATCGTGGCACCCCAAAATTGTGGTCGAGAGAGGGGGTTGCGGGGGACTTAAAACATGAATTACTGCTGATTCTTCAACGGTTCATCAGATTTTCATGAAGTATCCTTATAATCTCTGTTACAGTTACTAATCGTGCAGAAAACATTACTACTTACCTCCTTAACAGAGCGATGTCGGATAACCTGCTAGTTAGTAATAAATGAATAAAACAAACTTATTTTTGAAATATTGTCTATTCCACTAAAGATATATATATATATTTAACTACCGGTTTCGGCTTTATACCATCGTCAGGTCTAGTTATGAACTGGACGTTCATAACTAGACCTGACGATGGTATAAAGCCGAAACCGGTTAAATATATATATATATATATATATCTTTAGTGGAATAGACAATATTTCAAAAATAAGTTTGTTTTATTCATTTATTACAAGTTTCCACAATATGTCCGCGTTCCTCAACTTAGAAATAGTTAGTAATAAATCATTACAATTTTACAAATCAGTTTTTTCTTTCCTGTAACTATAGCTATAAGAAGTTACCTATTGAAATCGTACAAAAATTCAATATCAAGTTTTCAATGAAATTTCACATTTCAGGGTCCCCTGAATATGTTTTTGACCATTTTCGCGATGATGTCTGTCTGGCTTGATATGCATGTGATTGTAGCTTTATGAGCGCCCTAACTCAGAAACGATTATAGCAAAAAACTTGAAATTAGAAATGAAGATGTTAGATGTTCTAACTTAGATTTGATTTGATTCCGACCGAAATCGGACGAAAATTTACACCACCTTATTTAAGGGCCTTAGTATTTTTCACAAAATACTGCTTAGATTTATGACCTAATCAAAAATCTTTTCTTATAAAAGTTGTAGAGAGAACGAAAGGGCACATGTTATACAGAATACGTTGTTTCGAAAGTCGTTCGGTTTGCGAGCTATATGACGAAAACCGCCTTGAATTTTCGTCTTAAAACCCCTTGTTTAGAAGTTTACTCGAAACGTGAAAACGGTTAGCCGTACCCAAAAATAGACTTCCGAGCTGCTTATGATTCAATACATCGGAAAAGTTTGTGGGCTATGATGAGAGAATTTAAATTCCCGGAAAAACTCATAAGAATGGTAAAGGCTAGTATCGAAGGAGCAAAAAGCAGAGTTATGGTCCAAGGAGAACTTTCGGAGCCCTTCGATGTTATGAGTGGCCTCAAGCAAGGTGACTGCCTCTCCCCTCTCCTGTTCAACCTGGCCCCTGAGCGAGTGATAAGGCAGGTGATGAGGAACGAGGAAGGCACCCAGATAGCCGGAGAAAACGGAGTCCTGGCGTATGCGGATGACGTGGCCTTCTTAGGAAACAGCCCAGAAGAAGTTAAAAGTAAGGCGGGAAAACTACTTAAGCACAGCTGCAGAGTAGGGCTGGAAGTTAATGTCGACAAGAGCGACTACCTTATAGTCAGTAAGAATATTCATCTGGAGCAGAAATTAAATGTGGGGACCTTCTCCTTCCCAAGAGTTGAGAACTTCAGGTATCTCGGGTCCACGGTAACTAGCATCAACTCGATGTTGGAGGAGGTGGACAGAAGACTTCTGCAGGCCCAAAGAGCGTATTTCTCTGTCATCAAGCTGCTACGGTCCAGAGCCTTGTCAAGGAACCTGAAGTATAGGATCTACAGCTCCATGGTAAAGCCCGTTCTGATCTATGGGTGTGAAACCTGGACCCTGACCTCACATCTGGAGAAACGTTTCCAGACGTTTGAAAATAAAGTGCTGAGGAAGATAGCAGGTCCGGTCAAGGATAGAGAAACCCAAGAGTGGAGGATCAGAACCAACAGGGAGCTGAGGGACATCTTCTGGCAACACCCGACCGTAGTTGCAGATATGAAATCACGGCGCTTAGATGGGCTGGACACGTGGTGAGAAGCGGACAGCAGACAGCCATAGGACGCTCAGGTCCAAGGAGCCAGATCACGAGGAAGACCAAGGCTGAGGTGGGCTGACCTGGTGAAGAAGGATGCTGTGGAACACCACGTGGTGAACTGGCGACCGGTGGCGCACGACAGATCGCGGTGGAGAGGGCTAGTGTGGGCGGCTAAGGGTCTTCAGCCTTGTAGACTAGTAAGAGTAAGTGTAAGTACCCAAAAATTGGTTCTTACCAAAATGTTCCTCATTAAATGTCCAACTAACAAAATGTCCTCAGTTTTGAGATAGGACCAATACGAACACTGTTATAGCGCCCGAAAAATACGAAATACATTTCCGTAGAAAATATATCAAAGTAATATGTTTAAATTGCTAACGCAAAGCAATAAATGTTAAAATTTGATTTTTATGACTGGTAGTTTCTTATTAAAAAGAATAAAAATAAAATATATGTGATGGACTTTCTTGTACTAACCACTTTTTTCCAGATCACTCTTCCTCCTCTCATACTGGCACTACTGAGTATAAGAAAGTCTCTCTCAGAATTATCTTGAGCATTACAATAGTAATGCCAGTAAAAAATCTGTAAAATAGTGATTAGTATCAGATAGTTTTGTTAAGTCCATAGCACATATTTAATAATATAAATTTCACAGCCTATAGCAAAAGTAATCACTGCGCTTCACGGTGTTGCCGCAACAAAAGTTCTATTGCATATCCCAGGACCTACGAGAGCGTATAACTACTTCCGACAGAAGGGTAATAAAAGGTTCTTACAACAGTCATTAAATAATAAAAGTCCATGCATGCATAAGCTCCGTAAAATTAGCGAATTTCTACAGGAGGTATTCTCAAACTTGTTTTTTTTCCTCATAATATTGGCTTGATACAAACACGGGAAACGCGAAACACAGCATTCACTTATTAATAGAAGATTTTTTAACAGTTCGTTCAGAGCGGCGGTTCTATGGCGTGCAGCGCCAGCATCATTTATTGTTAGAAACGGGTGAGGGATTATTTGAGCACAGCTATAAAACATCGTCCAGAATTGGATAATGGAAAAATGGCTAAAGCGTTGGTCATGATGCTCGGATGACTGATCGACGTAAACCTACTTCCCGGACGTCAAGCTGCGTTTCAGCTCGACGTGGATACAGTCTGATCAGTGGATGTCCAAAATATCATCAGAAATGGAAACTTTAATTGTAAGCTCTTCTTCTTTAAGAAGAAGAACAACAAATCGTGCAGCGGCATCGAGACTGCAGAACATGTGTAGTCCTTGAATGTCCGATGGACGAGCAAGCTAAGGTGGAGTTGGTTCCTAGGAAAGGATCGTACTTGGTAATGGATCTAAGGCAGCTGGTGAATTTAACCGACTACCCGATATTTACCCGATTCGTCGGATCTTGCCGGGAGTGGGAGCAGGGACTGTAGGATGGGCTGGGACGACCCGATCCACGCAGATTGTTCCACCGAAGGCCGGTTCCAGTCCCTCAGTAACCCCTTGATGCCGGGCTTCTCTCCCCGCTTTAGGCAGGATGGATATGTTGCTTCATAGCAAGGCGCACCCTCCTTTAAAGTAAGGCTATATCAAAGCTATAAAAACATTTTACTACAGTTTAAAATATCAGCGAACGTACAGGCAGGTAAGAAACTACAGCCCAGCGGGTTTATGACGATGATGCTAGAAGCGATCCGCCATTTTCTGGGCGTATAGGTTTTATGGATGGGTACGATCTCATTGATCGATACAATAGTTAGAGGTGATTAAGACTCCCCCCATTACCATCATTGTCCCCGAACCGGCATTTTTCCACTACTAGTTCATTAGTTATTGTGATATATGCCCGGGCTTTAACTACGAGGTCATATCGTCTACAGCGCTCTTTCGCCACACTGTTGGACTTGAGCGCGACTCAAGAGTGTGCTAAATTTTGCCTACTCAGATTTATTCACCTAGAGTAGGGGTGTTTAACGAGGATCTGATATCGTACAGGCTCGGGACAATCGCTTATCGCCTCTTCCGAAGGACGGCGTGCTCAAAGTTTTTTCGCCCCCAGATAAAAGAATTCAAGGGCCTTGGCTGGGTTTTGAAACTGCATCAAAACTCTCCTGGAGGGTGAGGGTTTGGCGAACTATTGTCTGGTTGACTATAACAACATTGTCATAAGTACTAGCCATTGTTTTTGTGGCTACTCGTCGCAACGCCGGATACAACAGCTAGTATATTATAAAACGGAATTTTTTATGTTTCTTCTTTAACGATAAATTTCAAAACATTTTCTCTTATTTAAACATTTAAATGGTGCAAATAAAGTAGAGAAAAACAAAAAGATGCGGAAAGACTTAAGCGAGCTCCATTTGTGCTGAGATATGGTATGGAAGGGAGCTGTCGGTCATTACCAAGAAGATTGCTGAAACTCCATATAAAAGAAAAATGAAGGGAAGGCTTTTGTGTTAGTTTTACGACTCAAACTTGGGAGATGAAATAAAAGTGAAATTGTCCAACTCTTTATATTTGAGAAAACAAAATGAGATGGCTCATGACGAAATATCATTTCTCATTCGGTATGGAACTTCGGGAGGAAGCATAAACCAAAGAATAAAGTCAAATATATAAACATTCTTATAAATCTTTATTATTATTATTTTTACTACTTGCATGTTCATTGTTTTGTGTTCACAAATAATAATACTAATAAATACCGGTGGATATAGTATTTTATTTTATTTTATTTAAATTATGATAAATATTTTTATAGTTCTTCCAGAACCGTCTTTTTCATGTCGTTGTTACGTCCCTTCCTGTGGTCACAATCTGCAAAATAAAAAAAAAGAGAAAAACAATTATACAAAAAAATAATTGAACACTTCTATAGCTTCCCAAAATCTCCAGCGCATCCAATCCCTTCAATCCAAAATTCTTCGTACAATAGCCAATGCTCCTTACTACATCTTCAACAAAACCCTTCACACTGACCTTAACGTACCTTTCATCACTGAGGTCGCTAAGTCCAAAGATAAAAAATTATTTTCCCTTCTTAGTTCCCACAATAATCCTCTAGTCCGTGCCCTCTATTCTGCCATACTTTCCCAACGACGGCTTAAGCGTAAATGGCCTAGAGATCTCCTGATCAGAAACAGTGACAGTGACAGTGATTAGCTAAAAACGAGAGAAAAACAGTGACTAGGGAGTGTCACCACTGGGTGATTTCTCCCCTCATGACATTTTGACATTGCCATTACCTCTTTATTAGCACATTTGCTTGTTGTATTTTGTGTATACAGTTGTAAATAGCTATTTGTAAATAAAAATAAAAATTCAGTCTCCTATATTTATATTTCAAACTGGATTAAAATTAGTTTAGCGGTTTGTTGACGAGAGAAAATCTTTTCGCAAGAAATACACAAATTTAAGGAAATTCACTGTGTATAAGCAAGTCCTGTATTGGGCACGCTAGATATTTATCTGGTTTTGGTGAAGAGTTCAATTTTTGTTCTTTGGAATTTGCATCAAAGAAGGCGACTTAAAGATATTAAAAAAATGGGGGGTAAGCAAGGTTTTTGTAGAAAGACGGCCCCTGAAAGATTATTAGGTTGTTAGTTCTCTCTTAGGTAGGTATTTTATCAAATTCAGGAAGGGTTTTTAAAAGGATCTTAACGTATTCTTTGAGAGAGGAGCCTGGGTTCAACTCCTTGTCAATTTGACAACGAAGCTAAGGTCGCTTCTTTCATCAACCCCCCCCCTCCCCCCTCTCTAAATCCCTTCCTTCAAAAAAAAATAATAATAAAAAGATTTAGTAGTACGATGAAGTTTATTTATTCAATGAATAAACTAACTTTGAAGTTATGACGTCGTCATGGTTATCTTCTCTGAAAAATTTCATTTCATCTGAATTCTTTTTTATATTGCGGTAAACTTTCTAGCGGATTTCTTTTTAGAAAATGAGTATGTACGCTCAGAGTGATGAAAGGCCTACGTAAACTACACTTCATATTTTCCTCAAATACGATTTAAAATGTTAAATATTATTTTACATACAGATTTTAAGCCATCTAACCTCTTTATCCAATTCTTTTACTCTAAAGTCCTAACAACAATTGTCGATGCACCATTCTATGTATCTAATATCACACTCCACGACGACCTTAAAATTCCTTTTGTCAACATTCCCATCAAGTCCCGTTTCCCAAATTTCCATTTTAAACTTTTCTACCATTAAAATCCTTTTGCTCGATCCCAGTCGTCCCATTCTCATCCCGACTACCCTCCCCGAAGCTCCATCTTCTGCAGATGTCCCAGCCATCGCAGCCGCCTTTGCTTCACAAAGGTCACCAGGTTCCTCAACTCTTCTGCCATTCTTCTCCATCTTCAGCATGTCGACTTCTTCTTGTCATGTCTCGATCCTGAGGTTGTTCTCCACGTCCTCCAGTATCCTCCTCGGTACTCTGACTCCATCTTCTGTAGATGTCCCAGCCATCGCAGCCGCCCTTGTTTCACGAAGGTCACCAGGTTCCTCAACTCTCCATTGGACTCTCCATCCTCCGTCTATCCCCCTCTGGAATAGAAAGGTATATCTTTCTCAGTATCACCTCAGCCAAAATCTGACGAAAAATGAGACCACTTGACTACAAGATACCGCTTATATTTATCAAAACTCTCTTCGAATAAAAGTTGTGGTGTAGTTGGTTTGCGAGATACATGCCCAAAACTGTCCTCAAATGTAGTTTCGAAACTCATGTTGGATTGATTTATCCAATTGTAGTCTTTAAATTGTCACAGTTTATCATACAAATAAATCATAACAACAAATTTTAAAATATATTTTTGTTAGAGATACTTTTTTTTTTTATAAAAGGGGATTAAAATGAAGAAACGAAATATATTTTATATATGATGTAGCCATAGGAGGAAAAACATGTTTTGTATAAGAAAGTCCTTCCTTCCTTTCTTTTGCAGACCCCTCTCAAGATCACTTCATACTGGCGTCACTGGGTAAAGCAAGTAATGATCACCGGTTATTTGGCAATTCTGGATTGAAAAAAAGGTTCCTATCTAACAAAGAAAAGTTTCCCTAGAAAACGTACTAAATGGAAAATAAGGTATGTCATTATCAGCGTCACAAAGTCAAGAAGGTGTGTTTTTTTCAAGATACTTCTTCGTGCTGAACGTAAAGCAATGGTCCCGATCCTGTACAATATCAGGTATTCATTAAAGAACTCTTACTCTAGGTGAATAAAAATTTAGGTTATGCAAAATTTAGGATTCCCATAGTAGAGTCGGACAGTGACGAAATAGCTGGTAGTAGGCGATATGAGCTCGTAACTAAAGCCCGGGCATGAGTCACAGTAACTTATTAACAGTCCGTTGGGGTTCTGCTAGGAATTCAAGTACGTCTTGTGGATGTTCTAGGACCAGCCGTCCATTGAATGTCGTTGCAACTCCCAACAGTTCCTTTATGATATATTTTCTGTCTCTCACATATTATCAGTTTTACTGTCGGCAGTTTCGGCCCTTCTCAGTTTTACGATATATTCCCCCCCCCCCCCCCCCCCCCCTTTGTTATTCAAATTGGCCCCGTTGGTAGCGGCACTGTAGCTGACCCCTCCATTTCGATAAACAGAGATACGTATGTTAATGGATAAGTCTCCCCGTGCGGAGCTCACAAACCTTGGATTAATTTTATAGGTCGTAAATTGGAAGAGGGTCCTCTCTGCCGTTGTGCAGATGGGCTGGTCACAATACCCTCAGATGGGTTGGTCACAATGCCCCCAGCTGGTCCTCCTACCGTGTCCCAAGCCCAGACTCAGCTGAGAAGCGTTTCTATCAGCCCTCCGCGGTTTCCCACAACCCCTGTAGTTTAAATGAAAATTTATATTAATTGAACGAGCGGTTTTTTAGTTAAGTAAACTCGTAACTCTCTTAACTAGTTGTGCAATGCATTCTGCTGTTTGCAAAAACTGAGCTGAGTCAGTCTAAATTTATTGAATCATACAGTTAATGTGGTCGGTTAACATACAAGTAGTGCATTTGAAATGGGGCATATGAACCGGTTTGTGTTCACTGGATGGAACCGTAGTGTTTTCAAGTTTGCGCACTTTTACCGGAACATTTCTAAATCACTAATTGATAGTTTTCTTAGGTTTGAAGTCAGTTTGTACGTTAGAACACTCAAAAAAACGGCCGATGGTAAACCGAAAAGGGCTTCGCCCGGATTTTTACATTTGAAATCGAAAAATTCTATTTTGCGCGAGAATTGTGTCTCTCAATTGATTTCAATGGGGATTTCGTTTTTCGGTGATTATTCCTCCGTGGTATGTTCGTTTCAGATTTTTTTAGTAGTAAACCATCGTCACCGTGTCCACTACCATCGAGACAAATTTCAATGTGATCGGTAAAGGGGTTTAGGGGAGTACGAGTACAACGAAATACATGAGTCGCCTAAGAAAGAGCTTCGTAAACTGAGCTCAATAAATAAAATAAAAATACTTCAAGGAAACAGCTTTTGTCAGTTCATTAGTTAGTTAGTTAGTTAGTTAGTTAGTTAGTTAGTTAGTTAGTTAGTTAGTTAGTTAGTTAGTTAGTTAGTTAGTTAGTTAGTTAGTTAGTTAGTTAGTTAGTTAGTTAGTTAGTTAGTTAGTTAGTTAGTTAGTTAGTTAGTTAGTTAGTTAGTTAGTTAATTAGTTAGTTAGTTAGTTAGTTAGTTAGTTAGTTAGTTAGTTAGTTAGTTAGTTAGTTAGTTAGTTAGTTAGTTAGTTAGTTAGTTAGTTAGTTAGTTAGTTAGTTAGTTAGTTAGTTAGTTAGTTAGTTAGTTAGTTAGTTAGTTAGTTATTGTGACTAATGCCCGGGCTTCAGCTACATATCGCCTCTCACCAGAGCGCTCTTCCGTCACTCCGATAAACATGAGCCAGACTCTATTGTGGAAGTTGCAAATGTAGGCATCGTACAGGCTCGGAAACGTCCCTTCCTCAGCCGGGTTTGAACCCGCGATCTTCAGCGCAGTAGGCAAGCACGCTACCTCTCAGCTACCGGCGCCCCCATCATCAGTGCTTTGTCGTGTGTACATATTTTTTTCTGAACGAAAACTCAGAAAACTCCTCTTTTTTTTTAGAATATTGAAATAGTTTTTAGAATGGTAATAACTAAAATTACATGCAAATATGCATTTAAGGAACAATTTTCGATTGGACTAACCAAAAAGTCATAATTTAGTATCAAATGACCTTTTTTTAATTAAAAAAAAAAAAACATTTGAGTACTGAATTACGGAAAGTTTTGTGATCGGTCAAACATTTGATGCAGTGTTTTCAATGTATTTCAAGTTTTCAGATAGATTCTCAGCCAAATTGACCAAAGGAAAGGGGGAGATTAGAGAGGAGGCTTATCTAATAACTGCTGATAGAATGAATGTATCGATACGAAATAGCCCAATTTTATGTGGGGAGTAAAATAAACCGGCCTTCGGATTGGACGTTAATCGATGGTCTCGAGCCTTGTACGTTGTGAGGTACTGTCAAAGACTCCCAGAATAGAGTCGGGCTCATGTCCACCAGAGTGACGAAAGAGCGCTCTGGTAGCAGGCGATATGACCTTATAGTTAAAGCCTGAACCCCATAAGGACAGCATTTATCGATCTTCAGCCAAATTGTCTTAAAAGAGAATAGGAGAGAAGCTTAACTAGAAAACTCTATTAACTGCTGTTGTAATGAATGCAACGACACAAAATTTCATAGGTGAATTCAAAACCCGATAAGGACGATTTTCTTTGGAATCAGTGGAAGGGAGGGGGGATCAGATGGGGACTTAAACCCCTATAACTGCCGTAGTAATGAATATATCGAGAAGATATTTTATATTCGAAGTCAAAACCCTGTCGAATTTCAGCAATATCGGCTGAAGGAAGGGAGGGAGGGTTCAGGGAGGGGGCTCAAGTCAAAAACCCTAATAACTGCCGATGTAATGAATTCATCGAAACACAAGATTTAGTATGATTTAGGAGCCCCTAAGTAAGACAACTATTGAATATTAGCGCAAAAAGATTGACCAGTTTTGGAGGGGGAGCGAAAAGTTAATTGATTAATTCGTTCTGGGTGATTCACGGACGACTTTTTCGTTTTGAACAACACATTATTTATGTCCATCAATGTTAGCAATCGGCAACGTGCGAAGCGATTGCGGCAGAAACCTATTTCATTCGTAGTTGCTTTAAATATCGCGGTAATTGTACAAAAGCGATATGGCTAACAGATAGTCCTCGACTAGGGTAACAGTTGATACGTCATAAAGTTTACAAAACAAAAGGAAGTCAACAATAGTCGGACTTGACTGACCGCTCCTGTCCGGCCTGACTGAAGCCTGTCCCGAGAGGGTCTCGGCTTATTGTCTCCATAGCGTCTGTAACAAAGCGTAGCCAAGAGTCCCCCTCCCCTATAAAATTTGCATATCAGCCCTTTCACATTGTTTATAAGGTAATAAAAGTCTACCCTGTCTTCGCGATGGGAGGGAATCTTCAGACGTGTTCTGTTATTTCATACACTTTTTTTTTGTTGTTGCTATTTTCGTACCTATATATATTTTTTTTCGGAAGCCACCCTTGGTTCGGTGGGAAAGTTATTTTACGATCTTGTCCTCAATAGCGACTAGAAGAAAAGGGACATACGATAACCGTCGAATTTGCCGGGTCATAGGCTACTGTAATTGGCTATAAAACCTTCTTTTTTTTTAGGTGTCATATTTTCGTAGTTGGTTCGGAAGGGTCGTTTTGTAACCTTTTCATACTAAAGTTACGATACATATATTTTATTCCGTTCAGGAGTAGCATGAAAAAGTGTATGTCCAGGAATGGAAGGCGCGGCTCACCGTCCTCAACCTATGAGCTATTTATTCATGTATTACCAAGCCTGAAAATATTCACTTATTTCATTCATATTGTTCAGTTGTTAAGTCGTAAAATGGGCAAAATGAGTTAAGTGTACTGTGATCATCTTCCAAGCCGTCTGCGCACTTTAAAGAAGTTGGGAGCTCAGGCTAATACTTTCGGTATTATATACTCGTAAAATTGTCTATGTTCTCGATTAATCTACAAATCAAATTAATGTACTTATTTGAGGAATCATTCACGAGATAACTGCATATAACCATTTATTCACTACAGCAGACTATTCCAAGTGAAGAAGGCGTTTTCGGTTAAATCAACTTGCTCAACTTTGGAGAGGCATTACTCACGAGTATTTGAAAAAGTATGGTTAATAATTAGGTGTGATGGGTAATGATTAGGTAACTAAGGGAAAATCGAAGAAAGGATTAACAATATTCATTTTCATTCACTCCTATAGATTTAGAAGGTATATGATTAATAATGATACAAACATAATTTATTTATTCCAAAAACTGGATTTACACGATTAATGCAAAAGTAAAAAAGTGCTGTCCTGAAAAGTTATGAATTTAGACTTACCAATTTATTCCCTGTGATCAGAGATATACAAATGGGAGTGTTCGTTTATCTATCCCTTCCTAATATCTTCCTCTCTATACTGATATCTAAAGAGAGACAATTTACAATGTTTATTTGAGGAGAAATCTCAAAAACTACTAAACCGATTTGGATAATTCTTTCACTGTTGGGAAAGTTATTTATTTCCGGTGAACATAGACTATACATCTTAACGTTCTGTTAGAAGGCAACTGAGCAGTGATGGTAAAAGTGAAGCAAGTCGGAGAAGATACGGCCGTGCGGGTGCCATTTATTGCATACGGTGCCTAAACCGTTGAAGATTTATGAAAATGATATATGGAGGAATTGGTGGCAATGAATATGTCTAAAAAAAAGTCTGGGATAGCATATACTTATTTATAACAGATAGCCTTCAATAAGACTTTTTATCTTCATATATAAATCCGTAGTTTTGTCTGTCCGACTGTTAATAACTTTTCAGCGCAAAAACGACTGAATCGATTTAGACAAAATTTCATCCTTATAAGTCCGACTAAATCACATTCTATGTGGCGTCTCAAATATTAGAACGGAAGTTATAAGAATATTTTTTATTTATGCATTTTAGTGCAAATAGTCTATTTTACTATGAGCTTGTCTTGGCGACTGGAACTTTATAGATTTTTACTAAATGATTTTTTTTTTTTGTAGTGCCTATCACATAAGTTATCTTAGCATAACTTACCTGGGAAAACAAAATTCAAAGAAGGGAAATGCTTTTGTCATTTTTGCTTGCCAAGAGTGAAGCATGTCTTGTATGGATCAACTTCTTGGAAAACAACATATTTTTATATTTATTTTATCTTATTTAATAAATGAATGAAAATAACTTGGCTATCACTGAGTTTTAGGTTTTATATTGAATATAGCAGGGAACTGAATCATTCTGAGACAATCATTTTAACTATAACAAAACTTACTGTAAATAATTAAACTTCCTCAGTCTAATAATAAAAACTGCAAAGTCTGCTAAAAGAAACCATGACAAGAAAAAACCTTCCATCCTATTTAAATTAGTTACATTATTTCCCGATAGAGTTCGGCTTCCTTAGCTCATCAAATTTAATTAAAGGAGGAAATTTTAAAAATTTCACGAAGAATGAGCCGACCCAACTGTAATGTATTGATTAATAGATAAACAGTAACATTTGAGGTCAAAATAACCTGATAGCCATATTTCTTATGACAATATCTGCTACTATTTTCACCGGTAGCTCAGTGGTATGCGTGCTTGACTTCTGAGCTCAAGGTCGTGGGTTCGTAGCACGACCGAGGCCCTTAGTTTATTTTATCTGGGAGGTAAAATAAACTTAAGCATGCCGTCCTTCGGATGGGACGTTAAGCGATGGTCCCGAGCCTGTACGATGTCAGGTACTCGTTAAAGACCCCTATCCTAGGTGACTAAAAATTTAGGGTAGGCAAAATTTAGGACTCCCATAGTAGAGTCGGGCTCATGTCCACCAGAGTGACGAATGAGCGCTCTGGTAGTAGGCGATATGACCTCGTAGTTAAAGCCCGGGCATGAGTCATAAAACCTAACCTAACCTACTATTTTCACTGGTTGCATTTAGTTATTGTAGTAATTATTTATAAAAATAATAATAATAATAAACCAATTTAAATTATAATCATTCGTTATTTCCTTAGTTCATTTGTCAATAAGGTATTAAGATAATATTTTTTAATCAGTTTAAATGTTTAATTGATAATTTTTTCTTTTTCGGTTATATAATTGGTCGGGTTGAAATGGTACGAATAAAATAAGTTAGATTATTTAAAAAATTATGGGAGCCTGTAGCACAAATGTTTGCCTACCATGCTCATGATCGCGGGTTCGAAACCCGGCCGAAGCTCTTGGTTTTTTTTATATATATGGGAGGTAAAGAAAACTGCGTAGCTAAATATCATTGGTTGACTTACATAGGCGCTTCTCATTGCTCACACTAAATTTTGTGGTCATACATTCATTTATGGGCAGTTGTTAGGGTCCCCCCCCCCCACAGATTGTTTTTAGCATTTCAGTAGAAGGCATTATGAAAGTGTTGAAAAAATAACTAAATTTCTTATTGATTACACAACTAAAGAACTCATAGTGCTCAAGTGGGGGAATTTGGAACTAGACAGTCTTAAATTCAGTAATATTTTTATTTTCTTATATCTATAGTGTAAGAAAATATCTTAATTTTCATGTAATTGTCCATGTCCCCCGAATACGTGAACATTTTTGCGATAATGACGTGTGTGTATATGTGATTGAAAGCAGTGAGCGCTCTAACGCAGAAACCATTGTAGCTATGAACTTGAAATTTTGTATAGAAAAGTTACATGTGTAAACTTAGACCTGATTATATTTTGACCGAAATCGGACGTAACTTAAAATCATTTTATTTCGGAGTCTTAAATACATTTTACAAGGTATCGCTTCTATTCATGACCTAATCCATTTTCAAGTAAAACTTTTAGAGAAAACCAAAATATATATTTTAGATTAAATACAACTTTTCGCAGGTCGTCCGGTTTTAGAGATACATGTCGAAATACAACTTTTCGCAGGTCGTACGGTTTCAGAGATACATGTCGAAATACAACTTGTCGCAGGTCGTACGGTTTCAGAGATACATGTCGAAATACAACTTTTTGCAGGTCGTACGGTTTTAGAGATACATGTCAAAATGTCGTTTTGAATAATATTTTTAGACATCCTTGAATTATTTTTTTCTATAAATTTTCTTCTACTATTCAGTTTTTATATCGGTTGGTGGATAAGGTCCGACACCATTAAATTGTAAAACTTTCATGAAAATGAAGTGAATAGACAGATACAACAATGAAATTTTCGCCTACGAAACCTTTCAGTGTGTGATCTGATCATACTTCTCTGTAATACTTTTATTATTTCCAGGATATCAGCAACCTGATAAATCCAGACAGACTCCATACACCTGGCACAGTCCTTTCAGGATCACCTTGACCACAACCTTCCACAATTATTTGAACAGACATTTATTTTATATTTATTTTATGATAAGAATTACATAATTTGAATTTTTAGTTACGTAACCCTTATCTCTTTCATTTTGTTCTTTATATTATATTCGAAAAGAAATATGCCAGCATCATTTTCATAATTCTGCTAAAAAGTCATTTGTCATCTGAACTATCTGTGTCGATTTTAAACAGGTCAAAAGCAGTTTTAAAATATATTGATAAAATAATTGATGGCGTTTGATAGCAAAGAAGTATTTTTTTTTATTATTATTATTACCATACATAGTACCTTTTTTGTTCTTAGGAGGAGGGCCATTCAGATTTCCGAGACTGCGTCATTTGAGGTGTTAGTCCGAACTAAGCTCTACAGCAGTGTTCCTCAAGGTTTTAAAGAATTTGACCCATGAGAAGACTATACAAAACAATCTCAACAGTCACAATAAAGTACATTTATCGAAATATGTATAAACCGCACTGAATCTACGCAAGGCAAAGGGGGAGGAGGGGGGAGACCATAGATGATTTAGTGTGTTTTTTGGACGGAAAATTCCTAGCCAAATCCAGAAAAGCTGAAATTTGGTAGGCAAGAGCACAGCGCCCTCTCTGAGCCTGGAAAAGTCTGAAGACTGAAAAATTCAAAATAGTAGCCGGAGTTATGAGGAGCCCAGATTCGGATTTTATATTAGAAAATGTTTTTGAAGCTCAATGTTGATTTAATTCGATTTTGGCCTCCCCCTCCCAGCTGTATTTCCAAAACAGTCAAAAAAATTGAAAATGACCCCCATACATTTTGAAAGCAGCATGAAAGCCAACTTTGTAAAGTTCTGAATATTTACCTTGTCGATAGTGCCCCCTGTGTTTGTTTTGTGGTCAGCTTCACTTGTATGAAAGGTTAAGTAGCCCTGTAAACATAAGGGTGGAGGGTGGTTGCCCGCACAAACCGGCCCTGCGTTCAGTTAATAAGAGTTGTCAACCTCACGAGTTGTGCCTCCTCAATCTGACTGGGCAAGCAGGGTGCTTTGAGTTGAACCACTGGCTCGGAAGTGCAAATATACCAGATCGTGGGACCACTAGATTTATCGCTAGATAATCTACCCTTCCTTGAGTCCGTTAAAACGATACATTTGCACTCAACATGCATGCAAGCCGTCTGCATTCCAGATCCTTTCGGATGGTGCTGTAGTTCATTGTTACCCAGCGAGCTAATTGATGACCAACTGTTGGACTATTGTCTAGTCGCATGTTGATGTATTGCACATCGGGAATAATGGACCGGGGCATGAGAAATAGACACAGGGGCGTTACAAAGTGCAACTATTTTAGAGGATTTGTATAATCTATATTGGTAAAGCTGAAATAGGGTTTGTTTGTGTGTTTGTTGCAGCATCACGCCCAAACGGCTGATCAGATTTTTATGAACCTTACATTTAGCATCCTTTTGAGGTCGATTGAATATTAGGCTATGTGGCGCCCAAAAATTATGAACGGGAGGGGGATTGTGGGGGCCCTGAGCATAAAGTAACCATAAGTCAGATATTTAGTTATTTGGATTCATGCCCGCGCTTCAACTATCTGGAACAGCGAGCTCAAGGTTTTTTCCCTTCCCACTTCCCTGGCTAAGGGTTTTTAACAAGTACCTGGCGTCTAACTAGTTCTATCTTTGAAATAAAATTCTCTGCCGGACGGAATTCGAACCCTCAACCGCGGTATGACCATGCGATCAAAGCCTCACACCTCTAACCCACACGGCCTCCACAATGACCTCAAAGGTCTCTTTGTCACCGACCTCATTAAATTCCCTTTTTCCAATTTCCACCCTAATCTCTATTCGCTTGTTAATCCTGCCGCTCGACTCCCGTAGCCATCGAAACAATCCTCCCCGAAGACTGAGGTAATTCTAGCCGAGAGAAATTTGCCTTAAGGTTAGGAGTAAAGTTAAAATTACTATTTTTTTTTTTAATGTTTTTTTTTGTAGGGGTAATTTAACAAATTTTGTCATGGCAAGATTACTAGTGACGTGCTTTGCTACTGGCTGCCATTCTTTCGAAACTGCAGCTGGTCTGAAGAAATAATAAATTTCAATTTTTTTTTTTTTTAATTTACAAAAACCATTTGCTCTGTGAGTAAAAAAAAATGCTATGCATTTAAAAACCAACTGTTTATGGTTCAGAGTTTGGGGTAGGATGGCCGCCGCCGTAGAAAGCCCGTCGCTACTAATCTTTGCAGTAAATGCGACACATAATGAAAATAAGATGTAATAAATCCAAAATACTTCATGTTATCCGACCGCCTGATTCGATAAATAAAAAAAAAAGTCTGTCCGTTCGTCTGTATGTGATATACATATTGCAAGACATCATATCAAATTTGAATTGAAAGTTAACAATATTACCAGTAAGTATAACGGAAATAGACAGTAGTCAGAGAAGCAGTAGGCTTCTTCGCTTCTTCGCTACTTCTTGTCCAATTCGTTACCCAAAATATGATTATCTACGTTATTTCTAACTTTATCAAACAAAAAATGTTTAGAACGAAAATCCCTGCTCTCCAGTTCCTTTCAAATATATTCCGGATTTCTGTCTCCTATATTGGGTTCTATAGATAGAACATGTCTAGGGAACTAAGACTGACGTGGAATCCTCACGAAACGACAATGCCTGAACCGACGGTTTGGGCAGCTCCGTCTGCTGCTAAGAAGAAAATCCAAAATGTCTGTTGAGCATAAATTAGCTATGTACAAGACAATAAATAATAAGACCTATATGGACATACGTACTTGAACTATGGGGTTGTGCTAAGCCATCTAACATCAAGCGTATCCAGTTCTTTCAATCCAAAGTCCTAACAACAATTGTCGATGCACCCTTCTATGTTTCTCAACTCATCCACCATAATGCTCAGTTCTGTCATCACATTCTCATACCGACAATCCTCCCCGAAGATTGAGGCGGTGCTAGCCGAGAGACCTGTTACATTATGTAGCTAATATTTAAGAGTGCTGACAATGGCCAGTTTCTTCCCTCATATTTATTTTGACACATTGTCATCAAATTTACTAATAGTTTTATTTTACCGATTGTAAATATGCTTAAAAAAAAATAAAAAATTAATATAGTTAGTTATTATGACTCATGCCCGGGCTTTAACTACGAGTTTATATCGCCTTCTACCAGAGCGCTCTTTCGTCACTGTGGTTGGCATGAGCCCGACTCTACTGTGGGAGTCATAAATGTTGGTTACCCTAAATTTTTATTCACATTGGATAGGGGTCTTTAACGAGTACCTGACATCTTACAGGCTCGGGACCATCCGAAGGACGGCGTGCTTAAGTTTATTTGACCTCCCAGATAAAAGAAACTAAAGGCCTCGGCCGGGTTTCGAACCCACGACCTTGAGCTCTGAGAAGGCACGCACGCATACCCCTGAGCTACCGGCGCACTCAAAATGAATATATATTGACGCTGTAACTAGTACTTCGAATAGTAAATGAGAAAACATGAAATAACTGTTTTTGTCTTTCCCTTTCCTTTTCTTTAGTGATTTGGAAATCATATGTGACCTAACACCTATTCCTGAGCTGGCAGATTCAAATTATTAAATTCGGTTAAAATGTGTCCAGCCATTCTCCCGTTATGTGGAAGAGACAAGACAAGAGATTTAACAGACAAACACCATCTGCTTTGTATGTATATGTACTCCTCCATAAGGTATTTTCTGTTATTTATTTCCTTAATTTCCTTTCTAACTTCCCTACTGTCCTTTCTCTTCTGCTGCCCCCAATTGTCCATCCATAAGTTCTTTTCTTTCCCGATGTTGGTCTTCCAACTGGTCCATCCGCTCTTCTATTCCTACTCCAAATCCTTATTATTTCGTTCTCACGAATCTTCCTCCATTTCTTTTACCTTTACCATTACCCTCCTCTGTGACTATTCCTTGCACATTCCGGTCGTTGGCAAAGAGCTGAAGGTCTGTGCCGCAGTCTCCTTCTCTTCAACTTGCCAAATCCAGTGTTTTCCGTTCCCTTGACTTCTTTGAGCCCTTGGTCTTTATACATCGAAAAACTGATACAGCGGACTCCGTTATCATTGCTAACTCCATACAAAATCTCGGCACCGTTGGGCGAAAAACTTCTTCCCTGTCAATCTTTGTATTGGAATCGCTCATTATGACTAATATATCATACACTGATATTTTAATCAGATCCACGACAAGCTGCTCATTGAAATAGTTCTTCGCGTTGTTCTCTGTGTCTTCCGTCGGTGCGTAAACACTGAGTACGGTAGTGTTGCACTGAGAGTCTCAATAGGCATATCATCTCATTTAAAGCGAAGAAGGCTCTCAGTTTTTCTGACATATTCGCTAATCGCTAAACCAGTCCCTTCTATGTGCAGTCCGTCTTCCCCCCGCTGTAAAATATGCTATGGCCGTTTACGGTAACTTCGCCGTTGTCTGGCCACCTAACCTCCTGCAGGGCGATCATCTCCTGTTTCATTATCAGCGTTTGCGCAGTACTTCGTGAAAAATATTCCATGTTTCGAGACTTAGTTCTTTGTCATTTACGAATCAGAGTTGACCTGGTGAGGATCAAGCTTAGGCTGAAAGACGAAGATGTCAGATACCCAGGTGAGGGATAAGGAAGGGAAGGTCTTTACACATAGGAACAAGCGTCAGTAAAGAGTATTTTGAAAGACTTTTGAACCGATCGGCATTCGAACCCCCCCCCCCCCCCCCCCAAAGGAGAGAAGCGACAGAAATTGGAAGCTGGTAGAAGAGCTTGAATATTAGCCACCCAGAGGCTCAAGAATGGGAAAGCACCAGGCATGGCCAACCTTCCCAGTAAGCTCCACCGTCTCAATCTGGAAAAAAGAAGAAAAGATCCCTGAAGAGTGGGAGACTACCCTCATATGCCCATTACTCAAGAAGTGAATCAAAATGGAGTGTAAAAACTATTTAAACTACTTTTGGAAAGGAAGAGACGGGGGTTGACCTCTCTGACAAAATCTTTTATGTAGGATATATGTGAGTGATGCCCCTAGAGTTTGCCTCGTTGATGTATATTCCAAGGTAGGTAGGTACATTTGTGTGATGGAGGGTGTGTCCTATAAATTGTGGTTATCAGTTGGTCCACCAGAGTTAGTCTTCCCCGTCACGTATTGTCACGGAAGGCCGACCCTTGCTCTCTCATCTCTCATACAAAACGGGAATTTCAACAGAACACACCGACAGAGAACCGCTCTGTGCAAAGTCACTGATCTTCAGATCGGAAAATGGAAATATTCTACTCATTCCATCGGTCAAATTAATAGTGTTGTGTTCGCACAGGTACATTGTGCGGTGACTTACAGTCATGCTGAGGCAATGTCAAACATCAAACAGTCACAGAGAAACATAATTACCCAGCGCTACTATTCTGGTAATAGAAAAGAGATTCGACGTGCTACGTTGACAGCCTCTAACCTTGCTAATTCCATTACGGATACACCTCGGTTATCCGGCATCAATGGGTCAGGCATCAGAGGAAAACACAATTTTAAGAGAAATTGATTGGAAATAAGAAGTCTTGTGACGGCCAAAACAGATATTATTTCCCCGCTATACACATTATAGAGAAAATTATGTTAACGATCAAAAATTGATGTTGAGTTTTCACCGAAATTTCATGTTTTCCGACTCCAAGAATGAAAAAAATCTTTTCTATCTATATTTGTGTTTTTGGGCACTATAACTCCGGATAAAAAGATTATATCAAAACACAATTGTATATGTGTGTAGAGAAATCCATAAGGACGACTACTATTCATATTCAGCCAAATCGGTCAAAGAAAAGGAGGGGGAGAGGGGGGGAGGCATATCACAAAAACTCTAATAACTGCAGAAGTGATGTATTGAGGATTCAGAGTTCTCTGGTAAGTCCACTATAGAGAGAACCGCTCTGTTGCATAGTTCGCCCGTCATAAAATCGGATTATAGTGTTTCAATAAATGAAATAATTTGTCAGTTCTCTTCGTTCAAAAGAGAAGAGACTCAAATCCTAATTTCCAATTGGCTATTGATTGGCTGCCAGACTGTCTCTCTCTCTCTCTCTCTTCTGTCCGGGTGGAGGAACTGGAAACCAAATTAAGATAAATTATGCGAGATCAACTGTGGCATTAGACGGGGGTTGAAGGTCTTAGCTGGCAGAAAGGACGACCGGCTTGAAGCAATTTAGGACAAGACAGAGGACTGGAGGAGATCCCAGCAAAGGATCAACTCTCTGCAAAAGAGATAATTAGTTGTATTGGGCACAATGACTTGGCCGGAAATTTGGTTGGAGTGGCAACCAAAAACGTTGACTATTTTCACCTTGAAAGGATAAGTGGGCGACATCTGACTTATAGAATAAGAAATATTTATTATGCTGCTACTAAAGGTATAAGAATTAAAGCAGATTATCTCCAGAATTAAAATGACATTTTAAGCCGTTTTCTTGAGTGATGCAAAAACGGTTAGTTAGCTTAAAAACTCTTTACTAAAAATGATACTTAACATTTTTCGCACAGATATTGTGAAACACTTAATAAAATAATATAAAGAAAAACGAATGTTTTTTTAAAATATTGTCTATTTCACAAGATATATAAACAATATATTGGTGTCCCCATAGTAGAATTGGGCTCATGTCCACCAGACTGATAAAGACCACTCTGGTAGTAGGCGATATGTAGTATTGTTAAAGCCCTCGTAATGAAAGCCCAGACATGATTCATAATAACTAATTGGTAGTGCTTTATTAAAAAAAATTGAAAATAAATATGTGATCTATCTATAAAAGGACTTCATATACCAATCGTTTTTTTACAGATCACTCCCTCCCTTCCGCCCTCTCAAATTAATTTCAAACTGACATTATTGGATATATTTAAATTACTTTGAGAACAACGCTGTTCAGAAGTATAGAGAAAGTTATGCAATCGGTGGGAAGTTCAGTTTTTCCTGGAATTTCACGTTTTCAAAACCTCTAAATTTAAAAATGAAAATTTTTATTCCTGTTCAATTTTTGTGTGTCTGTGAATATAATAACTCCCGACAAAATGAATATGTACCTACCTTAATGTATATGTGTGAGAAGGAGTTCAACTCACATTAACTACCAATCAATGTACGAGTTTACCTATATAGTTTACTGGGAGGAAGAGCAGAAACTTTGTTGACTAATTTGCGCTGGGTTGCCGGTGACTAACCGACGGAATATTTTTACTCGAGTAAAATCCATAAGTGCACCCAGAACATGACAAGTCAACGCCTCATTGCGTTTGCAAATATTAAAATTTTCTGGGATGCTTCTAGTTCCATATTTTCGGTATATCTTACAAGTCAGGTACCAACACGATCATTCGTTGTGACCTGAGAAAGAGGCGTGAAAACGACCACTTCCTAGTGAACACTTCTCGGAGATATGCTCAAAATATAGAACGGATATTTTGTGTACTAGTTGATACCCTAGTTAGGTATCGTGAAGACGACCGTACTGTATAGAATAACTCTTTTAAGCTAATAAGTCCAATTTGTTGCCAAAAAAAAAAAAATCCTGATCTTTTGTGGGCCACACAAGAGAACTCTGGGGTCGCGGGTAGCCGACCCGTGTACAGAAAAAAATACAATTTTCTGACTTTTCTTCCTTCATCACGTGAAATATTGACCTCTCTCTCCCCCTTAAAGAAGCACACAGATTTAGGGTAATTTAGACAAGACAGAGGGGAAGCCAAGTGGAGAGGATTCAAGCAAAATTTCAACCCTGGCAAAAAAATAAGTAGCCCCTCCTACTAAAAAAAAAAGCTCCCCTCTAGAACTGACTATTGAAAACAAGACAATTTATGAGACGTATGTCAAGAATAAATAGCCTATATATTACTGTACTTTTTTGTTATTGTTTTCTTGGCTTATTTATCTTTTTATGTTAGGAAAGCGAAAAGCTGTCTGTCTGTTGAAAGGCGTCTTGTGCATAAGGTAGCGAATGAAGGAGCGGCTTCTCTGAGTGTAATAAAGCTATATTATCATATTATGCTCAACTGGATCTAAACTTTTTTCTCAAATCCAACCCTCTTATGGTAATTTTTGAAGAGGGCCCCCCTACCCACCAAAAAAAAAATTCCAAATTGAAATTTATTTCCATGTAACTTTTGACGAAAAATGTGTAATTAAATGCTCTCTTAGGGGTTGTTTCTTAGAAGGTGACCAAAAATTCACTGATTGATTTTCAGCCATGTCGGTCGATTGGTTTGGTAGGGCGAGAACTTAGTTATTTTTCCCTTAATTACTATATATTTTCATTTACTATATAATCTATAGCTATAATATAACTATATAATAAAAAGCGGTAAAGGTAATGAAGTATATATTATATACTTCATTACCTTGACCCCTTTTTACCTCCATTCTATGACCAACTTCCCCTTCTCCTCTCCCCCACCTGGTTTATTCTCTATATCAGTTCCTTAGCTTCTCATTCATTTTCTTCTGCTTCTCTTATTGTTTTTTTTCATTATATTTCTTAAGAAAATACTAGGACAAGGTATATGAGAGAATGTTTTGGGGGAAAACAGGGTCTCAGTTTACTGTTAAATAATGGGACAATAACATTGGACTATATTATAGGACTGGGTTAGCACTTTGTGGAGGCGGCATGACCACGCGACAAGACCAAAAAATGGGGGGTTCATTTCAGTATTTTTTTCACTTTTTTTTTTCTTTTTTTTTTTTATCATCTCATAACCCTGGAGGGAAGTGAGTTTGTGGGTTGGGTCTCTATTGCCTCATATAGAGAAGAGTTGAAAGCTGAAATAAAACCATGAGGATTCTAATAAAGTGAGGAGTTGTAGCCCCTTCATTCCACGGTAATACTAACCAAACCGTCCATAGAGACCGTTTTTACTTCCCCAGCTATACGAAGTATGGGAATTTATGTAATCGGTCAGAAATTCGAAGTTGAGTTTTCATCGGAATTTTAGCTTTTCCGACTAATTTAAAAAAGAAAAAAAGTCCGGTTTCTTTGTACATGATAACTCTCTATAGAATGAACGAATCGACACAAAATTTTATATGTGTGTCCAGAATCCCTTAAGGACGATACATAATGATTTTCAAACAGTTAAACCAAAGGGAGGGGAGACTAGGGGGGGGGGGGGTGATTCAAAAACCTGAATAACACAGAAATAATGCATAAATCGACAAGAACGTTTATTTGCCTCAAAAGGACGATTCGTATAAATTTTCAACTGGAAGGAAAGGGGAGTACCAGAAAGGGTTTGTACTTGTACCCACTTATATGTAATGACGTATCGACACGGAATTTTGAGATTCTAACAGAATTCTAAGCAAAATATTGTAATTAGTCATGTTAAAGGAACGCCTCTTGGTCTCATGGCGTGAAAAAATATTAAATAAAAGTCAAAAATGATGCTTCACATGGATGAAAACTAAATGTGTCGCCCTTGCAGAGAAATGAAATTCAGTTGAAAACCCCGAATCGAATTTCTGAAATAAAAACTGTCCGAGGAAAAACGGGAAAAATACAAACACATTGATAGTGCTCTTGAAATATTACGCACTGATCACGATTTGGAGAGAAGCAACAAGCGCCGAGTATTCGCGCTGAACGCGAGAATGGACACCGGTTTTAGCCAGCCAGAACACTAAGGACTTCTTTCTTGGATGTCAGCAGATATTTTCTACAGTCCAAAGAATGCAAGACACCACAGCTCAGCTACACAGTAGTAAAAACATCTGCTCATAATAATGGAAACCTCAAAAGTCCTTCTGATTTGAAACTATATTGCGGTGGAACGTCGGACTCGCCCAGCCATTGTGGTCGACAACGCTCATGTCCAAGATCACAGGATCATTGGCGTAGGACGTGTTGGATCCTGGATTCATGGAGGAGTAACGCTGTTCCAGGGGCTGTATGTTTCCATTAGAGGAGGCCTCGTGAAGACTAAGAGCTGGTACGTGAGCTGAAGGGAGACCCGGGAGTCTAAGAGGGAGAACTAGCAGCTGTGACGGCACGAACCACTAACAACCAACTTTATCTGGGAGTGGGACGAGATGGGACGTTTTGGGCCTGAAAGGTCACTCAGTCTAATTCGTGTCCTTGGCAACTGGGCTTCGCAATACCCGAAATTTCAAGTTGTCAAGCCTGTGAACAAGATAACTCAAGATAGAATGAATGTATCAACACGAAATTTTATATGTGAATCCAGAACCCTCTAACGATGACGTCTATTGTTTTTCAGCAAAATCGAGCAAAGAGAGGGGGATTAGAGAAGAGGCTTAACTGAAAAACTGTAATAACTGCCGTAGTGATCAATGCGTCGATACAACATCATATATAACGGGCTAATATTAATTAAGGGGCTAATACCTGTCGATGTAATGAATGTATCGACATGAAATTGGATATTTGAAGTAGAAACCCAATGAGGGACATAACCTGTCACATTTCAGCGATATCGGATGAAAGTAAGGGGGGTTCAGGGGAGGGGGCTCAATTCAAAAACCATAATAACTGCCAACGTAATGTATTTTTCGACAAAAAATTTAGTATGAGGATTAAGGAGCTCTTATGTAAGTCAACTGTTGAATATTGGAGCAAACGTTCGTCTGGTTATGGAGGGGGAGCGACAAGTTAATTGATTAAATCGTTCTGGGGAGGTACATTGCCTGTGATTCACTTTTTTTTTTCTTATAACACAGTCACAACTATTGTTTCTTGGTGCCATTTGCAACCATAAGGGAAGAGTGAAAGAGTCTCGAATGCATGAATACCTACGTATCTTCCATCGCTTTAAAAGCAAAAAGTTGACCGATTAAGGCAACAAATCTGTAAAGAGGCGTATAGACACGCGAGCAACGAGCCGAACATTAGTCAGTGCGCATGCCTGGGGATGAAGTGCGCAGGCGCTAGACGAACAAGATAGGCTCGGGGTCTGCTCCACCTGTTGTCGGTTTTTTGACGAACCATCAAAGGAATGTTCGGCTCGGGCTGCGGTGTGTGTAGACTGGTACCAAGCCGAACCGTCCCCATTCGACCCGAGCACTGTTGTTGTTTATAACCAATATTATAACCTTCTCAAATATTTAGGTTTTTGGAAGTGCGCGTTCTTTTTTTTTTTTTTAATTAAATATATATTTAAATATTATTCAATAAATTATATTTATTATGGCTTCTGAAGACTGGTCTCAGGAGGTCCAAATTCAGTTTGCTCAGGCTATGAGACAGTACCCAGTCATATGGGATTTAAAACACAAATTACATTTTAAATTAAATAAAGAGATTGGATGCTTGGGAGGAATTATCCAAACACTTTTCCATGTAATGCAATTAAGAAGTAAATGGGAGTCTCTTCAGGCATCGTTTCGCAGAGAAAAAAAGAAAAGAAATACATTGTGTACTGTGTATAGAGCGACAGGAAGAGGTAAGCTTGTTAATAAACCTATTTCATATTCATTTTGTAGTAGTAATAATAATAATAGTAGTAAAACGATTGTAATGTATAAATAGATGCCCACAACTGTTGACTGAAACTCAGGTTAACTTGTGCAGGTTATGTTCGTTAGTATGGTTGTGGAGCATCCAAATGCTCGGCTCGTCTCTGTTCGGCTTGGAGTGTGTTCGTGGAAAACTGAACACGAGCCGAGCACTGTTCGGCTCGTTGCTCGCATGTCTGTACTAGCCTTAAGTGTCGTAATCATGAAGTTCTGGTTACTGTAGGTGTCGTCGTCATGGGGTTCTGGTTACTGTAGGTGTCGTCGTCATGAGGTTCTGGTTACACATATAAAATTTTAAAATCAGGCGTCCATTAATAAATTTATTCAATTAATAAATGTTGTGTCCACTCATACATTACTTGGACTTAAATTCTATGGGGATCGTCGATTTGCGGTTCTTGACGACACACACATATAGAATTTCGTGTCGATACATTCATTCAAATACACACAGGCAGACAGATTTTTTTTTATTTTTGGAATCAGGGGCTCGGAAAACGTGAAATGCCTGTAAAAATTTAACATCGAATTTTTAACCGATTATTTCGTTATAGCCGGTAAAGTACAAACGTGAGAGAACGATTACTTAAAGACTGACGATTTAAAACAAATCTGCATAACTCCGAAATCTTTTCTTATATTATTTAGCTCCCTAATACGTTTTTTTTTTCCTCTACGGGTAATATTTAAAAATTGATTAAAAGGAGATGCATGCATGCGTGTTGCACTTTGCTAATATGAATGACGTTGAGTTGTGCTGCATCACTATAATTATCTTGACAAGGTAATGAGCCTGCAGAAAATATAATGCAGTCAATTTGTATAATTAATTACAACCGTTAAATTAACTAATAATGTTGTACATTAATTATTAACTAAACGTTTTAGGTCCTTTCTTTTTTTTATATAAACGATATATTCGAATAATTAAATGGCACTGACACTTGGTTGAAGCAGCTAATTATCTGAGATTAAAGTTAAATTTGAGATATTTATCTTCTCTTGTAGTAAAAATAAAAACAAAAATGTGGGAAAGCAATTTGAGTTGAGCCATGGATGGAGTGGCATTAAAGGGGAAGTAATGAGGAGGATTGGAGCAGTGAGCTCTGCCATTAATTGGCTGCTAACGGCTCTAACCAGCTATCTCTTGTTAATTCACTAAGGATGTACCTAGTATTTAGTAGCATTATTTATTAACAAGCCAACTTGTACAAAAGCCTCTTAAGGTCCTCTCACAGCTAGGGGTAGTTGAATGTCTGGTTAAACTAGAGACAGGGTATTTATTATATTACAGATTTTCTTTGTTTCCCTTCTTAACATGCCGAAAACCAACTTAAAATGACCTTTTTAAACCCTTTTTTTTAAAGACATTTGCTTGATTAGCGCAAAAACGATTAATCCTATCGAAAAATATTTGTTTTCATCAAAAAAGTTCCTTAGTTATTTATTATAACTCATGTCCGGGCTTTAACTAGGAGGCATAACTCCTACTACCGGATTTCTCTTTCCTAGGTTAATTCACCTAGGGTAGAAGGGTCTTTAACGAGTACCTGACATCGCACAGGCTCTAAACAGGCAATAAAATAATTAATCAAAAATAGGCGAAAAAGTAAAAATTACTGGAAAAAGTTAACATTTTAGTTAAACTGAAGGTCCCGAGCCTGTGCGATGTCAGGTACTCGACATCGCACAGGCTCGGCACCATCAGTTTAACAAAAATGTTCACTTTTTCGGATAATTTTTACTTTTTCGCCTATTTTTGATGAATGGTTTTATTACATTGCGAAAAGAAGTAAAATCCTATCACTGGAGAGGAGGAGTTTATTTAGCTCAACAATGATATCACAGACAGCAAAATACAATGAAGTATAAAAAAGTGGTCGTTGAATTGTTGGAATTGCATTTCTCTAAGGAATTGAACAAATAAGTGTTCACTCTCCCTCTAGTCGACAGTTTTGGCTAAAATTCAAAAGTTAATTCACATAGGGACTTCTGAATTCCCCCATAGTAAATTTTTTAATTCATTAGATAGGTAGTTTATAGGATTTTTGAGTTAAGATGGATTTAACCCTTTCCTTCGGCGAATTTCGTGGAAAATTAATATGTGTCATTCTTATGGGGTTTTGAATTTACGTATATAATTTCGTGTAAATGCATTAATTTTGTTGTTGTGGTTTAAGGAAAATAAATATTCATATGTGATACATAGTAAGATGTGGGACGAGATTAATCATAGAAATAAAAGATGTTGTCTTCCTACTGTTTTATAAACACGACCAAAACTAATTTTGAATACAACTGTGTCATCATCAGTGGCACATCTCACCTGTATAGTGGGGTTTCGAAAAAAACACAGTTGCGTTGAAAACTGGTTCTTGTCGCAAATGAAACATTAGGAAGGCGTATTTTATTTCTATAAGAAATAATATAATAATTATTATTATTAACATTATGCTGAGGACACCCAAGCAGCCATCTAATAAGTGTACTCACCAGAAACTTCCGTATTCATAATAAATATAAACCTCGTAGACTTTATATTGTGGAGGGAATGCAAAGAGCGCGCCCGCCTTATTGGGCCATGTGGCAGCTGAAACTTATGTGCACTACGTGAGATCCTCAAGTGTAAACAGGTCTATTACTTGAAGACCCCCCTCTTCTGGAATCCCAAATATTCGGAGGCGGTCAGTGTTTCCTGACCCCCCCCCCCCCCTCCTCCCCTCCCCCCCCCCGCCAAAAATATCTAACTTCCCGCCTATTTATCACACCAGTTGGTCTTGGTCTATCATTTAAGGTGGTCTTAATAGGATATTCGACTTCTTTAAGGATATCCTTTTAAGGATATTTCCTATTTCTTTCTTCATCATAAAAAAATATACCTATATATTCTTTGCTGTACATTCTTTATCTGATAGAAAGAAAGATTGTATAACTGTTTTTGTGCTTCAGGTATAATTGTAACAAAGACTTTTATTTAAAATATTTTTCATCTCCTAATGAGGCGATTCTGAATTTCTGTCTCCAAATAAACTCCCCTCTCCACACAGTGATTTCGAAATCATATGTACTCTAAATGTTGTTCCCGAACAGGTAGATTTGTCCTCAAGGGATATTGGATTTACGTATTACATTTCTTGTCAATAGATTCATTACTTTTCTTTGACCGATTTATGTATGTGTGTGTGTGTATGTACTTGGAAAGTTGTGAGCTCTCTACCACAAAAACGATTGTACCTATGAACTTGAAATTTGGAATGGAAACGTCACAAGTGCTAATTTCGATCTGATTAAATTTTGACTGAAATCGGAATGAAAATTGAGACCACTTTCCTCCCTGACTTACGTATATTTTACAAGATACCGCCTATGAAATGAAAATGAAAATGAAATGAAAATAAATTTTATTATTCTGGAACCGAGGTCCCCTAAGAATAAATACATACAGAGAGTGATGAAAATGAAACAATGAAATATAGTATCAGAACAAAGAAATAAAAAGATAGGTAGGTAAATAAAAATGAGTGCTACATTGGAGAAAAACTATACGACTAAATAATAGATAAACAGGAAATAAAAAAAATGGGAAAAAACATAAAATTAACAACTTCTATATGATGAAACAAAATAAATAAAAGTATCTACAAAAATAAAAGAGAATAAGTAAAAAAGAAAAAAAGCAAATCTATACAACTAAGAAAGAAATAAAATTGATAATATATATAAATATAAATATAAATCGACCGAGCATAGTACGGTGGTTGATTATAAAAGAGAAGGAAGGATGCCCAACCGAGGTTAAAAATAAAATTAATTTAGAAAGCAGAAAATAAGATAAGATAAAAAATAAATAAATGCATAATAAAAATATATTCATGTGTAAATGAGCCAAAAATCAATATTATTGATTATGAACGAATAATTTAGAAAATATGATAAAAAAATATAATAAAACTAGAGAATGCCTATGTTTATGTTTATGTCCTAACCAAAAATCTTTTAACTAATAGAAAACAGTGAAATACTTATTTTATATGAAATATGATTTTTTGCAGGTAGTCCGGTTTTTAAGATACCGAGGTTATACCGAAAACCGACCTGAAATTTAGTTTCCTTGATTTACCCAAAAACAGTTCGAGTCCTATCGAAAAATGTGTTGTTACCAAAATGTTTCTTATTAAGTTTCCAAGCTAGCAAGTCCTTAGATTTGAAATAGGATCAATTCGACTAAAGTTATGGTCCCTTAAACAATTAAAAATAGATTTGCGTTGGAAATATTTCAGTATAATGTTTAAATTGTATCGCTTACCTACGAATTATAAACTATCCTTTTATTAATGGTAGTTTTTATGAAAAGTTAAAAAAATTAAGAGAAAAAAGACATTTTTTTATACCAACCACGCTTAGAGATCACTCTCTCTCTTCTCAAAATTATTTAATACTGATATTACTGGGTATAAGAAAGTCACTATCAGAATTCCACAGTACAATGAAACAGAAAAATACCGCTGACACCAACTCATTCCTTCGTATAACCAGTAATGCCAGTATGAAATTATATTAAAAAGGGGAGGGATGATCTTTAAGGGTGGTTGGTATAAGAAAGTCCTGTAATGGCCACATCACATTTTTTTTTATATAATTTTTAATAAATAATTACAAATAATAAAAATATATACTAAAATCGTTGCTATGAGTTAATAGTTAGTTATTAAGACTCATGTCCGGGCTTTAACTACGAGGTCATATCGCCTATTACCAGAACGCTCTTTCGTCACTCTGATGGTCTTGAGCCCGACTCTACTGTGGGAGTCCTAAATTTTGCCTACCGTAAAGTTTTATTCACCTAAGGTCTTTAACGAGTACCTGACATCGTACAGGCTCGGGACCATCGCATAACGTGCCATCCGAAGGACGGTGTGGTTAAGTTTATTTTATCTCCCAGATAAAATAAACTAAGAGCCTCGGTCGGGTTTCGAACCCACGATCTTGAGCTCAGAAGACAAGCACGCAAACCACTGAGCTAACGGCTCCCTTACTTTCAGTTAATATTTAAACATAACCGAAATTCATTTTACATTCTTTGATGTGCTATATCTCTGTTCTTATTGATCCAATCCCAAATCTGTGGGGATTGTGGTAGTTGGAAATTTGATAAAGCAACATTTTTGGTAAGATTTTTCGGTAGGATTATCCGTTTTCGCGTAAATCAAGCAAACGTGTAAAGTTGCTAGTGAAAAATTTTAAAAGTATATGAAAGTAAAAATGTGTAATTAAAAAAATATATAATTTTCGTATATTAAAAAGACAAAAGGATTGTTGGTCTGTTTGCCTCCAACCTCTTGCCCGCCTCCATCCAATATTAACTAACTCATCTGCCCATCCTGTTTGTCAATATTGGCTCCCTTTCAAGGAGGGTTTCATGGGGCCATTTTGTCCTTTTCTTCTTTTTATCCTCCTTTAATCTTCATCCACTTCAATTTTAATAGATATGAACCCATTTTGACCTAGATAGAGAGGTCCTAGTGCTCTCTCAAAACGTAAGAATATATCCTTCAATTTAAGTATTTTACAGTTACAAAACTAATTGTGAAGAGAAAACACACAACTCTGTCTTTTTTTTTTTTTTTTATCCTTATGTACGATGCATATTAGCCATTGTCCCTGAATTATATAGTTATTTACGACATCCATGGCCCCGGGAGGGAGTTCTATCTACGAAATAAAACTCACTTCCTGACGGGATTCGAACCCGCAAACCATGGTGAGACCATGCGACCAAAGCCCTACGCTCTAGCCCGCACGGCCACCACGGCTCCCGGTCTCTGTCTTTAAATAAGTAATAAAACTCTAGTATAAGAGAAACAACATTACTTACATTTTAAAAAGTTTATTCTTAACCTATATTAAAAACAAACTTCATCTGAGAGATCCTATGAAGTTATCACTTGTAGACCTTCCAGAAAGTTCATGTTAAGTTTGAATCCATGGAATGATTAATTTACCTGTATATGTATATTATATACCTCTAAATTTCAAATATAAAATAAAAAAAATTCTGTCTGTGAGTTTGCGAACACGATAACTCCCGATAGAATGAACGTATCGACATGAAATTTTATATGTGAATCCAGAACCCTCTGACGACAACACATCGGCCAAAGGGAAGGGAGGGGGGGGGGGGGGGGATAAGGGAGGAGACCAACTCAAAAACTGTAATAACTGCAGTAACTGTTGTAATGAATGGTTCAACATAAAATTTCATATGTTAATTGAAAATTCCATAAGGAACTTATTTATTAATTTTAAATTTCAACGGAATCGATAGAAGGGAAAGGCTGGGTCAGAGGGGGGCTTAAATCTAAAATCCCAATAACTGCCGATGTAATAAATGTATCAACATGAAATTTCATATTTGAAGTCAGAACCAAATGAGGGCATTACCTGTCAAATTTCAGCGATATAGGCAGAAGGGAGGTGGGGGATTCGGGCGAGGGGCTCAACTCAAAAACCCTAATAACAGCCGATATAATTAATTTATCGACACAAAATTTAGTATGAGGGTCTAGGAGCCCCTATGTGAGTCTTCTATAGAATATTAGCGCAAACGGTCGACTGGTTTTGGAGGTAGAGCGAAAAGTTAATTGATGAATTCGTTGTAGGGAAGTACATTGCCGGTGATTCACAAACGCCATTTTTTGCCATTATTTTTCATTTTTCTTCAGCTTCATTCGCTTATTCACTAAGAGACGATGGAACTTAAAACAGTTGCAAGGTGCATCCAAAACAATACAGAGTAATAATAAAAGAACGTAATTTAACTGCTGAGATTGCAGTTTGCAATATCTTCCTTCTCCATAAAATTAATACAATAGATAGGTAGCTAAAAATGCTAAAGGAGAACTTACTGCTGTTCTAAGCCGAATGCATCTCAAGTTCCGATAATCGTATTCAATACACGTAGCACGGTTGCCGGTGATAAGGCACGCCCTCTCCAAGACCAGCATTAACACCAGAACCAATAAATAAATTCGACACTGTAGAGGAATTATATGCATGCTATAATTATATGCATGCTATAATTATGGTGCCCACCTCTGTAAGTGCGATTCGCAAAAATTTAGAGATTTTGGGTCAACAGTTTTATTTTTCGCAAAAAGAGGCAAAATCGCATCCGTAAAGAAACCATCAAAAAATACCTTACAAATTTTGATGACTATGTCCTCTCGCTCTCTGAATAAATTTTACAACCCATTCTCAATTATTGATTTTCGTGAAACTCAGAATGCAACTAAAGCCTGAAAAAGAACGGCCATTGATGGAATTTTTTTCAGCTTACATACCATGTATCTGAAGAGAGGAATGGATTTTAATAGCGCCAATTCTCAACAGACTGCCGGCGGCTTAAACTGCCCCAGGATCATCTTTTCACCGACTTAGATTAGCATTGAAATCTCGAAATAGAAGTCGCCGATATCTCAGAGGTACTTGCCTACTTAATTTTTTAATGTGGGAGGTGAAAAAACCTTGAGCACACCCTCCTTCTAGATGAATGAATCTAGATAGGCAAAATTTAGGAATGTCATTGTAATGTCGGGATCAAGAGCGAAAGAGCACCCTGATAGTAGTAGATATGACCTCGTAGTTAAACCCGGGCATGAGTCACAATAACAACCTAATTGTAGATAATTTTATCCGATTTGAATGAAATTTTGCATTTAAAAAACTACCCCTAAGGGATTCCAAAAATTAGATCCAACATTCATATCCACATTATTGGGGAATAAAAACTTTCCAATTGAGTGAAAAGTATCTATAAATTTTTGGTCATTCTCTAGAAAAATCCTCTGAGCATTTTCGTATGAAAACCCCTTGGATTTCCTTATCGGCATCATTGAGGCTACTCAAAGAAAGCGCTAACTAAATACTCTCTTGTTTTGAAGTTTCAACTAGACAGCTTCCTGATAAACCGCTTAGAATGGTTCTCGTCGTCTTTGAATGCTTTATCTTACCATAGTGCTGTATAGAAAATTTATTACTTACGTGTTTAACCTCGCAACCCCACAAACAGCAAGCTGGTAAAAATGGGCAACTGTTGATAAGCATCCCTTTTTTTTTCTTTTTTTTATAGGGTTGTGGATATTGATAAGACCAGCCTCGTGCCGGCTATATTTTTCTGTTGTCACGATTACATTTCCTGTTTCTTGCTTCCAAATTTGTTTAAACAATTCCTGTACACTTGTCACGTTTTAAGCTCTTCAGTATGATACGGACTTCATAACTGGCGAACGTTACTTCGCTTGTAAGGCTAAAAAGCGCCGCCATGAAGAAACTTGCGACGGTGGTTTTGCACAAGTTGCGACGAAATGTTGTGGCTTAACAAAAAAAACTCTATGAATGATTGTATCCACAGGAAATTTCATATGTGAGGCTAAAACCTCATAAAGACAACACTTATTCATTTTCAACGGAATCGGCAGAAGAGAAAGGGTGGATCAAAGGGGGCTCATCTCTAGAACCCTAATTACTGTCGTTATAATCGACATGAAATATCATATTAAAAGTCAAAACCCAATGAGGACATTACCTGCAATATCGGCCGAAGGGGCGGGGGCACAATTCAAAACCCCAAAAACTGCCGAGATAACTAATTTATCGGCAGTAAATTTAGTATTTACAGGGAGCTCCTATATAAATCAACTGTTGAATATTAGCGCAAATGATCATTGCTGGTGATTCACTAACGACTTTTTTGTGATTTTTTGCCATCGGACTTCAGTACAAATTTTTTCTCAACAATATTAATAACTTTCCATCCGATGGACGGCGTGCTCAAGGTCTCTTCACCTCCCATTCAGGTTATATATCTCTGTAAATATGCGTTGAATATTTTTGTAATAAATTTTAACTGGAGGGAGTTAGCGTTGAAATATTAATAGATGAAGTTATGCCACTTTCTCCATAAAGGTCACGAATATGCGCCGCGCATCAATGTAGCAAACTGCAGTGTACCTACAGTAAATAATATCAAAATCAGCCCTCCTATTTATAAAAATTTCCCATCTTCTCATACTCGTAACTTGTCCAATGTTAAGCCTATACAGAAACTAATTTATCAATAAATATATTTCACACTATAATGCAATCCCCGATAAAATAATTAATTTGTTAAGTATTGATGACGATGAAAAAATCAATAATATATTTATTTTCGTAAATAATAGTTTAATATTTAGAAAAATAGTTTTATTATGATTTGCCCTCTCGTTTCCCTTATACACTTCAATATAACACATTTCGAGGGCGCCGGTAGCTCAGTGGTATGCGTACTTGGCGTGCTTCTGAGCTCAAGATCGTACGTTCGAAACCCGTGCGAGGCCCTTAGTTTATTTTATCTGGGAGGTAAAATAAACTTAAGCACGCAGTCCTTTGGATGGGACGTTAAGCGATGGTCCCGAGCCTGTACGATGTCAGGTACTCGTTAAAGACCCCTTACCCTAGGTGAATAAAAATGTAGGGTAGGCAAAATTTAGGACTCCCACAGTAAAGTCGGGCTCATGTCCACCAGAGTGACGAAAGAGCGCTCTGGTAGTAGGCGATATGACCTCGTAGTTAAAGCCCGGGCATGAGTCATAAAACCTAACCTAACCTATAACACATTTCACTACAGTTGGTATTTTTCTTTTCTTTACTTTGATCCACATTTATAATGTATCTTCCAAAATTAATTTTTTTGTTTAATCAAGTTTGTAATATTTTCTATTTAATTATAAGTTGTATTGATATATAAACTTTTATGTATTATTATATATATATATATATATATATATATATATATAATGTATTACATTTATGTGTGAACTAGTAAGGTCAACCCTTGCTATGAGATTTGTATCTCTATAAGCAATAAAGTTTCATTTAATTTCATTTAGAAAATTTTTAATGTATCACATTGCTGGACTAAATTATATTTATTTTTCAATTTATTCGACCTTTTCAGTAAATTTCCGTAATTGCGTTCTATTACTTTAAGTAACTTATATTGATAAATGTTCTCAGTAAATGCCACGTCATTTCCTACTCAAATGTATATTCGACCCCATCGCTTCCAGTAACTGCAGATTGCAGCAGATTGGATTCAGCGAATTGAGTTTTCATTGCACTCTACACTAACTGAGTCATAAATGCTGAAAAAGTGTACACTAATTCGAATCCTAACTTTAGAATAAGGGACACATATTACAATTTGAATTTTCGAAACAGACATATAATGAAAACTTCAAAATTAGGCCAGAATTTCGAAACATACAATGAAAACTTCAAAATTAGGCCAGAATTTCGAAATATTTTAATAGTATTTATTAATGACTATAAGATGGATTAGGACCTTAAGAGCATTTCGAATTTGAAATTCCTCCGCCCTAATTGGAAATCACTTTGGGCTTCTAAGTTAGAATTTCCCTCTTCTTAATCTATCGTCAGTCTCAGGAACTAATGAGTACTTTGATATGAGATTTGCATTTAGTTTTCCAATGTAAGAAAGGGGTGGGGGGTATTATTTTCACTGATTATTTCTTATAATCAGAACCCTCTACCGACAACGCCTATTGTTCTTCAGCCAATTCGATCAGAATGGGAGGCTCACCTAAAAAAATAATAAGCTATTTCAGCAATATCGACTGAAGGGAAGGGGGGGTTCAGGGGATTTTTGAATTTGGGGGGAAACCATGAAAATTCCATTGAAAACTTGTTATAGATGTGGAAGTCATATCTAGGATATCCTAATGATCTTTCTCAAGAAAGAGGATCTTTCTAATCTATTCTTGAACAGTTAAATAAACGTTTCTTTACATTTTAGAGTAATAAAAACCGTTTGAATAACAGTTAAATAACAGTTTTACTATTAGAATTAAAAAAAAAAAAAAAGTCTCAAAACGTAAATAACTGAAAATGGCCGGGGAGAGTTGAGGAGCACCTAATCAATTGAGTAATGACGGTTCCACGCAAGTATATTGTTGATGCAGCTAGTCATTAAGGTCCCCGAAAACATCCTATCAGGTGGTTACCATTAAGTGAGTTACATGTTAGCGGTTTAAGATAAATTATTAAAATCATCATGTTGGTTTTGCTAGGTACTGTTCCCGTGAGGAAATATCAGTTTGCATACCCTGTGCAGATACCAACGTACCTTTTTGACCAAACAACAGTGACGAAGTGAACATCAATGCCATCTTTTTTCGAAGCTAGAATAGCATGAAAGCTCATAGTTGTTTAGCCATATAGTAATATATATTAATAGTAGAGGCTCAAGGTCCTTCGGTTTTTCATCTGGGATGTGAAAAAACTTTGAGCACGCCGTCCTTTGGATGTCGAAAGATAATTTTATATGTAAATCCAAAACCTTACTTCCTCGACCCACTTCAGATAGAAGTTACGAATAAAGTAAAACATTTTCTAGAAGAAGAGGGTGGAGGAAATAAGTAATACACTTTCAGGTAGAAAAGAATCGAGAAAGTAAATAATACAGTACCTGAAAGTTTATGATACTTACTTATTCGATCTTCTTCTACCTGAAAGTGTATTACTTACTTCTTCGATCCTCTTCTACCAGAAATTGTATTACTTACTTCCTCGATCCTCTTCTACCTGAAAGTGTATTACTTCCTCGATCCTCTTCTGCCTGAAAGTGTATTACTTACTTCCTCGATCCTCTTCTACCTGAAAGTGTATTACTTACTGAACTCTACCTGAAAGTAGAAGTAGTCTTACATCCACGAACCAGATTCCGAATTTTCACAAGGGCCCTTGGATATTAGGCACAATAATCCAGTGATTAAGGTCCGGGTCCTGGAAAACAAAAAAATTACATTTTTCGGCATATTAACACAAAAAAATGTAAGGGAGGTTGAAATGTTGTTTGCCCTGTGGGCTATCCAGGGTTGAAGCGGGACCTGACCGGAGGATGGGAGACAGGTACAGACACAATCATGGGTGGTGTTGTGTCTAATTGAAATCCAACATGAGTTTTCCAATTTAGAGAGGAAGTCGGGTCAGTGGCTGTTGAAGGTGGGTATCTTTAAGTGGTCACGTCAGACAGTCTATTTCCAACAACAGACCACATCCGCAATTAACTTGGCAACTGTTGCACATAAACACTTTCCGAAAAACAATATAAGTTTAACTGACTGTTTACAATGCGCTCTTTACAGCCCATTACATGAAGTTTAATGAATTTCTATATTTTAATTATCGCACACACAAGACTGAAAATACCAGAAATAAACAGATGCTATATACTTAGACAGAGACTAACTCATCAGAGATCTTTTAAAACAAAACCAATGCTATATAATGGGGGCCATGGTGGCCGTGCGGGCTAGAGCGTAGGGTTTTGGTCGCATGGACTCACCATGGTTTGCGGGTTCGAATCCCGTCCGGGAGTGGGTTTTATTTCGTAGATAGAACTCCCTCCCAGGGCCATGTATATCGTGAATAACTCGATAACACAGTGACATAGCCAATATGCATCGTACATAAAGCCAAAAAAAAAAAATTGCTATATAATAATCTACCATCAATCAACAAATAGTACCAAGCATACTTTATATAAACAGTTAGTTACAGATAATAAAGTTAGTTGCTCAGAGATGGATGCGAACTCTATAAGCTGGGTGCTGAAGGTACGAGGTGAACTTCTTTATTTAAATAAGTGTCCTTACACTAAGGAAACCAGACTTTGCTCCATGTGTAATAACAAGCAATATGAAGATGTGTTTCACTTTATTGCCGTATGCCCCATTTTAAAAGAATTTCGTTTTATTTATTTTAGTAAAGCAGAGTTAGGCTATGTTCAGTTTATTGAATATGTAAATGGACGAAATTACAAAAGTTTAATTAATTATTGCAAAGCCGCCTGGAATCATAGACTTGAGCTGGTTTCACAATTTAATTATTAATGATATTTAAACAGGAAGATGTTTTTTTTTTTTTTGTTAGTTTTTTAAAGGATCATTTAAGTTAATTTTGTAAATTACTGCATTTGTATTTGAATTATTTTATTTTTATTTTGTCACTTTTATATATGTGTATTATCGAGTTATTAGTTAACGTATATTAGTTATTAGTTAAACACAGGTATAAGGAATTCCATTCCTCCCTCCGTGCCCAACGTAATGCTCTTCACTCCGCCACAATTCCCCAAAGTCTTCTAAAGTGACAATGGCCTAGAGACCTTTCCCCTCATTTCAACCAACTTAGTCTTGTTCCTACTACTTGTCGCTGTTGTAAATATCTTCTAGGCTTCTTTTGACATTCCATATTTTTGGCATTTTTACAAGGGACCTTATTATACACACACACAGACAGACAATCATAGTGAAAATGGTCAAATGGTTCCGGAGAAACCCGTCATTCCTAGTCCGCTCAACATGAATTGATGAGTCCTCTGGCAGCAGGCGAGTCTCAAAAACAAACTAATATTTTTGTTGAACGCATTGCAAATATGCTGCTAGTATAAGAGAGAGAAATATACCATTTTTTCTCTACGTACTTCCTTCCATTTATATTTTTTTCAGTCTGGAAAATAAATGGAAATGTTATTCAAATCTACGTTGATATAAAAACTGAAAATACTGGGAAAAAAATTGGTTTGGATTAAGTATCTACAAGAAATCTTGAGACTGCTGCACTGCAGCCTTTCAATATTAATAGAACCTGACAATCCTTCTGAATTATTTTTATTTTATTTTTTTAAAGTTTAAAGAAACCTTGATCAATAACTATGGTGAACGAAAAATTAATTTTTTTGCCCTCATTTGAGAGTATGTTTATATATATATATATATATATATTAGAGAGTGTAGAATCTAAATCTGGTACCTAGCAAAAATATCCCAAAAATCGATTTTTGTTAAATATATCCATTTGTTTTCCAAAATTAACATTGTATAAATATTACAGTTTTATTAACGTTCGGCTTTTCTTTTATGAGAATACACTGGATTATCTCGTATGGATAAGCTTTATAAATATTTGTCAGATATATTAAACACAATATACAAAAAGTATATTCTCCAGTAATGGCAAAAGGAATTTTTAGTGACATTATGACTTATTGAAACTTTTTTGACATTATGTACACTATAATTAATAAATACAAGTATTGAAAACCGGAGATTAACTTAAAAATTTACTGAAAACACACCTTAAGAAAGCGCTGATAACGCAATATTCCTAGGACTTAGGACTTAATGCATATAATAGTAAATTATATATACGTACACTGATAGTACTGAATAAAATGTGTATTGATATATATAAGTATATATATATATATATTGTAGCATGTCTACCCTATAGACAATATTTATCGTTATTATAAGGCTCAGAACTAGCGATGTTTGCGAGAGGATCGCGATCGCTAGGAGCAAAGTATTATTTAAAGGGTTGTGGGGTATCAAATTAAAGAGAATTGCATTTGGAAGAGCATGCTCGAAACCAGCGATGTCTGCGAGCGAATCGTGATCGCTGGGAGCGAAAATAAAGAATTATAAGAACACAATGGAAAGGAAGCCAAGATAATTGTCTACATCCGGTGTATAAGGAACAGTGAGATGGTCTACCCACACCTTGATTAAGTAGAACAGGATGACGCAATCGATGACCTGATTGGCTAGAAATAAAATGGGCGGAGATCCACAGCCAATCAGACCTCGGGATCCGTCCCCTACCACGGTTGGATATCGGAAGCCACTCCCCGTTTTGGTTCACTTTGCGTTCATGTCTTGGTCAGTCCCCACGTATCTTCTATGTTTTTAATATCAGTTTGAATATGTGAATTAGTCGGAGAGACACACTTTGATTTCGGACGGTGCAAAGTCAGTGGGGGTGTAACTTCTGATGTGCCCTCGAAACTACGCAGATCTTCAGGGACTATGGGATTAGATGATTTCTACGGGAAGTCCAGAAAGGATGATCACGCCGTCATACGCCATGGATATCATATCGAGGTACCTCGTAATTGAGTTTTACAAGTCCTTCAGACATATGGCCAAATCTTATTCTATTATTTTATTTTCTGTTGTAAATATTTAATGTTCTTTTAATTAATAAATATGTTAACTTTCTAGAGTTGGTTCATTCCATTTCCCCCTCCCATGCTTCTTCTGGTTGGCAGCAGTGATTAATTATTATTAATTACTGATGTCAACTAACCGTTAGGAACTTGTGACCGTCCTTCTCGTGGGAGTGCACTTAGCTATCCAGGCATTGTTTTAATTAAAGTCGCGATTTTAATAATTTTCAATTTTAATAATTTTTCCGATATTAATTGTATTTTTACTAATTACATGATTTGCACACACACGAAGAGGGAGAGGTGTTACAATATATATATATATATATATATATATATATATATATATATATATATATATATATATATATATATATATATATATATATATTCTATTTATGTATAGCATTCGTTACTTTGCATCACAGGGTACTTTCAATATAAGCTATTTACTAGACAAGTTAACATCATAGTAAAAAATGTGCTATGCTTATATTCTGGAAATTTGATTTAATAGATAATTTTTATTCGTCTGCTACTTATGATTACTTATTCGTATAGCATACGAAAAATATAAATATTCATTCACGGAAATAAATCTTGTTGGCCAGTGTCTGAGCCATCTAATCGAAACAGTTCAAAAATCAACAGGTATCATCCCTTCCTGCTTCTGAACATAATTTATAAAAATTTCACTTTTGGAATCTGGGATTCAGAAAATATAAAATTTTGATAAAAACTCAAATTTTCTTACAATAACAGTTTTTATTTTCGTTAACTCATAAAGTAATTGGATACGTCGTACGATTTTGTACTTCAAAATAGATTATAAATTTTATTCATCAACCGATATTAAATCTTAGAATACAAACGGATATTGTAAAAATAAATAATAGATAATAATATAAATTTAAAGTAAAATTCCTTTTATTGGGACTTAATACGAAGTGAATTTTATATAATGTTGATACTGAACTAAATGTGTATTGATATTACAGTATATATTCTACGATAATAAATACAAAATATACTATTTTTTTTAAATTTGTCAATTAAAAATATTTAATATTATTATTTCTTTAAGAACTTGGATTTTTTTATGACGATATTTCGGGCCCGCATGCAATTATGCGATCTGTTTCGATAAAGAAAGCTAATAAAAATAAATAAAAACAAAGAATTTGTTTATCTTTTATATTGTCTAATTTCACAAAATACATAGCAAACTTAGATGTCACAAAGTTCAAAAGTGTATATTCATATTTGTTGGTTTTGGGTACAGGTTAAAGAATAAGCCGCTTGGAACACTTAATATATGTTTAGACAACACCTTTATTAACAAACCGCGTAATGACGAAAACAATGTTACTATTCACAATAAGTCCCTTGACAAACCGCGCAATGACGAATACAATGTTACTATTCACAATAAGTCCCTTTATCACCGCGAACTTAGTTTTAACACTTTTTAGGAACAAAGCTAGACGCGATCAACCACTGAATGAATCAAGTAGTTCAATCAACAAGAAATCGATTGTTTTGGCGAGTTCTTGTATTCACCATCACTCTTCAAGACTCAACAATATTCATACAAAGCTCAGGTTACCTGAGCTTACTTAAGGCTGACACTTCTTGACCCTTGGGAAGGGGTGACTTTGACTGTTACAAATATTTATGTTTAAACATAAGAAAACAATTTTTTTTTTTTTTTTTTTTTTTATATATATATATTTCGAGGCGATTATACAACCTTTCCTCAGATCACAAAGAGCGAAATATATAGAACAATATATAAATTAACAAAACAACAATAAAGTAAATAGAGAATAACAAAGAAAATTAAAGATAATAATTATGAAAATATTAAGTAATTATGATAGAACTTATGGGATATTGGTGGAAGTACCTCTGCCAAGAAAAAAAAAATGAAAGCAAAATATGAAGTATAACGTGTATTCATACATTGCTACGAACCGCACTTATGTATGTATACTTGTTATATTTAGGGCGCCTATCAAATTTTATGAATAAAATAAAAGTAGATATATTTTTTAAATTACATTATAATGATACGTAGCTCACTTACTACAAAATATAAATAATTTAATACTATTATTATTATATTCAAAAGTGGTAAGAGTTAGGTAAATATCTTCAAAAATATATATATACAATTAATAATGTATTTATTTTAAAAAAATAATTCATTTTAAAACAGGTATAAAATATAATACTGAAATGAATTAAATATAACTATATGAATAAAATAAATGTGATGTGGCCATTACAGAACTTTCTTATACCAACCACCCTTACAGATCACTTTCTCCCCCTCCAACTTTTCAAAATCATTTCATACTCTCCATTACTGGTTCTTATACCCAGTAATGGAGAGTATGAATTACTCTGAGAAGGGAGAGGTGAAGAGAGAGTGATCTGTGAGCGTAGTTGGTATTATATATGAGTCATGTCCGGGCTTTAACTACTAGGTCATATCGCCTACTACCAGAGCGCTCATTACGACACTCTGTTGGACATGTGTCCTAAATTTTGCCTACCCTAAATTTTTATTAACCTAGGGTAGGGGTCTTTAACGAGTATCGGATATCGTACAGGCTCAGAACCATCATATTACTACTATTATAAATTAATAAAATAAAATATAATAAAAAATATACAAAAAAATAAAATATAATATAAAATAATAAAATAAAATATTATACTAGAGCTACCTTGTCTTAACACTTCGATAAGAAAGATGAATGTATCCATGTTATTTATTAGAGAAAACATAGACAAATTAATTTATTAGAAGATTAGTAGAACAAGGTGGAAGACGAAGCGAATGCGTAAGTCCAAGTTATGGAGGGGTGAAGTAGATGTCAGGTGTAATTCCTATCTTAGTGAAAATTTATATGGCGAAAGGGAGTGTTGCTATGCGCCGTGGAGTCCATAAATCCACCACTTTATTTAATAGGACATATAAAATCTCTTTATGGAGAACAAGGGCGTAACCTCCTTTATAGAGACTATATATAATAAACTGTTCATTTTTTTTTTTTTTTTTTATTAGTGTAATTCTTTTTATAAAGTTCTTGTGTATATTATATTTATATTTGTTTACATTTATCTATAGTTATTAGATATTCTGTTTATGGTAGCCGCGGAGAGAAGTTAGAACCTCAAGAGGAGGAGAGTCCAGTCAAAACTGGGTGTTTGTTACCTTGTCTATCAATGGAGTTTGAGATTGGGCGGTGCTCCTAAGACCATTCCTTTATTAGATATTCTGGTTATGGTAACCGCGGAGAGAAGTTAGAACCTCAAGAGGAGGAGAGTCCAGTCAAAACTGGGTGTTTGTTACCTTGTCTATCAATGGAGTTTGAGATTGGGCGGTGCTCCTAAGACCATTCCCTTATTAAATATTCTGGTTATGTTAACCGCGGAGAGAAGTTAGAACCTCAAGAAGGGGAGAGTCCAGTCAAAATTGGGTGTTACCTTGTCTATCAGTGGAGTTTGAGATTGGGCGGTGCTCCTAAGACCATTCCCTTATTAGATATTCTGGTTATGGTAACCGCGGAGAGAAGTTAGTCTTTGTTGTTCTATGTTTAGTAGACAAAGTCTTAGACAACCTTCCCCGATTACACCACCCCCGGCTTACAGTACACAGAACACAGCAGCGTCTCTTCAACAAGACTCCACCTAATGGTCAACACATTGTTTTTTACATTCCCAACTATATGAAGTATAGGGGAAGTTATGTAATTCATCATAAAATAGGAATGTCTTTGTTATAGCTGTTTGCACTGTTCTCTGAAGTGCTCCTCCGACTGACAAGAAGCTGAGAGTCTCCTTACAGCTTAACACATGTACTAAACACATTCTTCCCCCTCGGATTACCAAAAGAATTGTGCCCAAGCGTGCCCCTGCATTCTCCTGCCGCCTTATTAGTTCTGTGTCATCTCCGTTTCAAGTCCTAGTATATATTATTGGGTATACATTATGCTAGTATACATTATGCTTAATGACCCAGCCAGTACAGAAGAAAACTTGTAGATTGTATTTACATTTTGAAAAGCTAGTTCACGATCTCATAATGCTCGTTTTGTGTCTTCTTGCAAATACGTCTCGCCGGAAGTATTCCATGCTGTTGCAGCCACATCACATCATTTTGTTCGGTGGACTGTAAATCTCAGAGTTTCATTGTAATAAGCGGGGACCAGAAACACGCGTATAATACAAACTGATTTGCAAGGCTGGATATAATTTGTTATAAATAAACTGTGATAATTATATGAAGAGGATCAAAGTGGCGTCAGCGTTTGTAGCCAGGGTTGCAGAGATACTGGTTCTGGCATATCGTGAGAGAAGTGGACTAAGGATCTACCTTGCGGAACTCCTGCTGCTATCTTCTTATGGAGCTACGTTTGTTGTTTACTTTTATGCCAAATGTATCATTAAATATTGAAATGATCAAATAAAAAATTTACTTCTCCAGAACGAATTAATCAATTAACTTTTCGCTCCCCCTTCAAAACCAGTCGACCATTTGCGCTAATATTCAACAGTTGACTTACATGGCTCCTAAATCCACATACTAAATTTTGTGTCTATAAATTCATTACATCGACAGTTATTGGGGTTTTTTGAGTTGGGGCGCCCTCTAATCCCTCCCTCCCTTCTGCCGATTCGGCTGAAAACTAATAAGTGTCGTCCTTATGAAGTTTTGAATTCACATATGAAAATTTGTGTTGATACATACATTACAACTGCAGTTGTTAGAGTTTTTGAGTTAAACCTCTCCCATAATTCCCCCCGTTCCTTTGGCCGATTCGGCTGAAAATCGATAGGTGTTCTCCTTATGGGGTTTTGGTCACACATATAACATTTCGTGTCGATATATCTATTCTATCGGGAGTTATCGTGTTCACAGTTACACACTTCGGCAGGCAGCAATTTTTTTTTTCATATTCGGAATCTAGAGGTCGGAAAACATGAAATTTCGTTGAAAACCTCGCATTGAATTTTTGACCGATTAACTTCCCCTATACTGCGTACAGAAAGTTAAAGATGATTTGGATCATCTACATACAGAACTTTGATTATGTATTTACATATAGTATTGAGTATAATTCTCTTCTGGAAAATGTACAGTGTTGGTACATTTGTCTATTTTTATGTACGAATGACTTGAGCGCTTCTCTCAATTACATGAATAGGAGTGCTTCGTATTTCTCCTTAACATGTTTCCAGAGTCTAAACTGAAATATATGTATATAGGAGGAAATAAAGAGAATCTATGTGATGCTTCAATAACCATTTGGACTCGTCCCCAACCCTTTATTTGATTTCTGTTACTTAATGTAAATGTTATACGTCTGTTGGTAGAGGAGAGTACCCCTAGCAATAACAGTTACAGCCCCAAATAACAGTTACCCAGACACTCTTAGGTCACAGCTCAGCCCAACCGCACATTAGTGGCAACTGCTTCCTTCCTCGCTCTATTTTACATTCTATATAGATAAAGTAACCTCTTTCTCCTAGATATTTATGGTCACTACTGAGTACATTTGTATTAACAGTCGGTTACTGATTGATATTGCCCTTTATAGGCTGTGTTGCTGACTGATCATTGTACGGTAAAATGGAGTTTGGTAGGAATTCACCATGAAAAACTAAAGAAATCTTTATTGTAGAAAAGTTTTATAAAATATAATATCAAAAACTTACGCTCCTTTCTGATTAAAAAAAACATAAATCAAAAATAATTTTAAAAAACAGCTATTCGGGGGATGTAGATGAAATTCAACAAGTGTCAAAAATTATGATAATGGAATTCAAGTAAAACAATATAGTTCGATTGCGAACATCCGACCATAGGAATTAAAATCTCAATTCTTCATATCAAAAATCCTCCTGTACAGCTAAAAAGAAAAATAGAAGGTGAAATAATAAATAGAAGAGAAAGAGAATGTTGAAAAATAGATTTAGGAGAAATTGTAGGTTATGTGAGTTTGTGTGGGTGGTCGGTGATACGGGGTTATGAGTTGCTAACACGAGACAATTCAGACTTCATTAAATGTAATGACAGGGGCCAATGAACCAGTCAATGTACCACTGAGGTACGGTCACAGAGCACCTCTTAGGACCTCTACTCTCTGTAAGCCAGGTCAATGAACCAGTCAATGTACCATTGAGGTACGGTCGCAGTGCACCTCTTAGGAACTCTACCCTATGTAAGCCAGGACAATGAACCTATGTACCACTGAGGTACGGTCACAGTGCACCTCTTAGGACCTCTACTCTCTGTAAGCCAGGTCAATGAATCAGTCAATGTACCACTGAGGTACGGTCGCAGTGCACCTCTTAGGAACTCTACCCTATGTAAGCCAGGACAATGAACCTATGTACCACTGAGGTACGGTCACAGAGCACCTCTTAGGACCTCTACTCTATGTAAGCCAGGACAATGAACCAATGTACCACTGAGGTACGGTCGCAGTGCACCTCTTAGGACCTCTACCCTCTGTAAGCCAGGTCAATGAACCAGTCAATGTACCACTGAGGTACGGTCACAGTGCATCTCTTAGGACCTCTACCCTCTGTAAGCCAGAACAACGTACCACTGAGGTACTGTCACAGTGCACCTCTTAGGATCTTCTGTAAGCAGGGAGATTATAGAATTTTGAAAAGTATTATATTTACCCATATAATGGCCATACCACTTCTTTTTCCTTTCATTCTAATTTCTTTAATTTGTATGTATTATCATTCGAAATTATTTTTATCATTGTGAAATGTTGCCGCTGCGTTGCCTCTTTCAAAAAAAATCTGTTTTTTTTTTTTTTTTGAAGCAGCCAATTTGTCGGTGGAGGAGAGGGGGGATAGTGTGTTTTATCGATACGCTGGCGAGCCGAGCCGCGGCAATGCAAATGAGCCGCCCAGCGACTGGCCCGGAGCCAACCAGCCCCAGACCAGACAACATTCGCTCTCAGTGAATCCGAATTGCCTTATTGATAAAAGAACACTGTCTCTCAGGCCCGCTGCTCTGCTCGTCCTGAACTGTCTTCTTCACTTCAATAGACACCCTCACAATGGACCAAAACGGATTTGTTTTGGGGGTTTCGTACCCCCAATAGTTCACAAAATAACCCTATTTTCTTGTCCCAATTGCTAGCCAAGTGAAATTTTGACTAAACGTATAATATTATTCTCTATCAAGGTGACAAAATTCCTTTGTTTTTCATCAGAAATCCTGTTCAAATTATTTAAAAATCAAATCTTTGAGACCATCAATTCAATTTCTGCTAATTATCCGTAAAACGGCTCAATGTATATTCACGAAACTTGCAGAGCCTTTCTAGGATCGTCCAAATTAGAACATAATAAGCTATGTTGCATCTCAACATTTTGTTATAGAGGGGCGGGGAGGGGAGTCAAAACATAAGAGCTCTTTAACGGTTGATCAGATTTTTATCAAATTTCACAAGTGGCATCCTTGTATGCTCAGTTCAAACATAGGAAACATAGGCCGCATGGGATCCTATCAATTTTTTTGAACGATGATGAGATCGTGGAGGCCGATACATAAAAATTATGGGGGGGGGGGGGGGGGGGGGGGTTCTCACAGAAATAAAAGACGATGTCTTCCCATTGTTTTATTTCTGACCAGAACCGGTTTTCGAGAAACAATGTCATCATCCGAGGTACATCCCAAGTAGTTCATTAGGCACTACGCTCCGTGTGGGATGTACTACTGATGATGACCTATTGATTCTCAGCCAAATTGACTTAAGGGGAGGGGGAATTTTAGCCCAAACGGTTGATTTGGAGGGAGGGCAAAAACATAATTGATTAATCATTGCCGGGGAAGTACATAACCGGTTTTTGAGGACTTTTTTTGTACCATTTAATAAAATGATTGGGTTAACTTGCACAGCTACTAAGTATAGGGGTAGTTAAGTAATTGGTCAGAAATTCGATGTTCTGTTTTCACCGGAATTTTATACCCCATGCCCAATACCCCCCGATTCCAAAAATGAAAAACGAAATTCTATCTATACTATCTATATTTGTGTGTGTATGTGAACACGATAACTCCCTATAGAAGAATGTATCGACACGAAATTGTATATGTTAATTCATTTTCAGCCAAAAGAATGCGGGGATTAGGGGGTGGTTTACCACAGAAAAACTCACACTAATAACCGCCATTCTAATGAATGCATCGAAAAAAAATTGCATTTGTAAATTCAAAATCACATTAGGATGGCATCTATAAATTATCCGCGAATTTGGCCGAAGGGAAGGGGGGAGGGTGGAGGGGGACTCATCTCAAAATTCCTGATAAATGCCAATATAATGAATGTATCGATACAAAATTTAGTATGAGGAGCCCCTATCGATTTTTCAACCCAAACGTTCGATTGGCTTTGTACATTGCTGGTGATTCATCGACGATTTTTTTTTATGGTGAGAGTAGCTTCGAAAGCCGGCTAGCACAATTAATAAAATCTATGATAAGTCAAAGTCTTTATTTTACAACCTGTGAAATTAGTTCCTCTCAGTTTCATTAGCACAATGTTGACTTCGATCTACTGCTCTCAAGATTTCCATTTCGAGTTCTTATAAGAATACGAGGTTTTCCTCCTTTGCTAATTTCCTTTTTCCCAGTTAATATTTATCCAATCAGGTAAAAGCTTCCATTGGCCTTATGATCTCTGTCCGATAGCTACTGATCAATCTGGCTATATCTACTGATGGGAGTGGTATTCGTGTATATTCACAGAATCCAATACATCTCCTCTTCGGAGGGAGGGAGCCCCTCTTTTAAAATTTATTTGAATTATATTTATTTGTCTACCTCCAACCTTTATTATTGCTAGTCACTGGGCAATACTCGAGGGCATGTCGCTACCTCAGAGCAAGACTGTCACAACTCAAAAAATATTGAATTCGTACTAAACTCATAGGAAGAATGGTAATATGGTATAATTTTTTATGGAAGAGTGTCACAATTGTAACTTCTAATTCTGGCCACCAGAGAGCAGATGTGTCGGTCTTCCATTGTACGAAAAGGTTAGGCTTTAAGGGCTTTAAAGGGTGTAAAAGTAAGTATTATTAACCGTGTAAAAGCTTATTGCTCCAGCAGTTTTCTAAATAAATCAAAAGTAAAATACCATTAAGGATCAGTGAATTTTAAAACGTGATTTCCCAAAATTCACATTTTTTTAGTTGTGACAGTCTTGTTCTGAGGCAGTGATTGGTGGAGAAGCGGACTGCAGACGGCCATAGAACGTAACGTGAATGCTTAGGTCGAACCAGCCGTAGTAATACAAAGTTCGAAATAGCCACATACATTATTTCCCCAGCTATACAAAGTATAGTGGAAGTTATGTAAATGGTCAAAAATCGATGCAACGTTTTCAACGGAATTTCATGGTTTCCGACCTCTAGATTCCAAAAATATTTTTAAAAAATGATGTCTCTGTCTGTGTGTCTGTGAACACGATAACTCCCGATAGAAAATTTATCGACATAAGTGTGACCAAAACCCCAAAAGGACGACACCTATCGATTTTCAGTCAAATGAGTCAAAGGTAAGGTGAAGATTAAGGGAGAGGCGTAACTCGAAAACCCTAACAACTGCCGTTGTAATAATGTATCGACACAAAATTTCATATGTGAATTCAAAACCCCATAAGGACGACAGTTATTAATTTTCAGCGGAATCAACAGAAGGGAAGGGGACACGGAATTGAGTGTGAGGATTCGTAAGTCCCTGAGAGAGACATGTATTGATTATCATCCAAATACGTAGTCTGGTTTTGGAGGGGGAGCGCAAAATTAATTGATTTAATTCGTGATGTGGACGTACAAAATTGGTGATTCACCGACGAATCTTTTTTTAAAGATTTTAAAATACACAGGCGTCAAGAAGTAACCAAATGTTCACCTCTTTCTATAATTGATATGAAAATATCTGAAAAATATTATGATGGTGTTAATTTTACCCTTGCGAAGGAAAATGCTTATGGTTTCGGTGGTATGTCGGTCTGTGAGCAGCCTCTCCTCATCTTAGCCACATGATACTCCAAATATATTTGTGGCTTAACGACAGCTTTGAATGGAGCACAGCGAATCAGAATTAACGCCTTCGTGAAAACAGAAATATTTTCATGTATAGTCGAGTGGAGTAGGATATCAAATCGGAGGGTTCTGGGAGCCTCCCTCCTTCTCTATAATCGTAGCTGGATACGAAGAATGTGGATAAATGTAGTCTTCTCTCATGAAGGTAAGACTAATAGACAGACTTCAAAACTTAAAATTCTGTTGAAAACTCGAACTCGACTTTCGCACGATTAAAATACTTCCTTATACTAAAGATTTAAGAAAGTAATAATAAATTTACCAAAATTCATTGAAGGAATGTTACAAGTTTCACTTCCTCTGCTTCGACTTATTTATTTTTGTTTTTAAATACATAAATCAGCAATATAATAGCCTATTATTATGATGTTCCAAAGTTCATCCCAATTTTAAAGTCGACTTGCCAAGGCTGTCTGCTGGGTATCGATTCGAATTAATTACATCTAATCAGTCTCTGCCAAGGAAGAAAAAAAAAAAAAAAAAGTGTATTATAGAGGGTTGCTGCGGGCCAGGTGATTAGGGGGACTCGAGAGGCGCCCCCTCCACCTCACTTCGCGCCTTCCTACGCCAACTTCTTATACAGACCTAAGTTCTGGATCAGGCATGGATCCATAGGGCAAGTGATGAGGGTAATTACTCCAGTAACAAAAAATAATGAGAGACTTTTGATCAGGGGAAGATTTGAACGGGGGTGGGAGATTATTTCCATTAGGCGCGGATCTTGGGGGGAGGGGGGAAGGTCTGGTGGTAATTACCCCAGACGGAAGCGCGGGTTCCACGCTATAGTTCACCGCCTAACTACACATTAAATCAGTTTGGGAGGGCGCCGGTAGCTCAGTGGTATGCGTGCTTGCCTTCTGAGCTCAAGGTTGTGGGTTGCGGCCGAGGCCCTTAGTTTATTTTATCTGGGAGGTAAAATAAACTTAAGCACGCCGTCCTTCGGATGGGACGTTAAGCGATGGTCCCGAGCCTGTACGATGTCAGGTACTCGTTAAAGACCCCTGGCCCTAGGTGAATAAAAATTTAAGGTAGGCAAAATTTAGGACTCCGACAGTAGAGTCGGGCTCATGTCCACCAGAGTGACGAAAGAGCGCACTGGTAGTAAGCGATATGACCTCGTTGTTAAAGCCCGGGCATGAGTCATAAAACCTAACCTAAATCAGTTTGTCCCTTGGGGTTATAACTACAATATCAATGATTTTAAAGATAACTAATTTTTTATAACCACTATACCACTGTTTCAATTTTAACCAAGTTTTAATCAAAAGAAGAACTAGAATTTTTTCTAGAAGTAAATCACTCCTTAAAATTAAATTTCTGAAAATGGTTAAGGGTATATTTTTTTGAAGATGACCAAAAATTCATAGATAATAAATTTAATTCGAAGCGGAAATCTACAAGAAAAGTGGATCAGTGTAATCTTTAGAGAAGTATAAAGGTGTAAAGAGTATCCTTCATTAGCTTAAGCCTCCCTCGACACATATGTGGTGAATCGGTGCTATTTGAGTCCATACCTCTCTTCAGAGACAAGATAACCGAACTGGAAAATTGCTTTAATCAATGTCCGCCCCACCAGGCCTTAGTTACATTCTGAGTTTCACGAATATCCATCATTGGGAAGGAGTTTTAAAATGTGGTCGAAGAGCGTGACAGACGGACGTCCGGCGCAACAACTCTTGATGTTTACGAATAAGAAAGCATATTTTCACCTCGCGATGTAATATAACAGTTCACCTATTTCCTTTTTAGACGGTGAACTAAAAAAAAAACAGTTCAAAAGCGTATGGAAGCCTCCATGGGAAAGTTGGAATATGAGAAAAAACTTTCATTCATACTCAAAACTTTTTCCATTTTAATTAAAAGATGTGTTTGAGTTTTTTTTTACTGAGTTCCTCAGATGTGTGCTTGCCCTGGGCCTGGAACCGACATTTACAAAATTAACCGAACCGAAGAAAAGAAAAAAATTTGTCTTTTTCTGTGCCAGTGGTTCTCAAACTTTTTTGAAACAGCCATACTCTTTTTTTTGCCCATTCCAATATAAAACGAGGAGGAGAATTGAAAAATAAATAAATATCAGTAGTTGGTTACAATTGTCGCCCTTCGCAACAACCAGCCGCCATGAGGACGTGGTCCAGGGTGGCGTCAGTGCGGAGGAAAGCTTTGAGACATGTGTTTAGCGTGTACTAGAGAAGTCATTGCGGCAAGTCTGCTAATGAAGTATAAGAGGAAGAGACAGCTGAGCCCTCAGATGTAATACATGAATGCAAAACTATTGTTTGAATATTTATTAGTAATTATAGTTCACGTAAAATTTCTTAAACGTAATGAAGGGGTAAAAAGAAGCTACATACTAATATCTGGGTCAAGTTGGGTGCTAACTGATTGGGATCAGAGCTGTTTCTCTCCCTCCAGTGTATCCAAAAACAAAGTTCAAGACGCAATAAAGCATTTTTTAATATCTTATATTACAGATAAAGTGCCAGGTAAAGCACCGTTTATCGACATTCTATTATTCCCTATTTGCAATCAGCTGTAGACGAACGATATGTTCACACAAGTTGAAGACCTTGAAAAGCGACCTTTTGCAGAAAAATTTTATATACTACATTTGTACTAACATTTTTGATAGCTCCTCAAGTCGTATATCTTCAGAAACTTAAAGCTCTGCATTTATACGACCAAGATAAGACCTATTCTGCTCCAAAGATATGAAACAGGCGAACTTCAAACGGAAGAACAAATCTTCCAAAAATAAGATGCTAAGAAGACACCCAGGTCCAACAGACTGAAACAAGGAACGTCAAATGTGTAGGATCAAGTCCCCAAGGAGGAACTGAGAAGGAGCTGCAGTATCAAGGCAAAGCGACTCCAAGGGGCAGGTAACGTCGTGAGGAGTGACAAAGGGCAGGGTGGAAGTCTTGGAGGGCTGGTCTGGAAGCGACCGTAAGTACGTTAAGCTACCGGTAATCTTTACACCGAGTTAGATTGGCAATGAAACACTGCTCATAAAGGTCAACACTCCTCTAAAGGTCCAACATACATATCCACTTTTCTGTAGAAACATTGTCCCATTGGCATCTTTTAAAAAACAACCCCTAAGCATTTTCAGAAATTTATTTAATGGAGAAATTTAATTCTAATTCATTGAAAATTTGTTTTTCTTCCCAAAATCCCAAGTTTTGAGTTTCTCACTATGGGGTTTATTCAGTCAGTGATTTAGGGTATAAAGAGGCGGTAAACTATGGCGTGAAGTCCAAAATATTTAATTTTTTTATTCTATTATTATTATTTTTTTAATATAATACTCGTATATTATGTAAATTTATTATTTGTGAAGAAAAGGTCCCTTTGGGGTGGTAATGAGACAGGGGGAGAGGAGAGGCGATGAAAGCATTGTGGACTTGCAAAGCTGATGGGAGGGGCAGGCGGCCTTATCGCGGGCCTTGTTAGCCTTGGCAGCCGTCATGGGCGGACACAAGAGGCCCAGAAGACACCAAACACAAAGACGGAAGGGTCCTCTCAGATAAGGAGGAGGTCTGCTGAGGAGATCATTACCTGTCCTCTATTGGAGGGTTATCTCCACCCTTAGGCCACGTACAGACTATAGAACATTTTGCCAAGGAGAGCACTGTACGGTTCGGTGTTCAGAGTCCAACTTCCGCAGACATCATGATTCCTATGTCTGGCTCCAAGCCAGCCCCGGGCCCCTAACAAGTCTCCCTAACAAATTTATTTAACTGCCAATATGATAATAGGAGAACGGTTGTATTACATGATGGATGAAGCTGCATCCATAAATAATCATCGGATCGAAAAAAACATCTTCATATGTCAATTTGATGTCATTTTACACCACTTTTCGATCGATTTTCTTGTGACTCACGATGTAACTAGGGTCTGTCCGAGAACGAACATACGTGAAAACATTTTTCCATTTTCCACTCCCTGTCTCTGAAGAGGAAATTTTTAATAGCTCCCATTTCCGACAAACCATTTTGAAAATATTTTGAGATAGGCGGTCATTGAGGTTTTTCTGTTAATTTCTCCCTAAATCTTCTCTTTGTTTGATTTGGCTGGAAATCTATAGATGTTGTCCTATTAGGGTGCTGCATTCTTATATAAAATTTCGTGTTGATATATTCATTCGATCATGAGTTATCGTGTTCACACACACACACAAATAGACAATATTTTTAACGAATGGAAAATGTTGGACCTCTCTTGCTAATTATTGTAGACGAGCCAAAAATATCATGCATTAACCAGAATACAATTTAAATCATTATTGTGATTTAATGCTATACAATCTTTCCTAATATTATATATAATATTACTTATTACTGTTTAATCATATTATTACTTACTATTTATTAATATTAAATTAATTAATTATTAAATTATATTAAGTCGTATTAATTGTTATTATCATTTTATAACATTTATTATAACTAGGCTCAAATCTTATGATTCACAATTAATATCTGAAATTAATATTAGGTATAAGATTATTTATTTTCAAATTATTTGTATACGTGTAGTTTATTGAGCTGAATTTACGAAGCTCTTTCTTAGGCGACTCATGTATTTCGTTGTACTCGTACTCCTCCTAAACCCCTTTACCGATCACATTGAAATTTGCCACGATGGTAGTGGACACGGTGACGATGGTTTACTACTAAAAAAATCTGAAATCGAACATACCATGGAGGAATAATCACCGAAAAACGAAATCAATTGAAAGACAAAATTCTAGCGCAAAATAGAATTTTTCGATTTCAAATGTAATAATCAGAGCGAAGCTCTTTTCGGTTTACCATCGGACACCACTTTTTTTGAGCCGTTTTTTTGAGTGTTCTAACGTACAAACTTCGACTTTTTTTCGATAAAAATATTCTTCAACATACAAAAAACACATAGTAAAAATAATGTTGTGCAAAAAAGCTGTTGTCTAGAAAAAGGCTAGAAAAAAATTCGTTGAATTCAATTGAAATCTATTTAAAGTATTAATATATTCATAAAAAACGAACAAGGTGAGAAGTTACTGATAATTATCAGTAATAATAATTATAATTATTAAAACATTAACTGAGTTTTTTATACAGACTCAGCTCAGTTTTTGCAAACAGCAGAATGTATTGCACACCTAGTTTATAAATAAATAAAGACTTAATAATAAAAAAAAATATTGTTAACTTTACTTTTGAAACCAGGGGTTCGAAAAGCATTAAAATTCTGATGAAATCAACATTGAATTTATGACCGATTATAGCTGGGAAAGTAATTAAATGCTCCAAACTGCAAGACTCGTTATTACTTCCCCAGCTTACGAAGTAATAGTAGGGGAAGTTATGTGATCAGTCCGAAATTTCATGTTCACTTTTCATCGTAATTTCATGTTTGCCGACCCTCTGATTCCAAAAGTGAAAAAAAAATGAAAATTTCCTGTATGTGTATTCACTGTGGTATATTCTATGGGTTTCCACCAGAGAAGTTTGTTAAATTTAATGAGTAGGCCACAGCACGATACAGCTTCATTTAACTCATTAGTGTTACGAGTCAAATCTTTGGACATTGTTCTCATTTTTTAGTATGAATGTGTTGGAATGAGACTGAAAAAAAAAATAAAAAATAAAAACTCAATTCCACCATTTCCTGTTTTGAGTTTTATTTTCATGAACTCATTCCTCCCTCTGGTTGTAATTACATTTTTTTCTGGACATGTTATTCGTATTCCCACTAATCCCATATCAGCTGGCAAAGTATAAATTAAAAAAATATATAATGAGTTTCATCTCACACCAGGCCATTTGGTGACGTAGCGATAAAAAGGGGATGGGGGTGTGAGGGGGTAATTGCCTTACAACTCGCCTGTCTATGATAATGTTGACTATCCTATAACCTGATTTTTTTTTTTTTTATTTAATCTGTCAACATCTGTATTATTTTTTCGACACGATTGAACTAATTCCAGGCTTAGATACCAAAAAAAATCGACTTCTCCAGCACGAATTAATCAATTACGTTTTCGCTCTCCCTCCAAAGCCAGTCGACCGTTCGGGCTAAAACTCAGTATTTGACTTATATAGTGACTTATGAATCTTCATACTGAATTTTGTGTCGATATATTCATTACATCGGCAGTTATTGGGATTTTAGAGTTGAACCCCATCTGATCCCCATATTCTTTTTGACTGATTCTGCTGAAAATTAATAGGTGCCGTCTTTATATGCCTCTGAATTTACATATAAGATTTCGTGCCAATATATTCATTACAATAGCAGTTATTATAATTTTTCTATTAAGCCTTCCCGTAAGCCCCTCTTTCCTTTGGCCGATTTGACAGAAAATTAATAGATGTCGTCCTCAGAGGATTTTATACTCACATATAAAATTTCGTATCCACATATTCATTCAATCGATAGTTCTTTTCATTCAAAGACACAAAGACAATAGAACAGGAACTTTTACTACCCCTACTATGAAATTCCGTTGAAAAAACAGCGTCGAATTTCTGAACAATTACATAACTTCCCCAGTACTTTGTATAGCTGGGAAGGTAAAAAAAAAAAAAATTAAAACGTCATTTTTATTATTCAATTTTTGTTTTGTCTTTTTATTCAGGAAAGTGGCCTCTGCTCACCGTTCCTGGTATCCTTTGACTGTTAATTCACAGTAGTGACTGATAAATGCAACATATAATTGTATTAAGCAGTGTACCACCCCTATGCATCAACTGCAGTTTGTTCTTTCATCTTTACATTGGACCAAACTGGAGGATCCTGAAGAATGGGCCAATGTACGACACAAACCTTGGGTTAATTTTTACCACTGGTTTGCCTATACTCTATTCTCGAAGGCTCCATGTATTTCTTCTCTTAACTCCGTACAACTCCAAGGATGGTTGTATTTTATTGCTTAGTAATATTTATAGTAAAAAAAAGTCGTCAGTTAATCACCAGCAATGTAATTTCCCAGTGGTAAATAATGAACCAAGTTTCCACTCTCCCTCTGAAAACAATATACCTACCGATTTGGTTGAAAATCTATGAGTGTCTTACTCAATATATATAAAATAGGTATATATAAAAAATCAACAGTTATATTTGAGTTAAGCCTCCTCCTCTGATTCCACTGAAAAATAATAGATGTGATTCTTATGTGATTGTGTGTACGCATATTACAGTTTTGTGTCAATATATTTATTCTATTGGGAGACATCTTCTTCTTGCGAAGCTACGGTCCTGAAAGAACCCGGGCCTCCGTCCTCCATTCGTCTCGATCTAAAACCTTCTCCCTGCATCCTCTGATGGCCAAGACTCGGAGATCCGCCTCGACGTCGTCCAGCCAACGGAGTCTCGGTCTTCCTCTTCTCCTGGCATCGCCTGGCCCTACCTTAGAGGGCTTGATTAGGGAGACTTCCTCTTTCCATTCTCTCTACGTGGCCCAAATAACGTAATCTCGCCTGCTTGATCACGGACACCAGGGAATTTGGAGTTATGGTGTGTTGAAAAACTTGAAATTCTGGAGAAAATTCAACATTGAATCTTACGTAAAATACATTAATGTATGTATACATTGCATTAATTCTCCTACACTTCGTATAGCTAGGGAAGTAAAAAATATATAATTATTGAAGAAAGGAAAGAACATTATATTAAAAATATAGCGGATAAGGAATGAATGATAAGAGGCAATTTAAGAGTTGCACTTATTTGATATATCATGCAATCAGTGTTATCTTCATGAGGGCAGAAGGCCTTAGCGCATCAGACGGCCGCAAGGTCACACAATGTCATGATAAGCACAAATAAGATGGGACCACCCAGAATTTACGTAACTAAATTTAAATATTGTCTTTATGGGATCATTGTCAAGGTTATTACAACAAACTAGCAGCTCATATGTACCTCATTTCTTTGTTTGCATATATGTAATATTATTATGAAGTATATTCGTAGAGTATCCTTAAGATACTTCGTGAATAGTAACCAGAAGAAACGGAGGGTTAGTAAGAGACGTCCAACTCTATCATATAAGAAATCCCTAGGGGCCTCTTACGAGTAGGAAAAAAGTCATTAGTGAATCACCAAAAATGTACTTCCCCAGTGGAAATTAATGAACCAAGTTTTCACTCTCCCTCTGAAAACATCTACCAATTGAAAATACGAAATCAATATGTGTTTTAATCAGGAACTTCTGAATCCTCATTCTAAATGTTGTGTTGTTTCGTTACATCGTTGAGTATTTTTGATTTGAGCTGCCTCCTCCGATCCACCACACTTTCCTTAAATCAATTGGGCTGAAAATTTCTCAGTGTTATCCTTGTGAGAATTTGAATTTATACATAAAATTTCATATCGATACATTCATTACTTCGGAAGTTATTAAGGTTTGTATATTATGCTCACCCTAGTCTCCTTCTTACCTTTGGGCTAAAAATTAAGGTGAGGCACTCATGACGATGTGTGCGTACATATATAAAAATTCATGTCGTATTCATCCATTCAGCATTATTGTTAGCTATCGTGTCCACAGACACACGTACAGACGGACAGACAGACAGGTAACTAGGAATTTGACAAGAAACATCATGAAATGTTATTTCAGAGGGAGGAGGGAGAAATGGGACGGCAGTTCAGTGTGTTTCTGAGATGAGAGATGGCACCATAATAATAATAATAGTCTTTATTTATTTTTATTTTTACAAATGTACATTAATAATAATAATATTGACCGACAATACTCATGGTCAAATTGATCTCTTCTATTTCTACTCACACATATAATTCAAATACAAATACAAATGCAGTAATTTACAAAATTAACCTAAATGATCCTTTCAAAAAAACAAACAAAAAAAAAAAAAAAAAAAAAAATCTTGCTGTTTATATATCACTAATAATTAAACTCTGAAACCAGCTCAAATCTATACTTCCAGGCGGCTTTGCAATAGTTAATTAAACTTTTGTAATTTCGTCCATTTATATATTCAATAAACTGAGCATAGTTTAACGATTTAACGAGAGATGGCACCACTTTCGATGGTAAACTCTTTCCACTTTTTGTCTTGTAAAAATTGACCGATGATAAATATGAAAACTAAATTTGCCTCATTACGAAGATCTAAAGAACTGGTCAATCGGCTTTCACTTTTTTTAAAATTTTGCTTATGCATTTTTGTAAAATTTAAGGTAACAGAAGAAGACACGAGTAGAAAAAAAATCTTGAATAAAAAACACACTTTTCAGTTTTGAAATTGATTGAGTAGATCAAACCTAAACAGGTTTTTATGATTTTAATAGAGAAGAAATAATTACTGGCTGCCTGCGACAATCAAAACAGGTGTTTCCTCAGTCTGAGGTATCTTCACCCGGCCTGGCCTTCTAAAGAGGCTTCCTGCCCTCGGATCGATATATCTAGCCGACTCTAAGCTTTCATTTTAATGTGTAAGACACACGGGGGGGTAGATGAAAACAATAATGTATCTTCTCGTAATTAGTTCATTATAAAATAGAGAAAAAAACGTATTTATTTTTAAATATTGTCTATTTCACAAAATATATACAATATATGATAGCAACACCGATTGTACTTCCATGTAGTGTATATATGATAGCAACACCGATTGTACTTCCATGTAGTGTATATATATTTTGTGAATAGACAATATTTTAAAATAAATACGTTTTTTTCTCTATTTTATAATGAACTAAATTAATAATCTTTCTTTTAATTTGGATATTTCGACTTGAATATAACTCCAAAGGGCCTCTAAATCTAAATAAGATAATAAACTCATTTTTAAACTCAACGAAAAAAATGGGAAAGTTTGCTTCTACTGAGTTAACTCTACCGAAGGTAGAGTTAAAAGTGTCACAACTCAAAATTCTGTTGGAGCAACATCAATTCAGAAACGACACTACTTCCCCCTCCACCCCCCAAGAAATAGAACAAAAGTAAAACGCATTGATTATAAGATAAGTAATGTTACACTGACTTCATGGAACTAGAAAGAACGACGTACGAGCTCTCATTACTTGAAAATGGTTATTTCAAATTACAGTAATTTTTCCGTGTCGCTTTACCGACATTCATGATTTTTGATTTGTGTCACTTCTGAAGCGGGGGTGCGACATGTTAAAAAAAATTAACTCTTCAGGGTAGAGAAAAAAACAATTTTATTTAATTTTAGTTATGTCTATTGACTTCAAAGAATGACTATTTGTTTATTGAGGGTATGATGACAGGGGCTGTGATGACAGAAACATCAACAAAACGGTCATCAGGATGGAGGCAGATTTATACTAATGCCCAAATAACTGCCAATTTAATGAGTATATGTTTTGCGTATTTTTGGTAATGCTTACATTTAATAATTGTATTAAAATTACACTTAAAATTCTTTATCATTAAATTTACCAAATTACAATCTATCTTTGGAGCTTCACGACTGCCATAGAAGAAAATATAATAAAAGATGTTGACGAAAAAGAAGTTTTAAGCTCTAATATTTAACAAATTCTTTAAGCTCTCATATATTTAACAAATTCTTTAAGCTCTAATATTTAACAAATTCTTTAAGCTCTCATATATTTAACAAATTCTTTAAGCTCTAATATTTAACAAATTCTTTAAGCTCTCATATATTTAACAAATTCTTCTTTTTTTTTTTTTTCGGCCTTATTATGCATATTAGTTATGTCACTGTGTTATCTAATTATTTACGATATCCATGGCCCCGGGGGGGAGTTCTATCTACGAAATAAAACTCACTCCCGGACGGGATTCGAACCCGCAAACCATAGTGAGACCATGCGACCAAAGCCCTACGCTCTAGCCCACACGGCCACCATGGCTCCCAACAAATTCTTTAAGCTCTCATATATATAACAAATGCTTTACGTACATTGTACAGGTTGAAAAGGCAATTTTTCCCACTCGGGGTTCTAGCTTTCATGGAGACGTATGAGCATGGAGAAAGACCTGTCAAATCTTTCAGAGAATGATGTTCATAACAAAATTTTGCCTAGAAAATTCAATCCAAATTATAAAAGGTACAGGTACACTTAGACTATTATTTGTACAAATGCAACATATGATCTTTAGTGTTTATTCGTGTGCCAGCTGAATCATACGACTTTTAGATGTTATTTCTCTATTTTCAATCAGGCTATATACAACATTTGACATTTTTACACCATTGAAGATATGCCCCATAGTACAGACACGCAGGGTACAGGGCTATTTACAACATTGAGCAGGCCGTCCTTCAAATGGGATATTAAATGATGTCAGGTACTCGTTAAAGACCCTTACCCTAAGTGAATAAACCTAGGATCGGCATAATTTAAGACTCCCACAGTTTAGAAATTTTCAGCTGAATCGTGCGAAGGGAAGGGGTGGATCAGAGGGGAGGATCAATTCAAAAATTCCAATAACTGCCGATTTAAAGAAAATCGACCTGAAATTTTGTTTTTAAAACCACCATCTATTTATTTTCCAAGAAAATGTATCGTCACTAAATTTAGTTTGAGGATTGGGAAGCGTCTATGTAAGTCATCTACATATTTTCAGACCAAACGGTGGATAGGTTTTGGAGGAAAGCGATAAAATTATCAATTCGAGCTGGGGAAGTACCTTGCCGATCTCTCATTTATTTTTATTTACCTTTATTTTTCTTATTGATTTTGTTTGTGTCTGTTGTTAGGGAACCTCGGCCCCTAATAAATTGTCTTTTCACTTTATTTCAACTTGCTGTATTCATAGTCATATTAAAATAACGATTAGTAGAAAGATGGCTTGATAATAAAATTTATTTTCGAATTAGTGGAAATTTCTCCTCTTAAAAAAATAAATTGTTGTTTTGTCCCTCCTGAAGGGGTCGAGGAACAGTTTCTTTCTTCTAGTGAGTGGAGTCCGGATTGCCAAGAAGGGCGAACGGCCTCCCTCGGTGAGTTGTGAGATAGAAGATAGGAGGCTCTGTGGTCATGTAAGGGTCTGATTGAGGTTCCGTTTTAATTCCGGGGAGGGGGTCCTCATAAAGCCCTGATGTTCCCCCATATTGGATCCCCCCCAAGGGCTAACGATAAAATACCCCCCCCCCCCCCCCCCCGCCCCGACCGCCACCCTTAGCCCCCTCAATCTGCTGACGCCTCAACACCGAAATTTGCCCTTCCCCCTTTCTCAGGGCGTCCACTCCAACCTCTGATTCGATATCCTCAGCGGATAGTCACACAAAAAAATCCCTTTAAAAAAAAAGTCATTGAATTATTGGATATGTACATTCCCAGAGCAAATTAGTCAACTTTTTGATCTCCTCTGAAATCAATCTACCGATTTTGTTGAAAATCAATATGCGTCTCACTCAGTGACTCATGAATCCTCATACTAAATTCCGTGTCGATATATTCATTACATCAACAGTTATTATTATTTTAGTGTTGAGCTCTGATCCCTTCCTTCCAATGTTATTGGTTTTTTGTGTCAAGCACCTAATCCCTCCCCTTCCCCCGCCCCTGCATTTTGACTGAAAATCAATAGGTGTCGTCTTTGTGGGGTTCTGGATAAACATATGTATTTTCTTCTCGACATATTCATTCCATCGGGAGTATAGGGGAAGTTATGTAATCCAGAATTTCATCTTTCACGTCTTTAAGTTCAAAAAAAAAAAAAAAAAATGGTGTACGTGTGTCTGTGAACATAACAGTAACTCCCGATAGTCCTTCGGATGGGATCGCTACGTTAAGCGATGTTTCCGAGTATGTACGATGTCAGATGCTAGTTAAAAAACCCTACCCTAGTTGAATAGATACATTTCTATTTTATCAGGGTAGGCAAAATTTAGGACTTCATATTAGAGTCGGGCTCATGTCCACGTCTACTGGGTGATGGTACTCGTAGTTAAAGCCCGGGCATGAGTCACAATAACTTACTAACTCGACACAGGGAAGAAGACGAGACGATGGCACACTTCCTGGGTATAAGTTCGGCTCGAACAAGATTCCACTTTTTGGCAAAGATGTAATCATAGAGGAGTACTTTACTCAGGTCCCTAGATGTAAAACACCAGCCCACCATATATAAGGTATATTATATAACTCGACACAAAATATTATTATAATAAAATAATAAAGAGAAGAAGAGGAGGGGGGTGTCAAAAGAATGAACTCAAAAACTCTAGTAACTTCCGAACGTCACGAAATGTAGAAGTCCCAGTGCAAGTCAACTATCGATTAAAACTGTCGATTGGTTTGAGAGGGAGCGCCAAAAAATTTGTGATTAATTTTTTCTGGAGAAGTACATTGTCGGTGATTCACTCGCGACTTTTTTTTATCTGGGAAGTAATTTTTTTTTATGTGTAATAAATGCATTGAGTGTTTAGGTTCCTAGGTGCATACACCATCCCAGGTAGTATCTAGGACTTGTATACAGGCTTGTGACTCTCAGTACACCGGTTTACTGTAGCTAGTTAATTATAAATAATTATATTTATTTATTATTATTTTATTTTATTTTTTCATATAGGCTGTCCTACTCTTGGATGGAGAACATGAAAGCATTAAACGCCGATGGTTCTAGTATATCCGCTACCTTTGCCGGCGCTACGTGAGGAGAGCTCTCAAAACCACCTCGTTCCAACAGATAGCCATCTGAAGAACTGCCATGTGACTTGGTGACTTTGCTATCTGCTAGAATCACCGACAGCGTGCTCCGACTTGAAATGCGTTCCTCCATCCCACACACAATCCGCTCCTTAAACGATAACACTCTTATTCTTTTAGATAGGTGATTCTTAAGCTGGGGGAGAGAAGATCCACTTGGAAAGAGGTCGCTCATGAAAATAATTTTGAAGAATCGAACGCAAACATCATCTAAAGCAGGCTTCTTCAATTTATTCGTTACAAAGGAGAGATCTGAATTTTCCAATTGTCTTTTGTGGCAAACTTCCGTTTATCGTTTTTTTGCTTTTCCTTTAAACCCAATCGATTATTCTATCTAAAAATCAATAGTTTTCTTACACAGGGTCTTATAAATCTGATATTTAATGTTAGGTCGATACATTCATTACATCGACAGTTATTAGAGTTTTTCTGTTTAGCCCTATCCCCTTATGCACCCTTCCACTCGGCCGATTTGACTGTTAGTCAATAGGTGTTATCCTTCTGGGGTTCTGGATACACATACTGAATGTCATTCAGTATGTATGAATGTCATGTCGACATTCATTACACAAACATTTATTAGAATTTTTGATTTAAGTCCTCTCTCCCTCCTTCCCCTTGGCCGATTTGGCTAAAATCAATAGTTATCTTTCTTATGGAAGTCATTAACGGCCTGCTGTTGTAAAAGTCATAAAGTACCAACCAATACAATAAAACATTAATGGTCATTAGAAGAAAAATAAATACTTTTCTTCTCAACTATACTAGTCATGATTATGATACCAGGAAGAATTTTTAATGACTAAACATTTTTCTTCTCTAAAAAATAAAAAGAAAAAAGTATGTTTTTAAAAATATTGTCTATTTCACAAAATATATAGTCATGTCTGAAGAATCAATACTGAAAGTACTCCCATATATTTTATATATTTTGCGAAATAGACAATATTTTTTAATTAATACGTTTTCCTTTATAGTTTTTATTGTTTCACAATAGCTCTGCAAAAATTTTAAATATCATATTTCTTCTCTTTTTTAAAGATGTATAACTCATAAAGGAATCAACTTCTTTAATGCCTGAGGGCCGTTGTGGCCGTACGGGCTAGAGTGTAGGGCTTTGGTCGCAAGGTCCCACCCCGGTTGTGGGTTAGAATCGAAGTTTTATTTCATAGATAGAACTACCTCCCGGGATGTTGTTTAAATAACCAAATAACACCGTTATAGAGGCCTGGCTAATTTGCTTATTTGCTTGTTTACAGGCCAAAAAAAAAAAAAAAAAATCAGTGTCTTTCCCCACTTTGTGAAAGCAATAGATATAATAAAAAAAAAAAAAAAAAACTTAAAATCCAGTTAAAAATGTTTATGTAAATGAAACGGCTATTTTTTCTTATTGTTCAAAAGGGAAAAAATATCCATAATTTAAAAATCGTGTTTCGTACGTAAAGCATTAATTTTTGCTATAATTTTTATTTTCTTGCAGAAGTCCTCGTCCCATATTTTATAATTTGAAGGCGCTGGTTGCTCAGCGAGTTAAGAAATTCAGGAAGGGGGGGCCACTTATGGAAACTGATAATGTAAAGAGTGTTGAACACGCCAGTGCTGCCCCTATATCTTGAGTTCTAAACGAATGATTGAAGTTCAAGAATGTACGAACTGACAACATCTATAGAAACATGCGTTTTTATAATTTTATATTATTATCATAATTTAGGTATTAAATTGTTGTTGTCTTTTATTTGAATTATCAGAAATATCGAAAACAAAAAAGAATCAAGGTTCAGACGCATCTAGTCGCCATCCCTGCCTGTCTAGTTGTCATGACTACTTCCCTCCCCCCCCCCCCCCCCCCCCCCCCACCTCTTGGACTGAAAAGGGAGATGAATGCATGGGCCCAATAAGGGGGGCTTAACTCAACAATCCAAATAATTGTCGATACACAAAACTGATCCAAAAGAAGACAACCCCTACTGATTTTCAGCAATATCAGCCAATTGGAAAAGGGGATGGGATCAGGCGAGGGGAAATTCAACTCAAAAACTCTAATAACTGCCGATATAATGAATGTATCGACTCGATATTTTATTTATTTATATATTTATATTTATTATTTTATATTATTTTTATTGCTCGTTAACAAATTTTTCAACTCCAAATAATTATACACTGTATAATTTCACAGTTTTCTAAATAAAACTCCCTTTAGGGGGTCCCGCCTTGTGCTCACGCAGAGCGATACAGACGATAAGCAAAGCTAATCTGCTGCCAGGGTCATGAAGCGAACACTTTTTTTCACGCAATTTCTCAATCAGAATGAACTTTTCAAAACTCCTACCTCCTATTCCCCAACGAAGTACCCAATTTAAATTTTGAACAATTCAAGTTTGAATGTCATTTCTTAAACATATTTCTGTGGTAGTATTTCAGGCTGGCTTATTTAAAGTTTTCGTTAAGAGAAAATTGTTATCTTGATAACTTTAGGGCCGAGTTTGCCCAAGTTTTGCCCTTGTTAGAGGCAACTTCCCTTCCTTATCTCCGTTCCCTTTTTGACAATACACATTATTAACTTTAGCTACAAAAACGTTAAGAATTTTTTTTTTTCTTCTCTGAACTCTCTGTCTCACTTTTCTGCTCTTTAAATCTATATGAATAAAACTGAATGTCTTCATTAATGGAATAACTTTAACCAGGTTAACAAGTTACATGACTTTAGAAATTATTTGAAACTTTCAAAATGACTTCGGCCCCTTCCTTCCAAATTTCACGTCTCACGGCTTACTGAAGACGTTTAAAACAATGTTCTACACAATGTTCAACTCGAAACTAGCACCACCTTCCCCCTCCCCTCAATCTACAGATTCGTCAAATATCCATATGAACAAACGTTGGAAATTTTATTTGCTACATTTTTGTTTCTATGCGCGAAAAATCAATCTTAAAGAGCTATTTTATGAATATACCCTCCCCTCTTCCGTTCAAGATTTGGATATGCTACGTGCGGATATGCAGCGTTTGAACCGGTTTTTTAAGTAAGTTAATTGTGAGATTTCATGAAAAACCGATGAACCGTTAAAGAGCTAGCATTCATTTTATATTTGGGTGCCCCCATCTCCAACATTTCTATGATCACAGGGAATAAGTTGTTAAGTCGTAAAATGGCCAAAATGAGTTAAGTGTACTGTGATGATCTCCCATGCCATCTGCGCACTTTAAAGAAGTTGGGAGCTCCAGGACTCAGGAACTTCAGAATTATAAAGATGTGGGTTTCTTGGTATCTCGTAAAATTGTCTATGTTCTCGATTAAATCAAATTAATCTACTTCTTTGAGGAATCATTCGCGAGATAACTGCATTTAACCATTTATTCACTACGGCAGACTATCCCAAGTGAAGAGGGTGTTTTCGGTTAAATCAACTTGCTCAACTTTAGAAAGGCATCATTCACGAGTATTTCAAAAAGTATGGTTAATAATTGGAAGTGTGTATAAAAATTAGGTAATTGTTGTCAATAATTTGGTACCTAAGTGATGGGGAAAATCCAAGAAAGAATTAACAATATTCATTTTCATTCACTCCTATAGATTTAGAAGGTATATCATTAATAACGATGCAAACATAATTTATTTATTCCAAAAACTGGATTTACACGATTGATGCAAAAGTAAAAAAGTTACGAAAAGTTACGAATTTAGACTTACCAATTTATTCCCTGTGACCACAGATTTGTAACTCCAAATAACCCATCATACAAGGGGGCTTGCAAGAATGCTACATATGAAATTTCATCAAAATCAGTTCAGTTTTTTATAACATTTTACATGCTCAGTTATACACAAGTATGAGGGGAAAGTTACGTAATCGGTCAGACTTTTCAACGGAATTTCATGTTTCCAACATCCTGATTTCAAAAATGAAAAAAAAAATCCTGTGTGTTGTCTTAAAAACTAAAACTCCCGAAAGAATGAATGACAGAAAAAATTTACATGTTTCCAGAACACAATACGAGTATCTATCTATTGAGGTCCAACCTACAGGGAGACTCTAGAAACGGAGTTGTTATCATTTCTTGGAAGGATGGGAAAAGAAACAATAATATTTTATCCTTGTTTTCTCTGCTAACTATCCATACTTTTTTACCAAGAAATTTTACAAGAACATAATTGGATTTTTCTTTCAAAGACAAAAGCATTTCTGGAAATAACATAGTTTCCAAGGGCTAATTCCAGCTCAGGATGGCCCCGCTTCACTCCTGGAGACCCGCCATATTTGTCTCCATGTTCACAGTAGCAAAATGGTGAGGGTTTACGTTCTAGTAACATCGCGCAAAAGTCAAATTCAAGAATGTTGTGATCATTCGGTATTACCAAGAGAAAATGAGCCTTAGGTACTTCAGATGAAATAAAAAAATTGGGACTACTTAGAAAGGTACAAGAAAATTGACAAAAAAAAGTTCTCAATTAATTATGGAATTACTTATATTATCCTAGCGCTTGGAAGTTACGTAATCGGCCAGAAATTAGAAGCTGCCCTTTCAACGGTTCATGATATCCGATCCCGGATTGCAAAAATGAATAATAAAAAGCCTGCCTGTGTCCCCGTGTCTATGAACAACGATAACTCCCAATAGGATGAATGTATCAACACGAAATTTTACATGTGTATACAGAATCTCATAAGGGACGACACCTTTTGATTTTCAGCCAAACCGGCCTAAGGCAAGAGGAGGATCAGGGTAGAGACTCGATTCAAAACCCTAATAAATGCCGGTGTAATGAATGTATCCATACAAAAATTAGTAACAGGCTCCATAGGGCTCAACTGTAGGTTAGTAGCTCAAGCAGTGGTAGCTTTGAAGTGCGAAGGATCATTCACATTTCAATATTATATTTTTTAATAAATGCTTTTAAAATTTTTTTTAGTTGAATAAATGTTAGTGTAAGGGGGCTTTCACACTGAATATACAAATGTATCCAACACAAATCATGTCCAACACTTGTCACATGGAACCGACCAGCTTTCTTTTGGCGATGTTTCATTATGTTGCAGGTTATTGCCTTATATGTATAATAAATAAATACAGAATAATGAAAAATAAAGACAAAAAAATAAAAATATTAATGTAATTAATTATTGAAATTATAATTATTATTTAACGGTGGCGTTAACAGAGGTGATAATTTGAAATGAATTTACAAACTAATCAATTTAGATCACTTGATTCTACGTAAATTCGTTAATCGTTTTGCTCACTGATCAATGTTTTGTTTACAAAATGGGCGCCACTTACATAATATGTAAGTACATATTATGTACATATTATGTAAGTACATATTATGTACATATTATGTAAGTACATATTATGTCGCATTTCTGCACTAAAATGCCAAACTAATGGCAAATAAATTTAATAATTTATTGTGCACAAGTGTATACATTTTGACCAACAAAGAGAAACCTATAGTTTTGTGAACGGTAATAATAATTCTCAACAGTTTCTGAAACGTTTCTATCTTCATTTTGTACATCTGCTGAAATTTCTCGGGGTGTGCCAGCAGTTGATCTGAAATCACTTAAGGGCTGCGATTTTCCACGTTATTTCTCCAGTAGGGGTGCACCCACATTCGGCGTTTTCTTCATTGAGCCTTTCGTCTAGAACTCATTACCGTACTCATCAATATCATCACATCATCGTCTGATGATGATGAAGACATGATTATGAACAGCAATTTCAATTGATAATTCGGGGTTACTGGTACAACGTGTATGCAACACTTGTCTCTTTGATGTGAAAGCCCTGTGTCCTACAAATATTCCCAACAAATGTGTCCAACAATTGTTGCGTCGCATGTCCCGCACGCAGCATGGCCCTCTTCTATTCATAAATATTACTAGGCGACCGAATAGAAGAAATTAAAAATGCTGTTCGTTGCAGATGGGAGATCGAGAACTTAATTGTATTATTCTATTCACTGGTTGGCTCGGTACTTTCTCAATTATTTACCAGAAGAACAGATAGTTGTTACAAAAGTTTATGAACTCCTGAGAATTGTTCTGCACTTCTAAAATGTTCATTTAAAGTGTGATTGGTAGCAAGCTAACCCAATTGCGAATATTACACAGCAAACAGTTTCATTTCGTTAATTGATTCTGAAAGGGGGTGGGGTTCAACCCTTAACATCCCCTCTTACGTACAGTCCCACCAATCACAATTGATTTATAGAGGCGAAAGTTTAAAGGAAGAATGACTTTTTTTCCAGGTCAGCCTACACACTTTTGGTGTTATAAATAAATCCAAGGGATAAGTTATTTTCAGATAAGTATCTCGGGGATATAAAGATGAATGTGAGTTTGGCACGATAAGTCAATGTTTTATTGTTCGAGTTTTCAGAATCCTCCCCTCCCTCCTGCCACAGAACAATGATCGCTTCTCGGAAAACCGGGACGGATCACTAGGGAAAACACAACATAATGAAAAGCCTCAAAATGGAAAATTCTCCCTTTGTACTCGAATAATACTCTGAGTAATAATTACCCTGTACAGGAGCCCCTCCCCCATGAATCTGCTCAACATTCTCCTCTCTGTTTTTATTTTAGAAACATACTTTTTTACAAAAGGTTACTGAAAACTTTTGTCTATAAAGCAACCACGAGCGTCGGGGGTGGTGGGGGGGGGGGGGGGGGAGGAGTAATTAACCTCACCCCCTCTTTCAGAGCTTTGATTTTTGTTTAAGATATTGGTAACGTCCAAATGACTCTCAAAGTCAAGGGCGTAGTTACAAGGGGGGGGGGGGGGGGGGGGGGGGCTGAATTTCGAACGTACGAATGAATAGAACAAATTCTTCTGTATATCACTGAAACATTACACAAAAATAAAGGGCAATATGTAAACTTAGAAGGGCGAAAAAGGAAATATTTTGCGAAATAATACAGTATTTTTAGGTTATCGGAGTAGCTCTAGGTACTTGAGGAATGTCAAGAGGTTACTTAAACACTTCAACTATTTATAAGTACAAAATCTTGTAGTTAGTTATTGTGACGTGGTCATATCGCCTACTACCAGAGCTCTATTTCGTCGCTCTGGTGGACTTGAGCCCGGTTCTACTATGGGAGTCCTGAAAATTTTGCCTATCCTAAATTTCGGGTTTAGGATTTTTTAACGAGTATCTGACATCTTACAGGCTCGGGAACACCGCTTAATGTTCCATCCGAAGGAAGGTGTGCTCAAGGTTATTTCAGCTCCCATATAAAAAAGCCTAAGGGCCTCGGCCGTGTTGAGCTCAGTAGGTAAAGAAGCAGGGCTGCCTCTGACCTACCGGCACCCTCTCAAATGTCTTGTATATTCGGCTGTATAAAATTAAACGACTTCTCATAACTTTTGAACGAGTGGTTATAACGAAATGGGATTAATGGTGATCTTCCTCTGACAGAAATGAGTGACATTACAATGAGCAAAGCGCTCTTTCGTCGCCCAAGCGCGCGCATGAGCCCGATTCTACTCTAGAACTCCTAAATTTTGCTTTATTCAGGTTTATTCACCTAAGGTAGGGGGTCTTTTAACGAGTACTTGACATCGTACAAACTCTGAAGAAGGACAGCATGCTCAAGGTTTTTCACCTCCCAGCCTTGGCCGGGTTTCGAACCCACTATCTTGTGCACAGTAGGCTAGAAGGCTACCTCTGAGCTACCGGCGCCCTCTCATTAAGTAGAGACAGAATAATGTTAATAAAGAAAACGAAGAAGGGGTGTGGAAGTTAATGGAAATAGAACATTAAGATAGATCAGAATGCACATGCATTGGAGCAGTGCATTCTAGAGAACATGTCACCCCTCCGTGTACACTATAATAAATAAAATACCAGTCCGCTTACTTGTTATCTGGGGCCGTAGACTACGTCCAGGATACGTCTGTAAACCGCAACAAACAGATTAGCTAGTCTTTATTTGGTCTTATTGTATCATTCCAACTGTCCAAGCCAAGGAAGTTTCATAAAGAACTCATAGATAGGCCAGGCGTCGCGACGACGCGTCGGGGCAATCAGAGCAAGCTGCGTTTCTATTTATAAAATGTCGAAAATAGGTATTATTTTTTAAATAGCGTATTAATATTGTGTACAGGAGCAATGGTGGCCGTGCGGGCTTTGGTCGCATGGTCTCACCTTGGTTTGCGGGTTCGAATCCTGTCCGGGAGAGAGTTTTATTTCGTAGATAGCACTCCCTGCTGGAGCCATGGATGTCGTAAATAACTAGGTAACACCATTTTAAGAGTCATGGCTAATATGCATCAAACATAAGGCCAAAAAAATTATATAAAAAAATTTAAAAAATATTGTTTACAATAAGTCAGATACGCTTTTGTAATGGTTATAGTTTATATTATGAATTTTGAGGTTAAAATATTGCATTGCATGGCATATACTATCTGGTGTGCCCAGCGCTGTCTCTTCGGCTACGATACAGGTGTAGGCCGGAGCTCCGTCCATAGACTTGGATGTCGACTGTCGCTTCCCACTTTTGTTGATGCAGAAGTTGTCGGTGAATCACCGGCTATGTACTTCTTCAGCATGATTTAATCAATTACGTTTTCGCTCTCCCTTCGAAGCCAAATAGACCGTTTTAGGCTAAAACTATTTTATTTACATAGGGGCTTCTGAATCCTCTTACTAACTTTTGAGTCGTTATATTCATTACATCGACAGTTATTAGGGTATTTGAGTACAGCCACCTTCTCTAATCCCCCCCCCCCCCCCCCCCTTCGATCGATTTTTCGGGAAATTAATAGGTGCTATCTTTATGGGGCTTTGAATATAAATATAGAATTTCTTGTCAAAACATTCATTACAACAGTAGTTATTAGAGTTTATGAGGTGATGGGGAATGATTAGGTAACTAAGGGTATTCCTCTAGATTTAGAAGGTATATGATTAATAATTATGCAAACATAATTTATTTATTCCAAAAACTGGATTTACACGATTAATGCAAAAGTAAAAAAGTGCTGCCTGAAAAGTTTCGAAATTTAGACTTACCAATTTATTCCCTGTGACCAGAGATATATAATATGTCGAGTCTATACAATTAATCTATCGGGTATTATCATCTTCACAAGCACACAGTTGAAAATCAGATCAAAATTCTAACAGATTACATAACTTCCCCTATACTTTATATAGCTGGGGGACTTAAAAAAAAAAGGGTTACCTTACCATATATTGCCGAAATTTTCCGTGGAAAGTTAATTTTCCATACAATTGGTTATGTAGTTTATAGGCAGTTTAGTTATGTGTACATACTCGTGTACATAGTATATAAGGAGTCTATAATATAGGGAAGGTGAAACTACGTAGGAGGGGGATATATCAACATAAAGTGAAGCTGGCAAAGTGATGTTGCCACGGTAGATTTACCTCATTTTATGTGGCAATTTGGGGGGCTCTCGTCCGTGATTAGCCTCACACACCTACGCCTGCTCCGTACTTTTCAAATATTTATGACCTAGTGGAAAAAAAAGTTGTATTTTTTTTCGAAAACTAGCTTCTAAATCATATTGTGGCCCTAAAGCCTTTTAATAATTGTAACCTCAAAAAACTAAATGCCATTTTAGTCGAAGAAAATTTTTTACAGCAAAACGATCTATTCTAGCTTGTCTAGACGGGGTAAATGGCTCTTATCTCTAATAGCTGTGTATTGGCGTCGATCTATACATAATTTTGGAGTGAAAAATGTGTTCGATAAAAATGGCACTTATTATGGTCATTTAGCTTTCAGAGGTGGATTTTTGAGAAACTTATGAACTGTTTCTGAGGTCGGGCTAACTAGAAGGTTACGCTTGGATTTACCTATGAACCCTAAAAATGTTTATAAATCGGTAAATGTGGGAAGAGCTAGGTACTTGCAGCTGGCTGACAAGTACACCGGCAGGAGATGAGACGGGTACAAGAGCGAGGTGAGGAAGGGTTGTACGACCTACGGGAGCAATAAAGGTAGTCAGTGAGTCGTGTGTGTTCTAATTGATAAGGGGAGGGGAAGGAGGGGAGGGAGGAGTGGGGCTGAGCAGAGAGGGTGGAGGGTGGAGGGGAGAGGAGGTGGAGGGGAGAGGAGGAGGAGGGGGGAGGTCCGGGCAGCCAGTGCGCGGCGTGCCGTGGCCCGGTTCAGATCATGCCGCCCTCTGGATGATCAATGGAGACCCTCATGGGACAAGTGTACAACCCACACCTCAAGAAAGTGCTCAAGACGTACCAGCTGAGTGCTCCCAAGAGCCTGCAGGGCCCCTCCACCGTCCTGAGCCAGGGCCCTCCGGGGAAGGCCTCCCCAGGAACCCCACCGCCCCCGGCCCCTCTTCCTGCCCCCATCCTCACCGCCCCCGATCGAGGACCCTCGCATCGTGCTGAGACCCTGCTTCAGGGAGAAAGGATCACCTGCTTCCTGGTCGGCGGTGAAAAACGACTCTGTCTCCCTCAGATCCTCAATAGCATCCTTCGGGACTTCACCCTGGCTCAGATCAACCTCGTCTGTGACCAGCTGCAGATCTTCTGTTCCCGGTGTAACCCGGAACAGTTGGACGAACTGAAGGAGACAGGGATCCTGCCAAAAACTGCCCCCAGTTGCGGTCTGATTACCAAAACGGACGCAGAAAGACTTTGTAGCACCCTGCTCCATCGTACAGCCCCCCTTCCTGCTAAGATAAAGACAAATCTCTCGTTCAAAGTGTATCACGAGTGTTTCGGTAAGTGTAAGGGCGTGTGCTATCCGGAGTTGTTCTCGGAGAGCGAGGCTGGGTGTATCGAATGCCTCGAGTGTCACGGTTTGGTTTCGCCCCGTCAGTTCGTGTGCCACTCGCATCGCCCACCGGAGAGCCGCACCTGCCATTGGGGCTTCGACTCGGACAACTGGCGTGCCTACCTCCTTCTCTACCGGGATCAGCCTGACCTCGAACTCAAAGAAAAACTGTTGAACCTCTTCAAAGAGCAGCACCTTGAAAACAACATGTTGAAACAGGTTAGACATTTCACTTTCAATAACAAACTGTTTTTTATTTTTATATATTTTCCAATAAATAACTAGGGTCAAACAGACAACTTGATGTTATGATAAAGAGAAGTCGTAAATTTTCTATATTCTCAGATTGTCTTGATTGTCCAGTTGAGATTTCCCCCACTACTCCGTCATGCAGTCTGTGCTCCTTGTTCAAACCAAGTGATGGCACATTTGCATGCACCGATGTTTCTACCCTAATGGTAACATCATGGCTTTTAACGCAAATCGGTCGATTAAGTCTTGTGAGGTCAGTCACACTTGTCACGAAAACAACAAAATTATGAAAAATATTACCCTATATTTCATTCAATTTAATCTGGCCTAATCTCATCTTTATTTAATCAGTAGTATTACTGTCCACAATGACAAACCAATTCAAGTGAAGTTTTGATAAGTAGCTTCCGTTTTAAAAATCTATTTCTTTGTGCTAAATTGTATTTTTTCTTATAATACTTTGAAACTGACATTATTGCAGAGATATTGTGAAATAATTCAAATGGACTTGAAAAATAAAATAAAACTTGTTTATTTAATATATTGTCTAATTTCACTAACTATATCTAGTTATATATTGTCTAATTTCAGATAAGGAAATTGGACAATATATTAAATAAACAAGTTTTATTTTATTTTTCAAGTCCATTATAATACTTTTTCAAGCACTATTTTTAAGTTAGCAAAAACAAAGTCTTCAGTAATCACCGGCAATGTACTTCCGCAGAACGAAATTTTTCGCTCTCCAAACCCAATGACCATTTGGGGTAAACATCAATAGTCATTCTAGAATCTTCATATTAAATTTTGTGTTAATGTTTCTTTGTTACTACATACTACAGGGTTTTTGAGTCGATCCCCCTTCCCTGTTCTTTGGCCAATTTCGCGGAAAATTAATAGTTGACGTGCTTATGGGGTTATGAATTCAAATATGAAATTTTCTGTCGATATGTTCATAATAACGGCAGTTATTAAAGTTTTGTAATCTTTCCCTACCATTTGTCCGATTTGCCTGAAAATAGGTGTCGTCTTAAGGTATTTCTGGATAACACATATACAATACAATTTCTTGTCGATAGGTTCATTCTATCGGGAGTTACCGTGTTCACACAGACAATTTTTTTTATTTTTTGGAGTAAGAGTTTCGGAAAACATGAAATTTATTTACCGCTGTAAACTCAACATCGAATTTTTGAACGATTAAATAACTAATTTCCTAGCTAGCAATTATTCTTCGTATAGGTGGAAACGTAAGAAAAGTATCCTTGTTTATTAATTTCAATTTTTTTAAACGATATTTGAGATAGTGAGCGTGTTGATACATACCCCAAATCCATATCCTCCAATTGCTATGAATAACAAATGTCTAGCCGGTTGTTATATATATTTTTTATTTTATTTTTTTTTAGACTGTACGTCATCTACATATGTTTTGTATGTATGTAGATGACATAACTGTTTTATGCTATCATACAATCTTCTCTAACTAGCTGTATTTATATATATATATATATATATATATATATATATATATATATATATATATATATATATATATATATATATATAATTTTTTTTATTAGTGCGCATAAGCAGTGGATCTTTAAAAATAACCTAACATGATAGTGGAAAAAAACAATTTATTAATGCCAAATGATGTCTGTTATCGTAGTGGCTCCCGTATCAGGGACATGAGAAGTGATAAACAAACTCATTTGACCGCAACTTTTTATATTGGGATAACCTATCTATCTTTGTTTTATTGAATTGTTATTTATTTTTTATATTTATCTTAAACTTGAGGAGAATAAGAAAAATCATACATCCATTAGGTGTTATGTAATCAATCAGAAATTCACCGAAAATTCATGTTTTCCGACTTCATGATTCCAAAATTGAAAAATGTGTGTGTGACTTTGAACAACTATATAAGGACGGCATCTATTTATTTTCAGCGGACTCAGCCAAAACACATTTCAAAGAAAATAAATGATATTTGTACAAAATGCATTTGAGTCTATGGCTTCACGAAAAAACCAGCTACCGTGTCAGGAAAGAATAAATGTTTTTATGAAATTAATAATATTCGAAGGTACCTAATAATAATAATAATATTTATTTCCGTTAAACTATAACATGGTAATTGTATACGTCATACATTTGTATACATCAAAATGACTTATAAATTATATACAACACCGATACTAGATCTTAAAATATTATTATCTCTATTATATTATTATCTATTTATATTTCTAATTATACATATTTTATATTTATATAAATAAATCATCTTTAAGGAGGATATTTCGAAGCGATCATGGAAACATTTCTCAGATCTCAAAGAGTGAATATAGAGAAAAAAGAAAAAACATTGCGAAATATTTTTAAAATATATATATATATATAAGTTAACAAACAACAAAAAATTGTATATAAACAAAAACATTGATAATAGTGAAAATATTAAACAAAACATTAAACATACTGCACTAATAATTATTGTTGTTCAATTTTTGTTAAAACCATTTTTGAATTGTATTTTTGTATTATCTTCGACAAGGTTTACCAAGTATCCGCTGATTATGGTTGTGGTAATCTATTTATTTATTTTTTTACTGATCTACATACGGTAATCTGGTAGAAAATTAACGTTCCATTTTTTGGTTTTTGTTTCTTCATTAATCCTACAGTATCGATTTTACAAAGGACCTTTGTATGACGCGTCCCGCTATTATACAAAGGATCTTCGTCTGTACGTCCCGCTATTTTACAAACGACCTTTGTATGATGCGTCCCGCTATTTTACAAACGACCTTTGTATGATGCGTCCCGCTATTTTACAAACGACCTTTGTATGACGCGTCCCGCTATTTTACAAACGACCTTTGTATGATGCGTCCCGCTATTTTACAAACGACCTTTGTATGATGCGTCCCGCTATTTTACAAACGACCTTTGTATGATGCGTCCCGCTATTTTACAAACGACCTTTGTATGATGCGTCCCGCTATTTTACAAACGACCTTTGTATGATGCGTCCCGCTATTTTACAAACGACCTTTGTATGATGCGTCCCGCTATTTTACAAACGACCTTTGTATGATGCGTCCCGCTATTTTACAAACGACCTTTGTATGATGCGTCCCGCTATTTTACAAAGGACCTTTGTATGACGCGTCCCGCTATTATACAAAGGATCTTCGTCTGTACGTCCCGCTATTTTACAAACGACCTTTGTATGATGCGTCCCGCTATTTTACAAACGACCTTTGTATGACGCGTCCCGCTATTTTACAAACGACCTTTGTATGATGCGTCCCGCTATTTTACAAACGACCTTTGTATGATGCGTCCCGCTATTTTACAAACGACCTTTGTATGATGCGTCCCGCTATTTTACAAAGGACCTTTGTATGACGCGTCCCGCTATTATACAAAGGATCTTCGTCTGTACGTCCCGCTATTTTACAAACGACCTTTGTATGATGCGTCCCGCTATTTTACAAACGACCTTTGTATGACGCATCCCGCTATTTTACAAAGGATCTTCGTCTGTACGTCCCGCTATTTTACAAACGACCTTTGTATGATGCGTCCCGCTATTTTACAAAGGACCTTTGTATGACGCGTCCCGCTATTATACAAAGGATCTTCGTCTGTACGTTCCGCTATTTTACAAACGACCTTTGTATGATGCGTCCCGCTATTTTACAAACGACCTTTGTATGACGCGTCCCGCTATTTTACAAACGACCTTTGTATGATGCGTCCCGCTATTTTACAAACGACCTTTGTATGATGCGTCCCGCTATTTTACAAACGACCTTTGTATGATGCGTCCCGCTATTTTACAAACGACCTTTGTATGATGCGTCCCGCTATTTTACAAACGACCTTTGTATGATGCGTCCCGCTATTTTACAAACGACCTTTGTATGATGCGTCCCGCTATTTTACAAACGACCTTTGTATGATGCGTCCCGCTATTTTACAAACGACCTTTGTATGATGCGTCCCGCTATTTTACAAACGACCTTTGTATGATGCGTCCCGCTATTTTACAAACGACCTTTGTATGATGCGTCCCGCTATTTTACAAAGGACCTTTGTATGACGCGTCCCGCTATTATACAAAGGATCTTCGTCTGTACGTCCCGCTATTTTACAAACGACCTTTGTATGATGCGTCCCGCTATTTTACAAAGGATCTTCGTCTGTACGTCTCCGCTATTTTACAAACGACCTTTGTATGATGCGCCCCGCTATTTCCTTTGCAAATGGCTGTCAATGTACTTCCCCAGCGAGAAATAATCAAATATTTGTTCTCTTTCTCTGAAATCAACCTACCGATTTGGTTTAAAATCATTAGGTAAACATTAGAGACTTCTGAATCCTCATACGAAATTTCTGGGTGATACATTCGTATATCGGCGACTTGGTAAAGCTGGGGGTGTAGTATACGTCTTTCTGAAGATGAGGCAAATATATGAAGTGGGGCTCTTTAACTTTGTAAAAGACAAGTTAGCCATGAAATGTAGAAATTGCGTTTTTTGGGTTTTGCAAATAGGCTCTTGAGACAGCAGCTTTTCTGCTCAGAGTAAGGGAAGAATTTCATAGTATGACAGACCTCGTTTTTAGATAATATGACCAATAATCTGGACAGAGCTAGGAACAAAGATGGCTGGTTGCCGAATGTCCTGACTTTCCCCCTGGGAGGAGTGTGATGAAGCTGGTTGACATGGCCGGAGGACCAGGCGTTATAAAAACCCCGGGACCTCCTTCATAGAACTTGTTCCTTCTTCCTTGTGTTTTTCTTCTCTCTCTCTGTTTCTCGTTCTGACTGCTATCCACTACAAGAAAGGTCCTGTTTCCAGGAAAGCTCCCCAGAGGCGTCCCCCAAGAGATGTCACTGATCCGTGAATCCCCTTCCCCCCCCCTCCCCCCCATCCTCTCCCTTCTGCTTCTCTTCATTTCCACCTCCACAGACTTCATCTTTTTTTATATAGGTTTCCATAGACCAAGTGCCTGACATTTGTCTGCCTTTTCTTCAATGATATCTTGGAAACCTTTTGGAGGGCGCCGGTAGCTCAGTGGTATGCGTGCTTGCTTACTGAGCTCAAGATCGTGGGTTCGAAACCCGGCCGAGGCCCTTAGTTATTTTATCTTGGAGGTGAATTAAAACTTAAAGCACGCCGTCCTTCGGATGGTTCCGAGCCTGTACGATGTCAGGTACTCGTTAAAGGAGCCTCGGGCTCATGTCCACCAGAGTGACGAAACAGCCCGGGCATGAGTCATAATAACAAACTTGGAAACCATTTAATTATTGTACATGAAATTGATTGTGAGGATTGATTTTTTTCGACAGTGTTATCCTTTCTGGTTTTAAAAAGAAGATCAGAACCCTTATATTTGTTTGTCTGTCCGTCAGTCTGTCACAGCCTTATGGGTGTCAAATGAAAGCTAGTAACGTACCGATTCTAATTATATGTATTGTTATTGTTACTTATCGGGTTTTTGTAAAAAACTACCTAAAAATGTATCTTCTTGCCCCCTTCTCCCCAGTCCTTTTTTTCTGCTTGACTGCAGGGGTAGGTTTTGTACCCATGTTATCAAAAGTCTGAAGGCCCATATAACAGCCCTTCGCTGGTATACTTCCTCTCTTTAATAAATAACCTTCACATTCGTCCAGGATGTGTAGCCAGAATCCGGACAAGACCCATTATAAAGAGATGTTTGCTTACCGAGTGGTGTCCTGTTCATCCGGTCTTCTAATAAACTCTTTTTGACTTTCGACATCCCGGTTTTTCGCGTCAAGATGGGTTTCCTTTTCGCAATGCCCAATACTCCAAGACTGTTTTGCAATGCGCCTCCCTGATCCTTATTGGAGACCGAGTTCAATAAAGTCCTCTTCCCTTGCTGCATGAGCCAGACTTGTTCATTTCCTTCCACTCCCACTAATCCTGGGACCTAGAGGAGTCGGATGTTCTTTACTTACAGAAGATAGATGTAGCCTATTGTCTGTCCAATGTATCGCGATGCTGTGGAGATGAGACATTTGTAAGGATATTCGCACTCGTGGACTTCCCCCAGCCGTGCTAATCTTGGCACACTGCCGTCTGATCTAGGGGATATTTCTGTCTTTGTCTGAAGCTAGTCCGACAATCTAGAGACAGATATTCTTTGTATAATCCCATCTTCTGTTGGAAGGCAATGTATTAAAGACTTGACTTGTTCCGCCAGCTAAATCTCACAATTCAAAACATATGTATTAATGCTTTTTTTTTGTTTTTCTCTTCTGGTAATGTTTAAGCAGATGCTTAGCAGCCATAATCGTTGAGTAACTTGTCATCTTTGGGCCACTATTGCTATTATTAGCTAAAATTGAACATTATTTCAAAGAGTTACTTAAACATTTAATTATCCTAGTGGTTGTACGAAAAATATAGATCTGACTAAAAATATGCATTTACTTTATTGGAAAAAGTAACAGTTTCAAAAAAGTGGTTTTATTATAAATACACATTTTTTCTCGCGAAAGATTGGCGTCTCTTGGATCGCGCGATATAGAAAATGAGTAAGTGGACGTTGCCACAAGTCACATTGAACACGGAGAGGTTTGCGTAGCTCAATCCTGTTGTACCTTTGTCAGGATCGTTTAGTTGTCATCGACTGACGGAATGCAACGTGCTTTCGCCTGAAACCTTCACAGTATTTTACTATTTCAAAATGTATTTACGAGTATTGCTCATCCACATAACCCTATGGAAAAGCTCCGACCTGCGCAATATGTTTCCATTTCAGTTAGCCAGTTCTCTTGCCATAAATAAATGTCACTTACTGCTGCCATAAATACATATATATTAACAATACATGGAATATTACATACTTTTCTTTTTTATATTGGGTGGGATAGTTCAAACCTAGGGACCTAAGCATCCAGTTCTCCGTTCCCTAGAAGCGATAGATTTCCTCCTTGCCATGACTTCTCGTTTTACCTGGATCCATAGATATCCAGCCTCCCAAGACATACCTCAGCAATCCAAGGATAGCTCCGTATTCCAAATCCAAGGATAGCTCCGTAATCCAAATCCAAGGATAACTTCCGTAATTCAAACATCTGAATTCTTCTACAATGAAGATTTGTCCGCTGAAATTGCGGAAACTCGTCTGGCTAAATTCCTAATATCATCTGCACGGGAAGTCGGCTACCGTCCGTCTCTTCTTCGCATTCGATCTGCCTCTCTATGACCGTGGATCCAATAGAGTCGTAAGGGGAAATATAATCGTAAATTCATACACGACGACGTGCCATTAACATGATAAACGACAGTATCTGGTCATACACATGCAATCTATCCTTCGGTATCAAAACTTGACGAATCATGCGTCATTATTCATGTTGACTTCCTAACTGTGTGTGAGCGAAGAAAGTTGTTTTCTTCATACTTGATAGTAAGATGTTATTGGATGCGGTTTATCATAGAAATAAAATACGTTGTCTTCTCTCTGTTTTATTTATCTTCAGAACCAGATTTCAACGCAACTGCGTCACCATCAGTGATACATCTACACGTATAGTGTTTAAATGTGAACACCAGATACTGAAACCGATAACTAAATTATTAAAGTAAATAAAGAGTGCGCCGGTAGTTCAGTGGTATGAGTGCTTGCTTACTGAGCTCAAGATCGCGCCCACTCTGCCAAGGATCTTAGTCTATTTTGTCTGGGAGGTAAAAAAAACTTAAGGACCCTGTTCTTCAGATGGGACGTTAAGCGATAGTCCCGAGCCTGTACGATGTCAGGTACTCGTTAAAGGCGGCTCGGGGTCATGTCCACCATAGTGAAACAGCGCTCAGGTAGTAGGCGATATGACCTTGTAGATAAAGCCCGGGCATGGGTTATAATAACTAACAGAGTAACCAAAATATAATAAAAAGTTCTTTATCACGTTTAGCGTCAGTGTAGCGTCTAATCGAACACTGACTAGTCCCTCAAAAGTGAGAGGATACGTTTTATTCACTCGTATCTATATACATGCCAATAAAATGTATTTATTATTTTATCATTATCATTACATATTATCATTCTTTAATCATTTTGCTAGTTACTTCTATCAGCTGTTCTCATTTACATTACATTACCTATATATGCATTTATAAATGAACCAGTGAGAGATGTGAGTGAGTGACAAGTTTCGTTGACAACCTATTTTCTGTAGATAAATAAAACAATGGGAAAACAACGTCTTTTATTTTTATGATTTTTTTTTTCGTTTGACGAATCCTGACCGTTTGAACGCACCATTCTTTCGCACGGGAGAGAACTCTCGCCAAGGCTGGAGACAGACTGACCCCATTTCTATCAGACCTAGATAGATCAGTCTGTCTGGGTTGGACCCATGAATAACAAGACAGCTCAAATAAACTAACTCTCTCAGTCCTATTCGAGATTGTCTTAGACAATCTCTAGATTCTGTGCATAATCTCATGCCTATAAATCAGTTGTCAACTCTGAAACATTCCTATGTCAACACACGAACACCGTATGATTTTCTCTTGTGCTATTTTTATTTATATATTTTATTTTCTGGACTAAAGTATAACTTTCTCTGTTTCATTTTCGCCTTCAACTTTGTAATTTTCATTTAATGTAAATTATTAGTCATTTTAGTCATCAATAATAATTGATATAATATGTTTTCTCATTACTAAATGTTGGATACTTTCAGCTGGTGATGGGCGTAAATAATAAATAAATAGATTTTAAATGCTTAAAATTATTTATTCTTTTTAATCTCTTCTAGTACTAGTATTAGTTCTAAATTCGGTATTCAAGAGAAATATTGATGTTGAGTGATTAAATACATTTATTATTTCAGTTAATTGACGAATAAAGACCATCGGTCGCCTGGTACCTGCCAAGCTCAAATTATTTATAGTAATATCATTTTTTTTAAAATATCTTTAAAAAAAAATTGTTTTCCCCTCCATCTGATTTGGCATTGCTTCTCTAAACCACTTTGACTAATTTAACTGAAAATTAACAGATTTCATATTCCGGGAGGTTTGAAGCCACAAATTCGATTTCGTATCGATATATTTATTCAGTTGTGTCATTAGTAATTAATTACTTTGTTTTTAAAATAAAATGGTTACCTTTTTACATTCCCTAAAAGGCGCCAAAATACAAATTACCATTTAAATTATCATAAAAGCCTTTACTCTTTTCTTTATTTTTACATTTGTTTAATAGTTGTTTTGTTGAACCAGATTGTAATTCGTAATTTGAACTAATTTCCAAGATGTCGGCCGAATTTCCCAGCTTCTTCTACTGTTGAACGTATAAATGTTACGGTAAATGTGAGTAGTGCAGCTAATGTGCACATTCGCCGGGCAATGTGCAAATTCCAAAAGTCATTTAGCGAAAGTGAGTATAACTACGTTTTACGAATGAAATATATTTACGAATCAGGTTTTCACTCTCGTTACAAATAACATGTCGTCAATACTTCAGGAGAACTTTTTCTGGTTCACGAAAAAAAAGTACCGACGGGAGGGTCAAAATTGTATTTTTTCGGATACTTGATATGAAAAGAACAAATCATATATCAAATATATAGAAAGGCACCATTAGCTCGAGCCTCCTGAGCTCAAACCCGCCCGAGGCCCAAGATTTTTTATCTGGAAGTTAAAAAAACCATGAGCACGCCAATCTGCGGATGGGATGTTAAGCGATCCCCGAGCATGTACGATGTCAGGTGCTCGTTAAAGACAACTACCCTAGGTGTCAACAAAACCTGAATAGGCAAAATTTAGGACACTCACACAGTAGAATCGGGCTCATGTCTACCAGAGCAAGGAAAGAGGACTTTGGTAGTAGGTGATATTAACCTCTTTGTTAAAGCCCGGGCATGAGTTACGATAACTCATATAAAAATCATATCATATAAACGAATGAAAAAAATTTGACCCTTCCGTCGGTCCTTTTAGTTAAATTTAATAACCTGTAAATGTGATAATTAAAGACTTTATATCTACATTGGGAAATGTACACATTCTCCGGGAAATGTAAACATTCACCGCCCACTCACTCGTAACATATACGTACAAATAGACCTATAGGTCAAACATTTAATTTTTTTTATTTTTGGTTTGGAGTTAAAAATACGTCTTATGACATCCCTAAGTCTGGTTCTGTCAGATAAAAATACGTCTTATGACATCCCTAAGTCTGGTTCTGTCAGATAAAAATACGTCTTATGACATCCCTAAGTCTGGTTCTGTCAGATAAAAATACGTCTTATGACATCCCTAAGTCTGGTTCTGTCAGATAAAAATACGTCTTATGACATCCCTAAGTCTGGTTCTGTCAGATAAAAATACGTCTTATGACATCCCTAAGTCTGGTTCTGTCAGATAAAAATACGTCTTATGACATCCCTAAGTCTGGTTCTGTCAGATAAAAATAAGAATGAGAATTTCTTTAATTTAAATAATATATTTTCATATTATTTTTGTATTTCCTACAGTTTAGCCAACTTCTCCTATATTTAAGTTCCTCAGTGATACCATCATTGTACATGAATGAATATTGTGTTGGGCACACAGTACACAGCTGACTGGATCCAAGACATTTACACTCGCACAACGTTTCTGTACATATTGACTTTCTTGGCTGTATATCTGACTTATTTACGAACAAACATATTTTTTCTATCTATACGTATCTTCATTTTTTTTTATTTTCTAAAATTTTTTTTGTATATTTTATTTGTCCTTGCAAATGTTGTTTCAAAAGTCAGGAGCTATTAGTTATTGTTGTTGAGCGCTATCTAAACCAACATAATAACTATAGTTAGTTAATTATTATGCCCCATGCCCGGGCTTTAATTGCGAGGTTATATTGCCTACTACCAGAGCGCTCTTTCGTCGCTCGGTAGACATGAGCCTGATTCTACCATGGGAGTTCTAAATTTTGCCTATCCAGGTTTATTCAACTGTGGAGGGGTCTTTATTGTAATACATATCTATATTATTTTAAATGATTGTGAGATAAATAATTTAATATCACATGAGTTGTTTGGTATGAAAATACTTTTTATGGACGAACGCACTATCTGTGTAACTGCTACGGGAACAACCTACTGTTTCTGTTAGTTTAAAATATTAGTTATAAATACTTAACAGATAAACCGTTATTTTATGAGAATGAGATTCGAACAGACAGACGTAACAGTTTACGTAGCAGTTCAAAAGTATTTGTTATTTTATAATTTCTGTTGACAAGGTTCGAAATCTTTTAGATACTTATCTATTTACTCTCCCGTTTGAATTGTAGGTTAGGTTAGGTTAGGTTTTATGACTCATGCCCGGGCTTTAACTACGAGGTCATATCGCCTACTATCAGAGCGCTCTTTCGTCACTCTGGTGGACATGAACCCGACTCTACTGTGGGAGTCCTAAATTTTGCCTACCCTAAATTTTTATTCATCTAGGGTAGGGGTCTTTAACGAGTACCTGACATCGTACAGGCTCGGGACCATCGCTTAACGTCCCATCCGAAGGACGGCGTGCTTAAGTTTATTTTACCTCCCAGATAAAATAAACTAAGGGCCTCGGTCGGGCTACGAACCCACGACCTTGAGCTCAGAAGTCAAGCACGCATACCACTGAGCTACCGGCGCCCTCGTTTGAATTGTATATTCATTTAATAGTTGAACCTTATTCTATTTACTTATTACCAACGTATCTTGTATTATTATTACTATTTATTATTTATTTTTTTTTTATATACTCATATATTTTTGACATGACAACGTCTTATAATTTGGTAGGCCGGCACCCCATGTTCGAAAACTGCGTTATGTTACTTTCGGTAACACGTAACACACGTATCGCGCATACGCCGAGAGAGAGAGAGAATGCTGTTACTACTATTACAGAATATATATTATATTATAGTACAGCTGTTACTTTCTGTATATACAGATAACCTAGTTATCCAGGTTAGGTTAGGTTAGGTTTTATGACTCATGCCCGGGCTTTAACTACGAGGTCATATCGCCTACTACCAGAGCGCTCTATCGTCACTCTGGTGGACATGAGCCCGACTCTACTGTGGGAGTCCTAAATTTTGCCTACCCTAAATTTTTTATTCATCTAGGGTAGGGGTCTTTAACGAGTACATGACATCGTTCAGGCTCGGGACCATCGTTTAACGTCCCATCCGAAGGACGGCGTGCTTAAGTTTATTTTACCTCCCAGATAAAATAAACTAAGGGCCTCGGTCGGGCTACGAACCCACGACCTTGAGCTCAGAAGTCAAGCACGCATACCACTGAGCTACCGGCGCCCTCGCCACGCATCGGAGTTGCACGCACCCGATTTTAAGTATTTATTTGTACAGTTTTTATTCTATCTTAATGTATAAATTAATTTGACGTATCCTATTACCATGTATTGGTTTAACGGAAATAAGTTATTATTATTATCACTAGTAGTTAATGTGATAAAAAATATATTTTTCTATATTTGAAGGAATAATGAGTTGTTTAGCAAAAGCATTTTTGGAACCTCGGGATCGGAAAACATTTCCGTTGAAAGTCAACATTGAATGACCAACCGATTACATAACTTCCTTTATACTTCATATAGTTGAGGATACAGATAGCTAATCAATATCCCACCAGTAGTACATAGAGCACCATCTGATCGGACCCGAACCATTAACACTCTCAGACCGTTTCTGTAAATATTGACTTTTTCTTGGCTGTAATTTGACTTATTTACGAACAAACATGTATATATATACATTTTTTGTCGTCTGTCACTTTGGTATGTATTTCCTTTTTTTCCTTTCTTCTTGTTAACAGTTTTATTTTCTTTAATTTGTATGCTTTCTGTCTGTCCTTGTAAAAATGTTGTCTTGTTTAAATGTTTTGCGTTCTGTTCATATTCTTCCCATGTTGACACGACAACACTGTTACTTTAGCTGTATTCTTTGTCTCGATTTGAACACACTTTATAATAGTTCACATGAATATACTCGTTGACTTAGTTCATTTGAGGGAGTCTCAACCTTTCTAAGCTAGCGGCAGCACCACCTAACTATAGAATATCGTTTTTGTTGCAAAATTAGACAATCATTCTTTTAAAAATGGTAAAACTTTTCTGCTTATTTTATTAAGCATTGCTTACTCTATGTGCTTCATTAAAAGAAAATCTAATATGCTTGTTTGTTTATGCAATTCAAAGGCTCAACGCTATTTATTATGTACTCAGTATGACAGAAATAAATAAAATATAATATATTCTTGTGTCAGAAATTTGTGTGGGGGACCCTACATTTTTTATTTTTTTTGGGTGTATTAAGTCAAGAAAAAAAAAAAAAAAACTACATTAATTTCTAGTCAACCTGTGCATATTTTGAGAACTTGATATGGTAAATATGACATATCTCTTGCATATCCTAATGTAGTGTTTATGTTTTTTTTTTTACTTCCCCAGTTATATGATGTATATATACGATGTATATGACAAGTTATCGGTCAGAAATTCGATGTAGAGTTTTACCGGAATTTGTTGTTTTCCTATTCCCCAAAATCCAAAAAAGTTGGTAACTAAACAACGAAATTTCGTGTATAGAACCCTTATTTTTATATGTAAATTTATAAATTCAAGAAAGAAATTTAAGTCAAATCGGCCTAGGGGGGGCCCTGAGTCAGAAATTTTCCAATTGATTTAAACAACAAAATTCATTTGGTTTTAGAGGGAGAGGAAAATATTGTTGGTCAATTGGCGGAGGGGGGCTACTACATTGCAGCGCTGATTCACCGACATTTTTTTTAAATAATAAATTCTATGATTTATTAAAATATTAACAATAACTTATTAATAAATAATTACTTAAGTAATATTCATGCGTTGGGTGCAATTAAGATAATAGAGAAGATGGACAATCAGAATAAGAGATGAATAAGTAATGTAATTAACTTGGAAATATTTATTTACCATTGTCAAGTCTCCGTTCTGTGTAAAGAGAATTCGGATTGCCTGATTAATTTGAATTTATGTCTTATAATAGTCTTCCTATCTAATATTTTATGTGTATTTATATAAATGTTATAATTATTTAAGTTTATATCTAAAACATTAAATGATTATTCCGTCTGTCTCCCCGAAGCTATATTTCTGAAACTTTGTACAAAACTAAAAAAGTGAAATGGTTGTTATGTAGAATTAGTATATTCAAAAAAATAATTTGGTATAAATAAAATATTAGGCTGTAGACTTTTTTTTATAAATTTTATATAAGCATAGGGGAAGTTTTGTAATCGGTAAAAAATTCTATGCAGAATTTTCAACGGAATTTCATGTTTTCCGTCCTCCAAATTCCAAATACCAAGAGATAACAATATTTTGTATTAATTAATACATTAATTCAATGTTTGCCTACGGACCCCTTCAGTGTGTGACCTGACACACTTTTTTTGGGTGCTTCTGATCCCCTGATCAGTCGGTCACATCACCCTGTTAGATCGTCAGGGAATGGGTAACCTTCTCCGGTTTATTTAGCATAATTTATGTACAAATTATACTTGTTGCCCGATGGCTACTGTCCACAGTCGTCCTTCATTTTCAGTGCTTTACGCCGAGTGAGCTCGGGATCTGTCCAAGGCTTCTGTTCTGCCTACTTCCCTGTCGGCGTTCGGCGGGGCACGCGCTTATCTGTAATATTTTTCATTTTGAATTCAAGAGATTGGGAAAATTATAGATTTAATATTATCGAATTTCCTACGAATTATGTAACTTCCCCAATACCTACTAAATATAACTCGATAAAGTATAAAACAGATATAAAAAGAAAGAGGGTAACGAAAAATAATCACAAAGAAGGAACTGTACAAAATTCCTAAAAAAAGGCAAAAGTGCAGACAAGGGTGGTTTTTCTGTGTTGGTACTACTGCGGGTCGTATGACGTTCTTGTAACAGATGCTTAGGAATTGAGAAGAAGCAGACATCTTTAGAAAAGTTTCAGATCAAAGCTGTTTGTTCTCTCATCTCAGCCGACTCTCTGTTTGCTTTGTTTTGTCAGCAGTCTTCACTCAATAGACAGTTCTTTGTGTGTTCCTTTCTTTGTAATCCCCCTATATATGCATATGAAAATTTTCTCATATTGAGTATTATTTAATTTGTTTACTCTCTTGGCTATGTTTAAGTGTGGATCTAGTTGTCTCCTCAAGGCTCCCGATAATGGCCGACGTCCCTCAGGGTTCAAACCCTATTCTGTATTTTTATGTGCCCTTTTGAATCGATTGCGTCGATTTAACTACCAACTTATCGATTAAGAGCACAAGGCGTCCTCTCAACAACTCCAGTAGAACACACTGTTTCTTTTTGAACATACTCTTGGCATTCTCTCAACAACTCCACAACAGCACACTTCGCTTCTCTTGCAGCATACCCCTGGCGTTCTCCTAACAACCACCAGAGCTCACTCTGCTTCTATTGCCACATACCCCTGATGTTCTCTCAACAACTCTATACAGCACACTTCGCTTCTCTTGCAACATACCCCTGGCGTTCTCCTAACAACCACCAGAGCTCACTCTGCTTCTCTTGCAACATACCCCTGACGTTCTCTCAACAACTCCACAACAGCACACTTCGCTTCTCTTGCAACATACCCCTGGCGTTCTCCTAACAACCACCAGAGCTCACTCTGCTTCTCTTGCAACATACCCCTGATGTTCTCTCAACAACTCTACACAGCACACTTCGCTTCTCTTGCAACATACCCCTGGCGTTCTCCTAACAACCACCAGAGCTCACTCTGCTTCTATTGCCACATACCCCTGACGTTCTCTCAACAACTCCACCACAGCACACATCGCTTCTCTCTCCATATCTCTGCCTCCTTTCAACAACTACTCACACTATCCTTTCTTCCATTCTCTTGTTTGCTATTTCAAGATCCAAAACATATCTTCCCCTTCATTTTTTTTTCTCATTGACCATTCCTTTATGTCGTCTTCGAACCCCTTCCCCCTTCTTATTACACCCTTCCTTGACCATGAATAACGACGTCTGATTTCGCATAACTTCTTTTGGTCTTACGAGGACATGTTTCAATTCAGCTGTCAATCTCAATTTGTTTCTGGAGCAATATCTCAGACTCAAATGTATGCTGGACCTTGGTCCATCCAGCCTCTGCCTTTCAGAACAACGTCCACAAAAGAAATTTACAAATACTCTACACTCATCCATCCATGTATGTATTATATATGTCCTCGTTTCCTGTTTCGTAATCAAATCCCCAGGTTTATTTTTATGTCCCCAGTAGGATGAGGACAAATTATGCAATCAGTCGAAAATTCGAAATTCAGATTTACCGGAAATGGATAACTTATCCCTATTGATTTTATCCCCCCCCCCCCCCCCCCCCCCCCACGAAATTTTATGTACAGATTCAAGAGTCCAACAGTCAAGTCAACAAAATGAAGGAAGTACATAGTAGTCAGATCATAATTTTTGTTTAGGCATCAAAATATGTTTTAATCGGATGACTTCAAAACACGCAATTTTTGTGGAATATTTCAGTTGAGCCCCTCTGTGATCCCTCCTTCCGTACGGCTGATTCAGCTGAAATCGCATTGTCCTCCCTGTTTTCTGTTGAGAGGTACAGGCAGTTGGAAAAACATGAAATTCCGGTGAAAATTCAACATCGAATTTCCTAGCCATTACATAACTTCTTCTATGTTTCGTACTAGGAAAGTAAAAACGTATACATATGAGCATTAAACCTGTTTTTTTCAGATACGTCTTATAATGTTTGTCTGGCTTGGAGGATTGGGGAATATAATTTATATACTGTCTGAGTTGATAATATGAGAGATATCTATCTCCGGAGAACGGCAGAGAAAAAAATTATATTTCTTGTTGTCTATATGGTCCAAGAATATTTTGTAATTTTTTTTTAAATTATTATTTTCAATATTTCATCGTCTTCTCTTCAGTATTCTTGAGCAAAAAATAAGAGCAAAAATCTAGAAATACGCGCGAAGATTGTTTCGTCAGAGCTCGTTTTTATTGTAATCTTAGCGTTATAATAACAGGAATCCTAATTTAATGACACCCTAATTTATAACCCTGTAAATTACTCTTTTTTTCTCCCCTTAGTTCTTAATTTTTTCATTGCCTCAGTAAATTTTATTTTTTAGTGGCTAAAGTACCCTTGTGATGCCGGCCGGGGGTACTTACAGCGTCTCATGCAATTTTAAGTTGTTTTTTTTACTAGAAGAAATTTATCAATAAAATTTATGTAGTATCATGATCGTAAAAAACAAAAGATGGTATTCCCTTTCATCCCCTTCTTATTACTGTCTAAAAAGGGTTGGTTGTGAAAACTAAAACTACAGTTCGATAACTATTCATTGTATTGGGAGGTACCCTCAGGCATCGTACATACATACAGACAGGAATTTTTCCTCTTTCATTTTTACAAAACATTAAAAACCGGTGGAAATTCGACATGAAATTTCTGACAGATTACATGACTTCCCCGATATTACCAATTGATGGGGTGGGGAAAAATTGATTCCACAAATTGCCATGGGGAAATTGACTTCATCCATTTGGCTTCTGAACTTTTCATTTACCAATAAAACACGATGGCGCAGGTAGATCAGAGGTAAGCGTGCTTGCCTAATGAACTCAAGTGGCTCTTAAGTTTTTTTTATCTGGGAGGTAAAAGAAAACCTTTGTACGCCGTCCTTCCGATGAGAAACTAAACCTGGATGAACAAGATTTAGGACTCCCACAGTAAAGTCGGCCTCATGTCCAACTAGTGGCGATATAACCTCGTAGTTAAGCCCGAGCATGAGTCACTATAACTAACTAACCAGTAAAGCACAGCCGGGAGATATCCCGGGATTCAAAATAAACTGAAGCTGGTAAGTTTGTGAATGTGGTCTAGAGATTGTTGTGTAGCTAATGAGTTGGTGAATGTGGTCTAAGGACTGTTGTGAAGCTAGTGAGTTGGGGAATGTGGTCTAGAGATTGTTGTGTAGCTAATGAGTTGGTGGATATGTTCTAGGGATTGTTGTGTAGCTAACGAGTTGGTGAATGTGGTCTAGGGATTGTTGTACAGCTAATGAGTCGGTGAATGTGGTCTGAGGACTGTTGTGGTGCTGGTGAGTTGGTGAATGTGGTCTGAGGACTGTTGTGAAGCTGGTGAGTTAGTGAATGTGGTCTAGAGATTGTTGTGAAGCTGGTGCTGGTGTTTTGTCTGCGAGATGTGTGTGGGTTTCCCTCAAGGACGCCTACTCAGCCCCACTTTGTACAAACTCATCACTTCCCAGCCCTGCCCAGCCACGCCTCTAGCCATTCTCTCACAGAAGACCAACCTCAAACAAAAACATAGTATCATGTAATAAGATACTCCTTATCAATCACCGCCAATGTAATAATTATCAATTACGTTTTCGATCCCCTGTGAAACCAATCAACTAATTTGGTTGAAATTGATAGGTATCTTACTTAGAGATGCCTGAATCTTCTCATTACATTCATGTAGGAACATTCATTACGTGGACATTTAATGTCGTGACATTCATTACTACGGCAGGTATTAGAGTTTTTGTGTTAAGCCTCCCTTTAATCCTCCTCCTTCCCTTTGACCGAATTGGCAGAAAATCAATGGAGGATTGAACAGATTTTCACGTTTTGATAATTTTCACGATATTTGTGCGTCCATGCGTGTGTGATTTAAAAGTGTAAGCGCTCTAACGCAGAAACGATTATAACTATAATTAATTTAGAATGAAAAAGTCTAATGTTCTAACTTAGATCTGATTAGATTTTGGCAAAAATGAGACGAAAAATAACAACACTTTGGGGCCTAAGTACATTTTACAATATACTAGTTATGTTTATGACTTTATCAAAAACTTTTTCAAGAAAATATTGTAGAAAAAACTGATAGATACATTTTATACGAAATACTATTTTTCGTAGATCCTCCGGTTTCCAAAATATAATTCGAAAACTGTCCTGAAATGTCATTTTGAAATACATATTTTTAGACGATTCCTTGATTTACTCGAAAGCGGTTAGTCGAATCGAAAATATTATCCTTACCAAAAATGTTCGTTATTAAATTTCCATTCGCTATTATGTCCTCTCTAATAGGACCAATACCCCCAAAGTTATAGCCCCCGAAAGAATGGAAAATAAATTTCCAAAATCACTCTCAGAATTAGGCCACAGAATGAAATTAAGAAAACTGCTGACGCCAACACATTATATATAGCTAACGAGTAATGCCACTATGAAATTAATTTGGGAGGGAGAGAGAGAGAGGGTGATCTGTAAAAGCATGGTTGGTATAAAATCCTGTTATGGCCTACAACCTTTTTTTTTTGTTATGTCATACGTTGTTTAATATAAGATTATTTGTGAAAAATGTCTATCTGTATGCCCTTGGTACATGAAACTAATGGATCCATTTCGTGCAATTACATTTTTTGTTACTTCTACACAGATAAGTGTTGTTTCAGCCCACAGCCAGGATGACGATGAGATTGCATGAGTGGTATGTGTTGCATTGTGTACTGTACTTTTACGCAATCAACCTTGGCCTTGGTCACACTGCAGCCTTCGGGTTCAGTTTTATTGTAACGAACTGAGATAACAGACACATATAATTTCACACAAATAGGTTCACTTTACATACGGCCTTCCTCACATTTTATACAATGTATATCTATTCAATTTAATCCTTTCCAAAATTTCAATATACGCTTCAATTTTGTTTTCTACATAAACTGGTTTAGTAAATACTTAGTATTTCACTATATATGATATCGCATTTGAAAAATAAATTAAAAATGAATGGTACAAAAAAGTGAATTAAATGTCCATCGGAGTAATCGCTAAGTGGTCGGAATTTACTTCCCCGGCACGAATTAATCAATTAAGCCCTCCCTCCAAAATTAATCGACCGAGTTAAAAATCAATAGCTATTGAACCTTCTTAATACATTTTGTATCGATATATTCATCACATTACATCGGCAGTTATTATTTTGCATCAAGTCCTCCTTCTCTGATCCTGCCCGTCCCTTTTGCTGATTTCGCTGAAAATTAATAGGTCCTCATTTTATAAGGATTTTGTGTCCCGAGCGCAAGTTTATCAACTAAGTTTTTGCTCTCCCTCTAAAACTGATTTGGCTGAATCACAAAAGGTGTCATAGTGCGGGTCTTCTCAAACCTCATATAAAAATTCCTATCAATACATCCATTACATTACATTGGCAGCTATCGTGTCCAAAGACATACACACATATTTTGTTTGATTTACTTTTTTTTTTCTCTTATTGGCAGGAAAATAACAAACCTTCTGTTGTTGCGCCTCTAACGTTCTTTTCTCTTATTGGCAGGAAGATAACAAACCTTCTATTGTTGCGCCTCTAACGTTCCTTTCTCTTATTGGCAGGAAGATAACAAACCTTCTATTGTTGCGCCTCTAACGTTCCTTTCTCTTATTGGCAGGAAGATAACAAACCTTCTATTGTTGCGCCTCTAACGTTCCTTTCTCTTATTGGCAGGAAGATAACAAACCTTCTATTGTTGCGCCTCTAACGTTCCTTTCTCTTATTGGCAGGAAAATAACAAACCTTCTGTTGTTGCGCCTCTAACGTTCCTTTCTCTTATTGGCAGGAAAATAACAAACCTTCTGTTGTTGTGCCTCTAACGTTCCTTTCTCTCATTGGCAGGAAAATAACAAACCTTCTGTTTTTGCGCCTCTAACGTTCCTTTCTCTTATTGGCAGGAAGATAACAAACCTTCTATTGTTGCGCCTCTAACGTTCCTTTCTCTTATTGGCAGGAAGATAACAAACCTTCTATTGTTGCGCCTCTAACGTTCCTTTCTCTTATTGGCAGGAAGATAACAAACCTTCTATTGTTGCGCCTCTAACGTTCCTTTCTCTTATTGGCAGGAAGATAACAAACCTTCTATTGTTGCGCCTCTAACGTTCCTTTCTCTTATTGGCAGGAAGATAACAAACCTTCTATTGTTGCGCCTCTAACGTTCCTTTCTCTTATTGGCAGGAAGATAACAAACCTTCTATTGTTGCGCCTCTAACGTTCCTTTCTCTCATTGGCAGGAAGATAACAAACCTTCTGTTGTTGCGCCTCTAACGTTCTTTTCTCTCATTGGCAGGAAGATAACAAACCTTCTGTTGTTGCGCCTCTAACGTTCTTTTCTCTCATTGGCAGGAAGATAACAAACCTTCTGTTGTTGCGCCTCTAACGTTCTTTTCTCTCATTGGCAGGAAGATAACAAACCTTCTGTTGTTGCGCCTCTAACGTTCCTTTCTCTTATTGGCAGGAAGATAACAAACATTCTGTTGTTGCACCTCTAACAAATCAAATATATGTTTCAGTTTCAATTTTGTTTTCTCATTTTAGTTAAACAACACGTTCCACATTCATTAGATACTCTACATTTTGTTTGCAGATTGTAAAATAAAACAAGGAATTCTGATCTGCACAGATTTTATTATTTGGCGGCTTCCGAGGTTGCCCTCATCATCAGGCAGTCGACAAAAAAAAAAAAAATTAGTATCCAAGTTCTACAATTCTAATTGCTGTAATAAGTACTAAAAATAAAAACATTTTTAGAAACATAATTTAAAAAGTAAATGAATAAATAAAATGAAACTGTCCAATAAAAAAATCTAAAAATACACTATTAAATTTCATGAATATGTTATGTTATTCCTGTTTCCCATCTGCGTCACAACTGGCAGCACGGAGTGCGTGAGGGCAGACAGCGTATCCCCTCTTTTAAGTTGAGGAATGAAGACTTTCCTTCCTTATTTTCCAATTGTATCTGTTATACATTCAAGAGTATACTTTTTATTCGTATTTGTAAAAATTAATATTGTAATTATAATTGGGACTAGATTTCCTTTGACCATCTAGAGATGGCCGACCGAACCGAAATCGGTGTTATAGAACAAACTGATGAAATAATAGCTACGTTAGTTAGTTCACATGGAACTCTATTATCTAAGATAAATTGGAAGAATCCATTGATGCTAAAATTGAGCTATTAAAGAATTATAACATAATCACATAATGAAATATAATTGATGAATGGAGGTAGCCTATTGCCCTATTAGGGCCGGTACACACGCGCCGTAAATACATTCGCACTTAGCGACTAACTACCGCTCTGTCTATAAAACCTGTGTATCGGATAGAAAGTTGATCTTAGATATCCATTATAATAACTGACATGATCAAGTCCAAGGACAATGTTATTTTCTCATATCGCCTACTACCAGAGCGCTCTTTCGTCACTCTGGTGGACATGAGCCCGACTCTACTGTGGGAGTCCTAAATATTGCCTACCCTAAATTTTTATTCACTTAGGGCAGGGGTCTTTAATGAGTATCTGACGTACAGGTTCGGGACCATCGCTTAACGTCTCATCCGAAGGACGGCGTGCTTTAAGTTTTATTTTACCTCCCAGATAAAATAAACTAAGGACCTTGGTCGGGTTTCGAACCCACGATCTTGAGCTCAGAAGACAAGCACGCATACCACTGAGCTACCGGCACCCTCTCGAAATTTTATATGTGAATCGATCTTCAGGAAACGGAACACTAGAAATAATGATTATCCGTATAATTTTCCATTATTAGAGCTGCAGTGAACTATATAATGAGTTCACTTTATTCCGCCGTATCTCCAACAGAAAAAACATTGCTAATCTGTATTTTTTTTTCCGTATCTTCCGATAAAAACGCTTCCTATTTTCCCATATATATGTACATTTTTACTTCAATTTGATAACTTCTTTTTGGACTAATCTATTAGGATATTTGGGTTATTTAGCTATATTAATTAAACACTAGATTCCAGCCCTTAATGTCCAATCCGAAGGACGGTGTCCTCAACCTTTGTTATATCTCCCACCGACCGTACTCTTCATATTTTGTTTCATATTTTACTTCCCCATCTATACAATGTATGGGGGAAGTTATGTATCAAATCGGTCAACAACTCGATGTTGAGTTTTCTCCGCAATTTCATGTTTTTCGGCCCCCCGAATTCGAAAATGATAAAACAACCCTCTTCATGTTTATGTGTATGTAAATACGTTGACCGCTGAAACACACTGATTAAGACATCTCGAAAGAGAAAAAAAACGTTTAAACAGGCTCGGGACTTTCGCTTAACGTCTCATCCGAAGGACGGCGTGCCCAATTGTTTCTGTTACCTTCCAGATAAAAACCTTGAAGCCTTCGCTCGGTTTCGACACTTGCTGTATGCATAAACGATGAAATTATTTTTTATTGCCGCCTGTCGCACACATAATTTATTGATGTGCTTATCTTCAATCGTTCTAATGAACAAAAATCATCTAATCAATTTTATTTATTCTAATCCCTCGTGTTATTTATTCACGGTTTTTGAAGTGGTTAGAAGAATAAATAAAATAGAAGAAAAAAGAAAAAAAAACATTCATCATCTAATTTATTGCTAAGATTGGGAGCACAAAGATAGCGTGCTTATCTACTGTGCTAAAGGTCTAAAGGTCGCGGCGGGTTCGACTCCAGCCAGGGATCTTATATTTTCTTTTTGTTTTCTGTGGTTTAAAAAACCTTTTTATGTTGCCCTTTGTAAGGTACGTTAAATGGTACTCCTGTGCGATGTCACGACATCTTAAAGACTTCTAACATTCTAATTTAACAAAATTTAGAGTAAAAAATATATAGAAAAACGAATGTTTTTTTAAAAAATATTGTTTATTTCACAAAATATATGAATTATATGGGAGTACTTTCGGTATTGCTACTATCTACAGCCAGGACTTAACGCGACAGTCGATGCTGAAGATGGTAGCAATACCAAAAGTACTCTCTTTATATTTTGTATATCTTTTGAAATGGACAATATTAAAAAAAAAAAAACATTCGTTTTTCTTTATATTTTTTTAAAGTGTTTCTCAATATCTCTGCGAAAATGTTATCAAAATTTAGAGTGCTCGGATAGTAGTGGGTATGGTGACCTCGTAGTCACTTATTTTATGGCATGCCAGGGCATGTCATAAAATAAAATGATAAGACTTTCTTATACCAATCATTTTTCTACAGATTACTCACTCCCTCCTCTCAAATTCATTTCATTCTGGGTATATGAAAGTATTGTTTTGGCGTCAGCCGTTTTTTTTTTAAATATCTGGTGTGATTCTGAGAGTGACTTACATGTATGTTTTACCAGGAATACTAGTATGAAATGAAATTGCGATGAGGAAGGGCTAAGGTGTGACAATATTTCGGGAAACTTTCACGTCCCTTCTTCAAACAGGTTCATAGTGAACTGAAGAAGGGACATGGTAATGTTTCAAAATATTGTCGAAAAGAAAAAAGAAGACACCTCTGGAAAAAAATGCCGAAAAAATCATCATATCAAAGGTAAATGAATAAAACTAACTTATTTTTGAAATATTGTCTATTCCACTAAAGATATATATATATACAACTACCGGTTTCGGCTTTATACCATCGTCAGGTCTAGTTATGAACTTAGTTCATAACTAGACCTGACGATGGTATAAAGCCGAAACCGGTAGTTGTGTATATATATATATATATATATATATATATATATATATATATATATATATATCTTTAGTGGAATAGACAATATATATATTTAGTGGAATAGACAATATTTCAAAAATAAGTTTGTTTTATTCATTTATTACAAGTTTCCACAATATGTCCGCGTTCCTCAACTTAGAAGATATCAAAGGTACATTTTAAGAGTGTCTCGAAAACCAGACGGGCTGCAAAAATGGTATTTTATAGGGGTGGAGCTTCAAACATAAAGTCCAATAACTGTCCTTGTAATGAATGTATCGACATGAAAATTTATATATATATATATATATATATATATATATATATATTTTTTTTTTTTTTTTTTTTTTTTTTAAGGAGAAAAAGGACAAGTTTAATTTAATATGTGATAGGAAGATGTGGGACGAGATTTATAGTAGAAATAAAAGACGTCGTCTCGTCTCCCACTGTTTTATTTCTGACCGGCTTTTGACGCTACTGCGTCATCATCAGCGGCATATCATTCTTAAAGTATGTCTAAAGGAACACCGATGACGCAATTGCATTCAAAGCTGGCTCTGGTCTAAATAAAACTTAAAAATGTAATTTTGGCGAAAAGGTCGAGGTCATAGTGACAAGTCTGAAACTGACTCCAGTGTCACTCCGACATCTCATCTGTGTCACTCACTTGTACAAAAGTTGAAACCTGCATTAATAAATTAACACCAAACCCCACGTTTAACGTTAATAAAATTTTAACGACTTTACATCTAATTAAAATTTAATGTGTTTACATAAAACATGTTCGCTGCTTCGTGGCAAATCAAATAAAAAAATAATAATAAAAGAAGGATTTGAATTCAAGATATGATCTTATTGATTTAGACCAAGCCAGTACAGGTACATCTCTATAGAGTGTCAAGTGATGTAGAGGGCGCCGGGAGCTCTATGGTATGCGTGCTTGCTTACTGAGCTCAAGATCGCTGGTTCGAAACTCGGCCGACGTTCTTAGTTTATTTTATCTGGGAGGGAAAAAAAAATTAAGCACGCCGTCCTTCGGATGGGTTGTTAATCCCGGATCCATTCTGTGAGCAATTTGGCTGAAAATTGGCAGCTTATGTGCTTTTGGATCTCCGTATAAAATATCGTATTAGATACATTTATTCTATCGGGAGTCATAGTATTCACAGAGAAACTTACAAACATAAACAGACACAGTGTCTCAATGTGAGCTGCAAAAAGACAAACACCATGGATTTCGTGATTCCTGACAAACGAGGGTGCGTTTGTTGCTATTCGGAGTACATTATTTTGAAATGTTTGTAGTCGTTTCAAGTGAGTGTTGCTGGTACCGATCCAGACTGGACAGGCGTATGTTAGAAGTGGAAGTAGGAGTGTCTTGTATAGCAGAATAGTGCATGGGTGTTTAAGTGGCGTGTTTCTGTTCATGAGAGGGTAGAGGCTGTTAAGTCGTGAATATGCTAGCTGTAGTTTTCTGATAATGTGTAGTTTCCATGTGATTCGTGTATCTATACTTCAAGATAGCGCACATCCTGGTCCTTAGGATTCCAGAGAATTGGGAGTCATCAATTTTTTAACCGACTTTTTTCTTTTATGGAGAATCTGCGGAGAGCGATGATCTCAGCTTTAGTCTTCATTACGTTCAGTTTGAGTCTCCATTTTGAAAACGAGTGAGTAACTTCTGTCAGGGCTTCCTGGAGTAGTTCAAGGGCTAGAGGTTTCTATGCTGACAGACGTACAAATCATTGCAGTGGGAGTTTCGGGAATGTCTTGCGTATAAGTTGAAAAGCAGAGGACTCAGAATATCTGCTTGAGGGACCCCAGATTTTATTCTTTTCTGGTTGCTCACAACGTTGCTGAATTTAACTTGAAATGTAATATATACGTTCTACGATGTATTTGGGTGCTAAAACGTCCGAGGAGGAACGAGGTTGTGAGGGAGGAGGATTCGAAGTCACTCACCTGATCGGCCTAACCTCCTCATTCTTTTATTAACATATTTTCATGGAATTTGTGCCTACTTGTCAGCCAAAAAAGAACCTTTCTATTCTTTATCCGGGCAACGCACGTTATCAGCTTCAAAGTATAATAACGACAAATTTACTTCCGAACATCTCCGGGTAACCTTGCTAGTTGGTATATAAAACTTCAATATGTGAGCGTGCTTACTTTCTTTATCTAAATTTTATTTTTGAATATATTATTTTATTAGACACAGAGTAAGGGAGGGGGGGGGGGGAGGGAGGGGAGGGAGAGAGAGGGGGGAGGGAGGGGAGGGAGAGAGAGGGGGGGAGGGAGGGAGAGGGGGTTAGGGGGAGGGAGGGAGAGGGGGGAGATGGGGGGAGGGAGGGGAGGGAGAGAGAGGGGGGGAGGGAGAGAGAGAGAGAGAGAGAAAAGAAATGTATGTAAATTTATTCAGGCGGTGTTTTATACTTTTTTGGCCAAGATAATATGTTAGAAGATTACAGACTCCAAACAGACAATAGTTGGGTTGGCTCGTATTAGTAAAGTACTGACCAAGGTCACCTGAGTTTAATAACCAATCTTCAGATGAAATGTTCAAATACGCCAATTAGGGTGTGAGTTGTGGTTGGTTCAGAGGGGAGAAGTTTACAAATAATAATAATAGCAGGTCCGAGTCGTACGGAACTTTCCCATAGGCCTGTTTGTCCAACTAACTTCTCAACAGATTTTTATCACAATTAATGGGTATGTATAGAGGTTTATTCCTTTTCAATAAATATAAGCAACATTTTTTAAATTCCTTACACCCTGAAAGATTTTCTATTTTATTTAAATTATTTGAAAAAACGAAAAATCTAGAATTATGTAAACTAGTAATAAAAATAGTGTTAGCTAGTTACATAATTAAATAAAAAAATAAAAAAAATGCAATTTAAAAAATAAATACCCGGCCGTGAGACGAGAGTGACGAAAGAGCTCTCTGGTAGTAGGTGATATGACCTCGTAGTTAAAGCCCGGGCATGAGTCATAAAACCTAACCTAACCTAACCTATATATAAAAAAAAACAATTCTGAATGTGTTTGTGAACACGATAACTCTCGGTAGAATGAGCGTATCAACACGAAATTTTATATGCAGATTTTATCCAGAACTCTCTAACGACGACACCTTATTACTGCTCTAATAACTGTTGTTGTAATGTATGTATTGACGCGAAATTTAATATGTGAATTCAAAACCACATGAGGACGACACTTACAAATTTTCAACGGTATCGGCTGAAGGGAAGGGGGGATCAGAGGGGGATGAACTAAAAAAAAAAACACTAATATGTAATGAATTTATCGATACAAAATTTAGTATGAGTTAGGAGGCTTTCTGCAAGTCAACTATTAAATTTTAGCATAAAGTCGACTGGTTTTGGAGGGGAGAGCGGAAATTTAATTGATTAATTTAATTACTTCACTACTTCTGGGGATGTACATTGCCGGTGATCCACCCACGACTTTTTTTTTCTGAGTTATTTTGTCCCCAAAAATTCACATATTGAAAAAAATATCATGAATATAGTTGAAGGAGGTGCATGTGTAACACCTATATGGGTGGAGGAGGAGGTTCGGAAAGACTGAAATTTCTGTGAAACAGAATTACATGATTACATAACTACCAGATGTATGTATGTTGACTAGGGAGGGAAGTGAAATTGAGAGGGAAGTGAAGCGCGGAGAGAGGTCACAGATGTGTCCCATGTGTTAAATAGGCTGGTTGGTGACGTCACTATAGGACATATATCAACATAACGTCGGTTCTAAGGACACCACCACTTTGGAGACATCCGCCAAATTTGTTACTAGCCTTGGGGTCACTGACTCACGAAAAATAAACATACATTCTGAGAATTTTTAATTTATTTTTTATGTTTCATATATTAGAATGGAAAACGGATATGTGTATGTGTGTGTGTCGTTCTTCACGTCTCCGACTAATGGATCGATTACAACCTAATTTTTATAATTTGTCAAAAAGCTTTTTATTCCGGTTTTTAGGGCGGGATATGCAATATTTTGTCGCTCTGTCCCTCCTACTAAAGATTCGCCGCTCCAGATGGAACTAATTGGGACCGGATAGACGGGCGACAAGAAGACAATCTACCTGTCTCATTCTAGGCGTTGTCGCCGAGCCACAGTCTAGAATGGCCAGTAACATACATCCCCAGTAAATACTACTAAATTTTGCTAACCCAGGTTTATTATTTCGTTAGTACCTAACTTTGAAACCTAGGTTTCAAACCAGTGGTGTTGAAGTTCAGTAGACTAGCTTGCTACCTCTGAGCTAACGGAAACTTCTGCATTATTATACTAAATTTCGTGTTGATAAGTTCGTTACCGTAAGCAGTTATTAGGATTTTTGAGTAAAACGACTCACCTGATCCCCCCTCGTGTAGTCCTATAGCCGATTCGGCTGAAAATTGATGCGTATTGTCCTTATGTGGTTCTCGATATACATTCATTCTATCGAGTATTACTATGTTCACACTGACAGGAATTTTTCACTTCATTTTTGGAATTAAGAGGTCGCAAAACATGAAATTCCGGTGAAAATTCAACATCGAATTTCTGACCGCAAAACCTCCCCTATAGCTGGGGGTGTCCCTTCACTTCGTACAGATTTCTTGCTAAAGAATTTTGTCTTTCCTGAAGAGTTTTGTGTTGATGGAGATGCGCGTTTTGATAAGTGATGCTCCAGATGTTTTCCGACCCCCTGATTTCAAAATGTAGATTCAGAAGTCTCCGACAAAGACACCTATTAATTTTTAGCCAAATCGGTATATTTCGGTTTCATAGAGAGAGTGAACATTTATTTTATAAATTCGCGCTGGGGGAGTAAGTACATTGCTCGTGATTTACCTTTTTTTTATTAATTTTTTCATCTAGAAAAATTACTTTTTGATGTCCCCCAAAACTAATCGACCCGGCGAGTTATTCGATGTCCCCCAAAACTAATCGACCATTCTTTCATCAAACAGATTGTTTTTTCTGATTTTTGTAATCAGGGGGTTATCTAAGTTCCCCTATACTTGGTATATGTGGGGAAGTAATAGATGAATGGGAAAACTATGAAGTGAGGGAAAAAGAAGGAATTATTGTGGATTTGTTCGGAAGATAGCGCAAATCTTCATGGGACCCCGTCCTTGGCGAATCTCATCAGTCACAGCAGCTCTTATCACTTATCTGATTGTTTTATTTGTTTGTTTCTTGGTTTATCTCTTTGTTTGTTTGTTTTCTAGGGCCTCGCTCTCAGTATTGACGCCACATCGCATCTACTCTGACTCCATCCCTAATCTAACTCTACGCACATTTTATAGATTTCTACTTGTTTCTATTTATCTTTCTTTTACTTCCATAGCCTATACCCGAAATTTCTCAATGTCCAGTCTGTCTGTGTGCCTGGGAACTCGATAACTCTTGATAAAATGAATGTATCGATACACCTATTGATTTTAAGCCAAATCAAAGACCCAGAAACTGCCTAAGTAATGATGTCCAAATCGTACAAAATGGAGCGAGAGTTTAGCGGGAGAGCGGAAATTTAGTTTATTACAAATAATGCGAGCTGGGGAAGTACATTGACCGTGATGCATCCACATATTTTCTATCTATTTTTAAAGGTATTCTCCCCCCCCCTGTCTTTCACTAATCTCAACATCTCCATATATCGCCTTGGGTAATGTGCTAATCACGAGCAATAACATACCTTAAGGTACCGCACTGTCATCCTCATTAAATGCACATTTGTACCGATGCACTTGTGCTGCACTGATGATGAAAGGAACCAAGAATGCAATTTTTTGTTGCCAACTCCGGAATGCCATTTGTTGATATTTCAACCTTTCTGCGAGTCACCTGCCTGTTGCAGAGGTTGCTGCTTCGTCATCCGGTTGCAAGTCATTCTTCACAACGGCTTACTGAGCCCTCTCTTGCACTTACTTCGGGCAACTTCTCAACTTACTTTCCCAGCTAAATGAAGTGTAGGGGAAGTTATGTAATCGGTCAGAATTTATATGTTGAGTTTTCACCGAAATTTGGGTCATATCACCTACCACCAGAGCAGTTTGTAAACACAAACTGTCAGTAGTGTTACAAATGGCGGCCTAATTATGCGCTAAAATAGAACATTTTTCATTAATTTTTCGCAATATTTTGCTTGTGTGATAAAACACTGTTCCTAGCAAAATTAAAGAGCATAACATTTTATACAAAAAAAATAAGGTTTTATTAGTTTTTTAGAAAAAACAATTTTTTCGTGGCAAATTCAGCGCGAAATTAATACTCAAAGCATTTGCTAAGGAATTGCTATTTTGTGATACTGTGCTATTTACTCGTAAACAATTAGAGCTACGACAAATCGTTATATGACCTTTATTGGAAAGCATAACATTTCCTCTCAGACAAGCTTACGTTCAATTCGTCTTGGACGTCACCGGATATAGGCAGCGCTTCGATAGCATCGAGTTTTGTTAAATAAGACTTCATCAAGACGACAATTACCAGTACACCACTTGGTTGAAGTCACACAAGCTCTAAATCTCCTCTGAAAGGAAATGTTATCCCCTTCCAAGCATATGTTTTTACTCAAAATAGCTTAAAAAAAAAAAAAAAAAAAAAAAAAAGTCATGAAATTGTTTTCACTAAGTATATTAAGTATATCTTGCCACTGCAATAAAGCTTCGACATTTTTCATATCTGTTCTTTTTGTACGAAATAGCAAAAAACCAACAAATCTTGGGGTATCCAATTGTGCTGCATTTTCTACGAAATGGTTGCTTTCTCCAAAAAATAAATAGAAACTTTTTTGTAGAGGATTTCATGCCCTTCAAATTTGGTAAGAACCCTTTTTTTGGAACAAGCAATAGATTAAGAGATATTTACGAAAAACTATAGAAATATTTAATTTTAGCGTATAATTATTTGAATGATTAAATTTAGCATTGTAATTATTTTTTTTAATGCCCCCCCCCCCCCCCCCTGCATGGCCTCACTGATTTCATGCTCCCCTCAGGTCATTTGTTGCCTTCTGCCCTCTACAAGTTTTTTCTACTTCTTCCTCTTCTTCGTAGCTCCCTCCTCCCAGGACTCAGGACTCTCTGGGGAGGTCGAAGGTCCTGGCTACCTGAGTCCTTTCTCAGAACTACTTAGCTTTTGTTTGGTTTTCCCTTTTGTGTTTTTTTTTTTTTTTTCAAAAGGACCTTTAGTCTTTCACTAAAATGTGTATAGGTCCTTCATTTTGAGGACGGGTATGAAGTGTGGAACAAGGTTCTTTATGGTGAGTTCACTCTCATATTGAAAGGGAGGGGAGGGAGATTCAACACCTTCGTTCCACGTTCAATTCCACGGTCGACCTCTGAAAGGGAGGGGAGGGAGATTCAACACCTTCGTTCCACGTTCAATTCCACGGTCGACCTCTGAAAGGGAGGGGAGGGAGATTCAACACCTTCGTTCCACGTTCAATTCCACGGTCGACCTCTGAAAGGGAGGGGAGGGAGATTCAACACCTTCGTTCCACGTTCAATTCCACGGTCGACCTCTCAAAGGGAGGGGAGGGAGATTCAACACCTTCGTTCCACGTTCAATTCCACGGTCGACCTCTGAAAGGGAGGGGAGGGAGATTCAACACCTTCGTTCCACGTTCAATTCCACGGTCGACCTCTCAACACTTGTTTAAATGTTTAAACATTTTCTTTTACTTCGCCAGGTATACAAAGTGTACTCGGTCTGAAATTCGTTGTTGAGTTTTCACAGGAATTTGATGTTTTCTGTGCAAAATTAATAAATTAAGCGAGAAAATATATAGAACAAAAAATGAAGTAATAAAAGTAATGCTTTTAATTTTGAATTATTGACAGTTTCTTGACAACCGGAAATGTCAAAAATTCAGCTGTCCCTAAATCATATATAATCACAACATTGAAAAATTTATTCATGAAATTGTTTATAAATTTGAATTATTGACAGTTTTTTGACATCAAATTTGAAATCAGCGACCTCTAAAACCTATAAAATCACATCACGGATGGATTTTTTGAGAAAATTGTTTATTAATTAAAATTAATGACAGTTTTTTGACAAGTGTAACTGTCAAAATTTGATTTTTGACATCAAATTTGAATTCAGCGACCCCCAAAACGTAAGAATACGAAATTTCAGAACAATCCATTCGAGGCATCAAAAGTTACGCTCTATAGTCTCTCTAATCGCAAAATCCCCATTTACACTCAATGTAAAACTTTAACACCTTACAGCCAGGGGTTAATATGGTCAAAAAAATCTGAAAAAATTCAGGGGTCATTTTTTCAACATTCTAAACAAAATTCCGGGTGGAGGTCTGAGAAATTTAAACTTTTTCAAAATAATTGCTACCCTAATATATATGTATATACATGATTTATATATTTATATAATACTCGCCGTACGCTTCTACTGTGTTGTTCTTCTGATTGGACTGGGAACATAATGCGGTGGGGTCGATAGATATAACACGCTGAGTTATGTTTGGGTGAGGCGCCTGGAGTCTTGGCGCTGTCTGCCCTGTGTCCATTGTGGCAATACTACCCAGCCTCCCAGGTGTATGGACCCCAGACATCTCCAGTCCAGACAACAGTTTCAAAAAGCCGGTGAAGAACGTACAATGTCCTTCCATCAAATAAGTTTCCGCTCTCCCTCTGAAATCAATGTTTCTATTTTGTTTAATATCATTTTGTGTCCTTACTTTGATACATTCATTTTATCTGGAGTTTACGTTTTCAGATACATGATTTTTCTTATACTTCCCCAGCGATACGAAGTATAGGGGAAGTTCCGTAATCATAAATTCAATGTTGAATTTTCACCGGAATTTCATGTTTTTCTAACCTCTATATCCCAAAAAATTTAAAAAAATAAGTGTTGTCTTTCAGAGTGTGTGTCTGTGGGCACGATAACTTCCCATGGAATGAATATGTCGTCACTAACATACATACATATGTGTATCTAGAACCCCATAAGGAGGACACTTATTGATTTTCAGTCGTAGTCGACCAAAGGGAAGGGGAGGGCAAATGTATCGCTACATAATTCAGTGTGAGTATTCAGATGCCCCTATGTAACTCAAATACCTATTTTTAGCCCGAACTATCGATTGGTTTTGGAGAGGGAGCGAAAATTTATTTGTTTAATTTGTACTGGCTACTTTTTTGCCTAATAAAGGGCTGACCCCTTCTCGTAACTATTTAGAAAATCATATGGCGAAATCAATTGATTATATCCTCTGAAGCTTTCAATGAGAGCACTATCTTAAACTATGAAACAAAGGTAATAAATCTTAAGCATGCCGTCCTTCGGATAGGAAGTTAAACGAGCCTGTACGATGTCAGGTATTTGTTAAAGACTATAATAGAGTCGGGCTCATGTCCACCAGAATGATGAAAGAGTGCTCTAGTAGAGCTATATGACCTTGTCGTTAAACCCTGGGCGAGTGTCATAATAACTAACCAGACCATTTTTTGTTCAATTGGCGGTATCACTGATCTATTAGTATATGAGAATTGAGGTATCTGTTGTATTTTGTTTTAGAGAAACAACGAAACTTAAGTTGTTCAATTGACGGTGGTTAGTAAGTACATTGACTGTGGATAGTAAGTACATTGATGGTGGGTAGTAAGTAAAGTACATTGACGGTGGATAGTAAGTACATTGACTGTGGATAGTAAGTACATTGATGGTGGGTAGTAAGTAAAGTACATTGACGGTGGATAGTAAGTACATTGACTGTGGATAGTAAGTACATTGATGGTGGGTAGTAAGTAAAGTACATTGATGGTGGGTAGTAAGTAAAGTACATTGACGGTGGATATTAAGTACATTATTGACGCTGGATAGTTAGTGCATTGCCGGTACTACTCAGACCCATGTCTTCTCTGTCTTACTCACCCTGCAAGTCAGTGCGTACCAAATGCAATAATATGAAGATGGTTGGTGTAGTGAGAAGTGATTATTTCACAGGATGTCAAATATAAGATAGTCTGACCTCTCACAGATTTTTATTGGTAGTAATAGCTAGCCGGCTTTCGAGGTTTCCCTCATCATCAGGCAGTCTGATAAAAAATTAAAAATGTTGAATAAAACTAAATAATATAATAAAAATATTTATTTTTATTATATAAAACTAAATAATATAATAAAAATATTTATTTTTATTATATAAACTAAATAATATAATAAAAATATTTATTTTTATTATATAAAACTAAATAATATAATAAAAATATTTATTTTTATTGTATAAAACTAAATAATATAATAAAAATATTTATTTTTATTATATTATTTAGTTTTATTCAACATTTTAAATTTTTTATCAGACTGCCTGATGATGAGGGAAACCTCGAAAGCCGGCTAGCTATTATTACTACCAATAAAAATCTGTGAGAGATCAGACTATCTTATATTTGACATCCTGTGGAACGTACCAAATGCAGGTTCCTAGCTTGGCTTGTTTCATATCAGACAGATTACTCCCGGATTACTCTCCGGACATCCCACATCGCTACAAGTTCCTTAACCCTTCTCAGATATTGACCGTGGTAAGCCGCGTTATGTGCCGACTACCCACCCTCCTTACATATCCATTTTGCCTATTTGCAGGATCACGATTGGATTGGCAAGAGGGGGGGGGGGGGGGGGATATGACGCCTCTGGGACCAGACTTCACCAATCAATAAACAGACTACACGCGGCCTCACCCCCACCTCCCCCTCCCCCCTGTTCCACGTCCCCTATTTTATTTCCACGGACCTATCCTAAGCTCGGACATTTCTATTCTACTTTCCAGCTTTACGAGGTATACAGCAAGTTATATAATCAGTCAGAAAGTCAATGCTGAGTGTCATGTTTTTCGACCCACTGATTCACGATCAGACACGAAAACCGAAACCCTGCAGGATCGAAACATAACACTTTTCACCCGAATAGCTTTGACGCCCTTTCTTCTTCCCTTCCGTGATCTACTATTCATATTTCTTCGATGTACTATTCTTTTTTTACAATGGTACGCTATTTTTTTATTTAGAAATGTTAAGAATAATTTATGGTAAAATTGACTTTTCGTAATTTCACATTTCCACTTCATGAGGTCTCTGGATGCCAAAAACGTGTTTTTACAAAAAAGTCTGTACATCTGTTTTTCTGTCAACACGATTTCGGACAAACGGCTAAGTGGACCGAAACCAAAGTTTCATAGGATGTTCCACAGGTAAATTGTAAGAGCCCTATTGTTTTTGGTAGAAAATCGGTGCAGGCGCAATTGATACATGCCCCGAGGAATCTCGAGCTCACTCGGCGCAAAGAGGCACCGCCGAAAAACCGTAGCTATCGAGCCGGTCCACAGCCGTCCATAGCACCAATTTTGTAAAAATAGTTAAGAAAAGCGGAGAAAGGTTACTCATTTCCTCGCCGATCAAATAGGGTGATGTGACCAAACCTCCTCAGAGAATGGGGGCACTCAAAAAAAAAAAAAAGTTATTATGTCTCATGGCTGGGCTTTAACTACGAGGTCATATCGCCTACTACCAGAGCGTTCTTTCGTCACTCTGGTGGACATGAGCCCGACTATATTGTGGGAGTTCTAAATGTTGCTTACCCAGGTTTATTCTTCTAGGGTCGACAGTATCTTTAACGAGTATCTGACATCGTGTTCTCAAGGTTTTTTCAACTCCCAGAGGAAAAACCTAGGGTCTCGGCCGGCGATGTTGAGCTCTGTAGGCTAACCCGCTACCTCTGAGCTAGCCCCTAATAAATCTAGTTGACTGTTAAAAGGAATACTAAAGTAGGGTAGTTGGAATGGTCCCTTGGCCTCATTGGCTCGTCTTTCCAAATACTGTTTTCTTTTATACTTCAGTAGCTAGCACTCGTTCTGATAAAGGGCTCCCATGTCTTCAGTTAGTCCTCAGTAGCTGCCTTAGTAGCTCTTTAGATGATGTTATCCTCCAAGGACTCTGACCTCCCAAAGATCCCTTTACTTTCCAGTGGTTCTCATTGAAGCATGCCATGGTAGGCCGTGACCTCCTTCTCAAATTCTGCAATGAAGGGTTTTTCTTGTTAAATCCCCAATGTTTTTGAAGATTTCCTGGAGGATCGTTCACGTTATGGTGAGAAGGCTACATGTTTTATCTCTTCTGCTTATAATGCCTAAGTCTTCAGGTTCATTTTTCAGTTCTATGCATCTACTGCCCCATTTCCTATATATGTGATTCTGAAAGACTTTTTTGTCGGTGTCAAATAGTGGTGCTGGGTCCAAGGAGCTTCTGGGCCTGCTGGTCAGTGATTGCCATGAATGATGGGTTGATGCCAGCTCAGTTCGGCACTCATGGCATGCCTCAAGGAACCTAGAATTGCCATGAATGATGGGCTGATGCCAGCTCAGTTCGGCACTTATGGCATGCCTCAAGGAACCTAGGATTATTTGTAGCTATTTAATCTGACCGCGTCTCGTTTGAAAAAAAATATATCGTATTTTTTTTAGCCTCGCCCCAAATTTCACACAAATCTTCACCTAACTGTTGGCACCTTGTCGCCTTGATGACCCGGCTCACACAGCTCTAGTCTCTACAGTTGCTGTCACAAAATTAATTTCTCTTCCTTCTAAATTTTTCAATTCGTCTTAGTTAAAAAACTTAATTTATTTTATTTATTTTTTTTACTCTGAACATTTTCAAGGAGCCAAGATCTACTATAAAGTGATTATTTTTAGAATATCTTGATGTGAAGAATTTTCGGGTCGAGGTATGCGTCTAATAATATCTTTGGCCAAAACTATTTTGTTTTGTTGTCGGGGAAAAAAAAAGCTGTAGTGGAATTTGTTGATGAATGTACGACGAATCAATAATGGAATCTAAATATAAAAAATAGGTTAGGTGTTTTTTTTATCTGCGAGGTGGAAAAACCATGAGCACGCTGTCCTTCGGATGGTTCCGAGCTTGTATGATGTCAGTTACTCGTTATAGAACCTTTACCCCAAGGTGAATAAACATTTAGGATAGGCAAAAGTTAGGACTCCTATAGTCGTGCTCATGTCCACCAGAGTGACGAAAGAGCGCTCTGGTAGTAGGCGATATGACTTTGTAGGTAAAGCCCGGGCATGAGTCATAAAAACTAACTATAATAAATATATATTTCAATGAATGCGATAAGTTAGTTGATAAATTGGCGCTAGGAGCATACATTGGAGATGATTCACGGCCGAATTTTACTATTCGACGCCATCATTCTGTTCAATTAAATCCAATGTTGAACAGTAATAAACAATTCAGCTGTGGAACTAAGACTGAGGTTCGGACTCAGAGACCCACTGGCTGACTGGCTGGCTACATCATGTTATGGTAGAGCACCCCATTCCTGTTCTGAATTTTAAGTAGTCTCAGGTGTTAATTATGGCTGAATTCTCTCCCTATGACCATCCTTACTTAAACAGAGATTTCAATATGTTTATTTTGAATTCAGACTATATCAATATCAATATTAAAAGGCTACAGTGTCCATGTTGATTGCAAATAAATATCAACCCTTTCAGGAATGTGGCAGACGTGTAATTCCAATTTTGAAATCCAGTGTTTGGGGAGAATTTTTTATTGACTCTATACTTCCCCGAAATGTTGACTCCTTTACGGTCTATTTGTTCTGAACGTAGAATGAGTATCTGGAAAACTCATCAGAAGGGGGGAGGGGGGAGAGGTCCCTTAAACAGAAGCAAGGAGAGACTATTGTCTGAAGCGGAAAATCAGAGTCTGGAGGATAAACGAGAAGGGAGGGAGGGAAAATGTTGGGAAATGACGTTTTGTGGGGCGGGGGAGGTCCCAGAGGGGAGTTAGCCCCGTTACTGTCCTGTCTCCAATCTGCTCCGAACTTGAAATACTACAGTTTTTCGAAAAAAAATAATAAGCAATCGTCAATCAGCCCCCTAGATCTGCATGCGGTAGCTGCCTATTTTAGATTTTTTTAAATGCATATATATATGCAAATTTAAAATCAATAATGTAGTAAGAACAAAGTCGAGATTCACAAATAATTTAGAAATTGCTGACAAAGTAGGTACATCATGAGAGATTATTATTGCCACAAATCGTCATGGTTACTGGTTAAGTGGTTAGGATGGTTGAGTGGGAAACTGGAGAATGCTAAATACACGTCGGACTACCTCTCTGTCGATATCGACATCGAACTGATCATGTCTTTAATATTGAGTTGACTGCTCGGAGGGTTGGGCTAATTAATTCCCCAGCTATACGAAATGTAAGGGTAGTTAGGAATTTTCAACGAAATTTCATGTTTTCCTTTAACCAAAAATGAAAAAAAAAAAAAAAAATTACTGTCAGTCTATGTGTCAATAAACACGATAACTCGCGATAGATTGAATGTATCGACAAGGAATTTTATATGTGTATCGAGAACTATCTAAGGACGACCCCTATTGATTTTCAGCCAAATCAGACAAAGGGAAGGGGGGGGGGGAGGCTTAACACAAAAACTCTAATAAGTGCCGTTGTAATGAACGTATTGACACGAAATTACATATATAAACTCAAAGTCCTATAAGGGACAACACCTATTAATTTTCAGCGGAATCACCCTTCGGGGAGAGGTTATCAGAGGCTTAACACTAAAATCCCCAATATTGCCGATAAATATATCGACATGAAATTTGGTATTAAAATATGAGGGGGGAAGAGGCGGTTCAAGTAAAATATTGAGTTTTAGATCATAACGGTTGATTATTGGCTTAAAAGGGAGAGCGGAAACTTAATAGATTCATTTGAGCTGAGGAAGTACATAGCCGGTGATTTATCTACTTTTTTCTTAGTTGAGAGTAAGGAGAATGATATGTAGACGGAGTATTATAGTTTATAATATTGGCTGTTAAAACGCAAAAAAGTATGATACAAAAATATAGATATTTTACTAGAAAAATAACAATATTGTTGATATGTCGTTTATCGATACGTATCCCTTATTACATAAGTACGTGTTCCGGTGAGGATGTTTTTAACGACAACGTCACATATATTCCTAAACTAGCAGTAATACCCGGCGTTGCCCGGGGAACTTTGATTTTTGTCCCAATATCTTCTATAACGCTATTCAGTTCCTCGACAGTACATTCATGATGTTATAATTTTCAATTATTCATACGGAATAAGGCTTATAGTCCTTCAGCTGTTGTAACGCTAGTAAGTTTTTAGGACTCCTGGGCACCACAGCTAGTATGCGCCTTTCAACGGCGGAAGCCACACCTAGTGAATACTTAGCATCGCTGGACGTCATAGTCAGTGCGTACTTAAGAACGTTTGTGACCACAGCTAGTATGTGGCTTGCAACGCTGAGCACCACAGCTAGTACGTAGTAGGGAATGCTGGGCATCATAGCTAGTATGTGCCTTGCGACGGCGGACCCAACAGCTAGTACGTAGTTAGGAACGCTGGTCACCACAGCTAGTATGTGCCTCGCAACAGCGGACCCCACAGCTAGTACGAAGTTAGGAACGCTGGGCATCACAGCTATTAAGTGCCTTGCAACAGCGGACCCCACAGCTAGTACGTAGTTAAATACGCTGGGCATTACAGTTAGTAAGTGCTTTGCAACAGCGAACCCCACAGCCAGTACATAGTTAGGAACGCTGGGGCTGAGCACTACAGCTAGTAAGTGCCTTGCAACAGCGGACCCCACAGCTAGTACGATATTAGGAACCCTGGGCATCACAGCTAGTATGCTTTTGCAACGACGGACCCCACAGTTAGTACGTTTTTAGGAACGCTGGGCCCTACAGGTAGTAGGTGCCTTGCAACTGCGGACCCCACAGATAGTATGTAGTTAGAACCACAGGGCATCACAGCTAGTATGAGTTTTGCAACGGTGGACCCCACAGCTAGTACCTACGTAGTTAAATACGCTGGGCCACACTGCTAGCGCCTTGCAACAGCGAACCCCACAGCCAGTACATAGTTAGGAACGCTGGGGCTGAGCACTACAGCTAGTAAGTGCCTTGCAACAGCGAACCCCACAGCTAGTACGATATTAGGAACGCTGGACATCACAGCTAGTAAATGTCTTGCAACAGTGAACCCCACAGCGAATACATAGTTACTACTACTATTACAAGTGAAATTCATGACAATCCGATTCATGACAATACGATCAACCGTTAATGAGCTAGCTCTATATTTATACTTTGTCCACCCCCCCCCCCTCAACCCCGCCACCCGTTCAAAACTTCGGGACGCCACACACCTTATTTTTCTATTTGGCCTTCAGGAATAATATATGCGAAATTTCGTGACAATACGACCAACCGTTAATGAGCTAACTCTATATGTATATTTAGCCCCCCCCACAACCCTCCTTCCTGTTCAAAATTTTGGGCCGTCACACACCTAATATTTCTATTTGACCTTTAGGAATATTTCATGTGAAATTTCATGACGATTCGCCCATTAGTTAATGAGTTAGCTCTATATTTATACTTAGGCCCCCCCACTACCCCCCCTCCCGTAAAAACGTTTGAGCCGTCACACCGCCTATTTTTTTATTTGGTCTTCAGGAATACTACATGTGAAACTTCGTGACAACCCGACCAACTGTTAAAGAATTAGTTCTATATTTATACTTAGGCCCCCCCACAACCCCCCTCCCGTTCAAAACTTTGGGACGCCACACACCTTTTTTTGCTATTTGGCTTTTAAAAATACTACATGTGAAATTTCATGACGATTCGCCCATTAGTTAATGAGTTAGCTCTATATTTATACTTAGGCCCCCCCACATCCCCCCCTCCCGTTCAAAACTTTGGGACGCCACACACCTTATTTTTCTATTTGGCCTTCAGGAATACTCCATGTGAAATTTCGTGACAATCCGACCAACCGTTAAAGAATTAGCTCTATATTTATACTTAGGCCCCCCCACAACCCCCCCTCCCGTTCAAAACTTTGGGACGCCACACACCTTTTTACCCTATTTGGCTTTTAAAAATACTACGTGAAATTTCATGACGATTCGCCCATTAGTTAATGAGTTAGCTCTATATTTATACTTAGGCCCCCCCACAACCCCCCCTCCCGTTCAAAACTTTGGGACGGCACACACCTTTTTTTCCTATTTGGCTTTTAAAAATACTACGTGAAATTTCATGACGATTCGCCCATTAGTTAATGAGTTAGCTCTATATTTATACTTAGGCCCCCCCACAACCCCCCCTCCCGTTCAAAACTTTGGGACGCCACACACCTTTTTTTCCTATTTGGCTTTTAAAAATACTACATGTGAAATTTCATGACGATTCGCCCATTAGTTAATGAGTAGCTCTATATTTATACTTAGGCCCCCCTTACAACCCCCCCTCCCGTTCAAAACTTTGGGACGCCACACACCTTTTTTTCCTATTTGGCTTTTAAAAATACTACATGTGAAATTTCATGACGATTCGCCCATTAGTTAATGAGTTAGCTCTATATTTATACTTAGGCCCCCCCACAACCCCCCCTCCCGTTCAAAACTTTGGGACGCCACACACCTTTTTTTCTTGTTTGGCTTTTAAAAAGACTACGTGTGAAATTTCATGACAATTCGACCATTAGTTAATGTGTTAGCACTATTTATATACTTAGGCCCCCCCACAACCCCCCCTCCCGTTCAAAACTTTGGGACGCCACACACCTTTTTTTCCTATTTGGCTTTTAAAAAGACTACCTGTGAAATTTCATGACAATTCGCCCATTAGTTAATGAGTTAGCTCTATTTATATACTTAGGCCCCCCTTACAACCCCCCCTCCCGATCAAAATTTTGGGACGCCACATAGCCTATTATTCAATCGGGCTCAAAAGAATGCTACATGGGAAGTTTCATAAAATCCGTCCAGCGGTTTGGGCGTGATACTGGAACAAACATACAAACAAACCCCGTTTCAGCTTTATTAATATAGACTAGCAGTAATACCCGGCGTTGCCCGGGGAACTTTGAATTTTCTCTCAATATCTCCTGTAAGTCTATTCAATCCTTCGACACCACATTCATGATGTTATAATTTTCGATTATTCATACGGAATAAGGCTTATAGTCCTTCAACTATAGTAACGCTAGTAAGTTTTTAAGACCCCTAGGCACCACAGCTAGTATGCGCCTTTCAACGGCGGAAACCCCAGCTAGTGAATACTTGGCATCGCTGGGCACCACAGCTAGTAAGAAGTTAGGAACGCTGACGGCGGACCCCACATCTAGTACGTAGTTAGGAACGCTGGGCACCACAGCTAGTATGTGCCTTGCGACGGCGAACACCACATTTAGTACGTAGTTAGGAACGCTGGGCACCACGGCTAGTATGTTCCTTGCAACAGCGGACCCCACAGCGAATACATAGTTACTACTACATGTGAAATTCATGACAATCCGATTACCCTTTAATCAATCAGCATTTTTTTATGCTTTGCTCCCCCCCCCCCCCCCCCCTGTTAAATTTTTGAAGATGTCACATAGTGTATTTTTCTATTTGGCCATCAAGAATACTACATAAAAAATTCCATGACAATCCGATCATCCGTAAATGATCTATCACTATCTTCAAATTTACGCCTACCCCACAACCCCCCTCCCGTTCAAAACTTTGGGACGCCACACACCTTTTTTTCCTTTTTGGCTTTTAAAAATACTACATGTGAAATTTCATGACAATTCGACCATTAGTTAATGAGTTAGCACTATTTATATACTTAGGCCCCCCTTACTACCCCCCCTCCCGATCAAAATTTTGGGACGCGACATAGCCTATTATTCAATCGGGCTCAAAAGAATGCTACATGTGAGTTTCATAAAAATCCGTCCAGCCGTATGGGCGTGATGCTGGAACAAACATACAAACACTCAAACCCACAAACCCCGTTTCAGCTTTATTAATATAGACTTGAACGTTCTGCTCAACATAGGGTACGTGACATCACCCAACACTCCTGCCAACTTCCTACTACCATCTCCAAAGCCCACCTATATTCCACATTTCTTCCTTGATAATGTTAGTAGAAACCAAACGGTAACTTATTTTATCATACATATGGAGTCTATCGAGCTCAGGATCGCCACTTAGAAATCTAGCAAAGGCACTTAGGTCAGATATTTTATTCGGGAAGATAAAAATAAATTTGAGCACGTCGTCCTTCGGATTAAACTTTAGGCTATGATCGAGGGCCTTTTTGTATGTCAGGTGCTCGATAATGAGTCCTATGTTATGTAACTAAACCTAGGTAGCTAAAATTTCACTTAGGTTCAAAAAACCTTGAGCACGTCGTCCTTCGGATAGGACTTTCCCGATATATCTAAATCTGTCTATCAGTTTTAACAAATATTAAATCTATAAACCGTTAAACAGCAGGAAGTTTGAAGAATGGTATTTAGCCCGACGTTTTTCGAAAAACATTTTTATTTCAATTTTTGTGTAGGATTCAGATATCCCGGTTGTTCATCAGTTTTAACAAATATTAAAACTAAAAACCGTTTGAAAGCGAGAAATTTGAAGAATGGAGTTTACCGAGCTCAGGATCGCCATTTCGAAATCTAGCCAAGTCACTTAGGTCAGATGTTTTAATCGGGAAGATAAAAATAAATTTTAGCACGTCGTCCTTCGGTTTGGACTTTAAGCTATGATCGAGGGCCTTTTCGTATGTCGGGTACTCGATAATGAGTCGTATGTTACGTATCTAAACCTGGGAAGTTGAAATTTCATTTACGTTAAAAATAACTTGAGCACGTCGTCCTTCGGTTTGGACTCTAAGCTATGATCGAGGGCTTTTTCGTATGTCAGGTACTCGATAATGAGTCGTATGTTACGTATCTAAACCTGGGTAGCTGAAATTTCACTTAGGTTAAAAATAAATTTGAGCACGTCGTCCTTCGGATGGGACTTCCCCGATATATCTGAATCTGTATATCAGTTTTAACAAATATTAATACTAAAAACCGTTTAAAAGCGAGAAATTTGAAGAATGGAGTTTACCGAGCTCAGGATCGCCATTTAGAAATCTAGCCAAGTCACTTAGGTCAGATGTTTTAATCGGGAAGATAAAAATAACTTTGAGCACGTCGTCCTTCGGATGGGACTTTCCCGATACATCTGAATCTTTCTTTGTTTGACCATCTTCGTTTCTGGATGCTGCCTATCTACCAACATAGCTGTATTAATTTGCAACAGCGGACACCACAGCTAGTACGAAGTTAGGAACCCTGGGCACCACATCTAGTATGTGCCTTGCAACAGCGGACCCCACAGCTAGTACGAAGTTCGGAACGCTGAGCACCACAACTAGTATGTGCCTTGCAACAGCGGACACCACAGCTAGTACGAAGTTAGGAACCCTGGGCACCACATCTAGTATGTGCCTTGCAACAGCGGACCCCACAGCTAGTACGAAGTTCGGAACGCTGGGCAACACAGCGAGTATGAGCCTTGCAACAGCGGACCTCACAGGTAGTACGAAGTTAGGAACGCTGAGCACCACATTCTAGTTTGTGCCTTGCAACAGCGGTCACCACAGCTAGTACGAAGTTAGGAACCCTGGGCACCACATCTAGTATGTGCCTTGCAACAGCGGACACCACAGCTAGTACGAAGTTAGGAACGCTGAGTACCACATCTAGTATGTGCCTTGCAACAGCGGACCCCACAGCTAGTACGAAGTTAGGAACGCTGAGCACCACATCTAGTATGTGCCTTGCAACAGCGGACACCACAGCTAGTACGAAGTTAGGAACCCTGGGCACCACATCTAGTTTGTGCCTTGCAACAGCGGACACCACAGCTAGTACGAAGTTAGGAACGCTGGGCAACACAGCTAGTAAGTGTTTTGTAACAGCGGACCCCACAGCTAGTACGAAGTTAGGAACCCTGGGCACCACATCTAGTATGTGCCTTGCAACAGCGGACACAACAGCTAGTACGAAGTTAGGAACGCTGGGCAACACAGCTAGTAAGTGCCTTGCAACAGCGGACCCCACAGCTAGTATGAAGTTAGGAACGCTGAGCACCACATCTAGTATGTGCCTTGCAACAGCGGACCCCACAGCTAGTACGAAGTTAGGAACGCTGAGCACCACATCTAGTTTGTGCCTTGCAACAGCGGACACCACAGCTAGTACGAAGTTAGGAACCCTGGGCACCACATCTAGTATGTGCCTTGCAACAGCGGACCCCACAGCTAGTACGAAGTTCGGAACGCTGGGCAACACAGCTAGTAAGTGTTTTGGAACAGCGGACCCCATAGATACTACATAGTTAGGAACGCTGGGCATCACAGCTAGTAAATGTCTTGCAACAGTGAACCCCACAGCGAATACATAGTTACTACTACTACATGTGAAATTCATGACAATCCGATTGCCCTTTAATCATTCAGCATTATTTTTATGCTTAGCCCCCCCCCCCCCCCTCCAAATTTTTAAGATGTCACATAGTGTATTTTTCTATTTGGCCATCAAGAATACTACATGTGAAATTCCATGACAATCCAATCATCCGTTAATGACCTATCACTATCTTCAAATTTAGGCCTACCCCCATAACCCCCCTCCCGTTCACAATTTTTTGATGTCAAACACCCTATTTTTCTATTTGGCCTTTATGAATACTACATGTGAAATTTCGTGACAATCCGATCATCCGTTAATGACTTATCACTATACTTATACTTAGGCCCCCATCAATCCATCCTCCCGTTCAAAATTTTGTGACTTATACACCCTATATTGGCTTTTAAGAATACTACATGTGAAATTCCATGACAATACGACCACCCGTTAATGAGCTACCACTATATTTATACTTAGCCCCCCCCCCACAACCCCCCCTCCCGTTCAAAACTTTGGGTCGCCACACACCTTTTTTTTTTACTACATGTGAAACTTCGTGACAATGCGACCACCCGTTAATGAGCTAGCTCTATATTTATACTTAGGCCCCCCCACAACCCCCCCTCCCGTTCAAAACTTTGGGACGCCACACACCTTATTTTTTTATTTGGCCTTCAGGAATACTACATGGGAAATTTCGTGACAATACGATCAACCGTTAATGAGCTAGCTCTATATTTATACTTAGCCCCCCCCCCCCCTCAACCCCCACACCCGTTCAAAACTTTGGGACACCACACATCTTATTTTTCTATTTGGCCTTCAGGAATACTACATGGGAAATTTCGTGACAATACGATCAACCGTTAATGAGCTAGCTCTATATTTATATTTAGCCCCCCCCCCCCCCCCCCCACCCCCCACCTGTTCAAAACTTTGGGACGCCACACACCTTATTTTTCTATTTGGCCTTCAGGAATACTACATGGGAAATTTCGTGACAATACGATCAACCGTTAATGAGCTAGCTCTATATTTATACTTAGCCCCCCCCCTCAACCCCCACACCCGTTCAAAACTTTGGGACACCACACATCTTATTTTTCTATTTGGCCTTCAGGAATACTACATGGGAAATTTCGTGACAATACGATCAACCGTTAATGAGCTAGCTCTATATTTATATTTAGCCCCCCCACCCCCCACCTGTTCAAAACTTTGGGACGCCACACACCTTATTTTTCTATTTGGCCTTCAGGAATACTACATGGGAAATTTCGTGACAATACGATCAACCGTTAATGAGCTAGCTCTATATTTATACTTAGCCCCCCCCCCTCAACCCCCCCTCCCATTTAAAATTTTGGGACGCCACACACAATATTTTTCAATTTGGCCTTTAAGAATACTACATGTGAAATTTCATGACAATCTGATCATCCGTTAAAGATCTATCACTATATTTATATTTAGGCCTACGCCCACAACCCCCCCTTCCATTTAAAATTTTGGGACGCCACACACAATATTTTTCATATTGGCCTTTAAGAATACTACATGTGAAATTTCGTGACAATCCGACCAACCGTTAATGAGGTAGGACTATTTATATACTTAGGCCCCCCTTACGACCCCCCCTACCGTTCAAAATTTTGGGACGCCACATAGCCTATTATTCAATCGGGCTCAAAAGAATGCTACATGTGAAGTTTCATGAAGATCCGTCCAGCCGTTTGGGCGTGATGCTGGAACAAACATACAAACAAACCCCGTTTCAGCTTTATTTATATAGATTAGACCAAGTACAGATTATGTAGCTAGTGATAACGTTCATATGATTGATGAAGTTCCTTCGTGTTGAAAATATAACACAGGTTCCCTGGGATGTCCACGTTAAAAACACTATTAAAAAAAATAATAATAGCACAATTAAAGAGAGCACGTAACTATATGCACCTTTTCGCACATTTTTCATGACTAATTGTTCTATCCGAAATTTGGACATCATCTCATCTGACTAGCTAATCTTCTCCGGGTAGTGCCCTTTCTCGCAGACTCGATAACACTATTCGCATGGAGGTGACAATTAATTATGGAGTATAGGAGAAGTTATGTAATCTCAGTGTATAATTATATTTCTACGTTGAGTTTTTATCAGAATTTTTTGTCCTCCGATCTGGTTTCCTAAAATGGGGGGAAAAAATGTCCTGTGTGCCTTTGAATACGATAGACAACTCCTGATAGAATTTATGTATCGACACGAAATTTTATATTTGTATCCATAATCCCATAGAGACGACACCTATCAATTTTCCGCTTAACACAAAAACCCTAAGTATAAAATGTCTTATTTTGCGAAATAATGCAACAATAATGCAACAATAATGCAACAATAATGCAACAATAATGCAACAATAAATAATAAGCTCAATAATATCGTTTGTATTTTATTATTATTATTTTCTTTTATTATTGTATTATTTTTCTGTTTTTATTTTTTTTAACGTTCAAAAATATGTATATGTAAGGTCAAACCCCTTGCCTAAATGATGTATTTCCTAAGGGTTAAATTGAATTGTATTATTCTGCGAAATTTTTTGAAGCGGTCAGGGACTCAAATTGAAAAAACTCTATTAAGTGCCGATGTAATGAGTGTATAGGACACAAAATTTATTAATTATAGATTTTTAGGCCAAACGGTCGATTTTCGACAGCGATATTGTGAAACAGTTAATAAAAAATGAAGAAAAACGTATGTTTTAAAAAAAAAATATTGTCTATTTCGCAAAATATATGAGAGTACATTCTGTATGAGTAAAGTAAAAGTATTTGTTAGGCCGTGGCTTATGATGGTAGCAATACCGAATGTACTTCATATATTTTGTGAAATAGACAATATTTTTTTTTTTTAAACATACGTTTTTCTTTATGAAGACTTGATAAATTCGTACTGGGGAAGTATATATGCGATTATCCGGACTCGAATAAAGGGAATTGTGCCGCCAAAGTTGTGGGTTTGTGGGCCCGTTACTGGACTTGCCAGGTCGTGCTGGACTTTCTCCAGACAACAACCAGTCCTACCACTACCTCTACTGCTATATGCTAAACGAGCAACTACAAGACCTCAACCCCAATTAAAACTCTTATTTATTTGTTTATTTACCTTCCAACTATTGTAAGTTTGTCACACTAATTATACATTAACTTCCATTATAAATGTCAGCTTTTTAACATTATCTATTAACATGAATGTTATCTATTAACAATGTTGAACATTCTTACTCTATTACCCAGGGTTCCGTTCATAGAAGACCACAATACTGAACTTATATAACGAGTAAATAATCTGATTCGTTTCCTTGTCCCCTGGATTATTTCATAGAAACTATCGTAGAAGTCAAGTGGAAATTCGATAAAAAATTGAAAGATGGTATATATTCCATCAAAATTTCACTTTTGGAATATAAATCACCGGTTATGTACTTCCCCATTGCGGAATATTTCACTAAGTTTTCGCTCTCCCTCTAAAACCCATTTCTCGATTTTGTTGAAAATAAGTGTCTTATATCTGAATCATACTAAATTTCATGTTGATATGTTTCTTATATCGTCAGTTATATCGGTTTTTGAGTTCAGACCCCCTTTCTCTGCCCCCCCCCCCCCCCCCCCCTCCCACACTTACCTTTGGCCGATTCGAATGAAAATTGATATGGCCGAAGCCCTTAGTTTATTTTATCTGGGAGTAAAAGACATTTAAGAACGCCGTCCTTCAGACGGGACGTTAAGAGCCTGTACGATGTCAGGTACTCGTTAAAGACCCCTACCCTAGGCGAAGAAAAATTTAGGGTTGGCAAAATTTAGGACTCCCACAATAGAGTCGGGCTCATGCCCACCAGAGTGACGAAAGAGCGCTCTGGTAGTAGGCGATATGATAAATGTATTCCCTCGCGTTACTCACAGTGGACGGTCCGCTACATATTAAATGGATTTAAGTCATTACAACATACAAATAGCTGTCCAATTCTTCTTGAAAAATATGTTGATATCCGTTAATTAAGGTTAGCTCAGAGGAAAAGGATGAGATTGCCAAAGGATAAAAAATGTATTTTGTATTCCTTAAACAGAAAGATATAATTAAAATAAATAATATAATAGATAAGGATCTAGCCTTATAAATCGGCTAATCAATTTAATATATATCTAATTCATTAAAACGACGAGATTATCTGAGTTTCCTTGTAGTGTGAAACGTTACTGTCAGTTAGTTATTATGACTCATGCCCGGGCTTTAACTATGAGGTCATATCGCCTACTGCCAGAGCGCTTTCGTCACTGTGGGAGTCCTAAATTTCCTCTCAGATAAAACAAACTAAGGGCCTCTAATCTTGAGCTCAGAAGGCAAGCACGCATACCACTGAGCTACCGGTGCCCTCGAACGTTACTTCCTTGTAAAATATGTAACATCATCGAGACTAGTTTCAGGAGTTGTCCTTAAGTGCATAAGTTGAACACCCCTCTGCCATGTATTAATTAAACGTTAATTGAGGAAAGCAGAGTTCCTCTATATATTGTTAATGCAGATTGAGGGCTGGGACGGGTGAGGTACCCCAGTGTGGTACCCCAGTTCATGCTAATAGAATGGGACCAGAGCGTGGGGGGTTGTACTGCTTCGTATGGGGACGGAATACAATCTAATTTGGATTGTCCCTTTCACAGCACTCACGTAGGGTCCACCTGGTGTGGTCTTACCAGACACGATAAATCTAGAGCAACTCTGGGCTCCTGGTACTCAGCAATATATATTGGTCAGACTGGCAGAAAAAGGACTGGGGAAATCAAGATGAAAGGGGCGGGGAGAGTCTTCCTCGGGTTCATAGGATTAGAAATATTTTTAGTACCAATCCTGTGGGTGTAAGAATAGGATGGCAACCTTTAGAATGTCAATTGGTAAACCATATGTGAACAGATCTTCCTGCATTGCTTTATAGAAAAATAATTAACTCCCTTGGACGGACAATATTCTTGGGTCCTGACCTGAGGTATAATTAGACACCGGTAAAGTACCCCAGCGCGAATTAATTTACTAAATTTTTTTTTCCTCTGAATTCTATCGATTTGATTGAAAATCAATAGGTGTCTTACTCAAATATTTCTGCCTCAATTATCATACTAAATTTCATGTTGACATATTCGTTATAACGTCAAGTATTAGGATTTTTGAGGTAAGCCCCTCCCCCTTCTTCGATCCCCACTTCCCTTGGACTGATTCGACTGAAAATTGATATATGTCGTACCTATAGAGTTTTGAATTTACATATAAAATTCGGGAGGGTGCCGGTAACTCAGTGGTATGCGTGCTTGCCATCTGAGCTCAAGATCGTGGGTTCGAAACCCTACCGAGGCCCTGAGTTTATTTTATCTGGAAGGTAAAATAAACTTAAGCACGCCGTCCTTCGGATGGGACGTTAAGCGATGGTCCCGAGCCTGTACGATGTCAGGTACTCGTTAAAGACCCCTACCCTAGGTGAATAAAAATTTAGGGTAGGCAAAATTTAGGACTCCCACAGTAAAGTCGGGCTCATGTCCACCAGAGTGACGAATGAGCGCTCTGGTAGTAGGCGATATGACCTCGTAGTTAAAGCCCGGGCATGAGCCATAAAACCTAACCTAACCTATAAAATTATGTGACGATATATGCATTCTGTCGGGACTTATCGTTTTCACAGATGTAAGATTAGACAGACTTTTAAAATCAGGTTCGAAAATTTTAAATTTCGATGAAAATCAACTATGAAATTTCTGATCGATTAAATAACTTTCCGTATACTAATGTATAGTTGAAGAACCTTACCAACATGAAATGATGAAAAGGATATATTTTACTCAAATGTGTCAAAAATATGAACATGTGAAAAAATGTCAAAATGTAGTGTGTAGCCTGACAGCAAGAAGCTTGAGCCTAACTGAAAACTATAAATAAGAAACTACCATAAAACTTTAACTATTATCTACTTGAACTACTTATATAATGGATATAGTCACTTAGTTAGTTATTATGACTCATGCCCGGGCATTTACTACGAGATCATATAACCTACTACCAGAGCCCTCTTTCGTCACTCTGGTGGACATGAGCCCGACTCTACTGTGGGAGTACTAAATTTTGCCTACCCTAGATTTTCATTCACGAGTACCTAACATCGTACAGGCTCGGGACCATCGCTTAACGTCACATCCGAAGGACGGCGTGCTTAAGTTTATTTTACCTTCCAGATAAAATAATGTGATAATTTGTGGAATAGTGTGTTGAGTGATACTCTCGTGCGTATTGAGATGCTGATGGACCAGGTATCTTGTTCATGAAGCATGTTCATGACCAGTAGGTGGACAAGTTTGATAGTTGTTAATAGCATGTGTAGTTGTGACAACGGGGTGCCCCACGGAGGGCGTAGCCCTTGTCACCAAGTGTCACCCTCAGATCTGTCCATCCGCCCCCCACAGGGTCAAGTAGAGGTCGAGCAAGGGGTCGTCGCTACTGGCCCCAGGGCGGATTGTTCACGCCTCTTTCCCTAACGTACTATCGGCATTGTACAAGGGTTCTCTCCAGACATCCCGACATTAGCAACGGATCTCCACCCGTACCTTTCTCAGACAGACAGACGGACGGACAGGTTTCGACGATTGTACTTAAACGTTTGAATTAACTCTGCCCTGTCAACATCCCCAGTTTTGACAACGTTATTTATTCCAACCGTTACGATTTGTAAAATATACCGTGAAATATATTCCATCGAGTATAAAATGTATTTCCACTCTCCCCAATTGAATAAAAAATGTAATTCCAAACAATTTCAACATACGTTTCCAAGCCGGCTCCATGGAGGTTATTTTTGGAGGTAATTTGACTGTTAAAGACCGAGAGAAACACATTAAACTTTGTTTATCCAAGAGAATGGCTGGATCAAACTGCCAACCATATCATTTATTTAATGTCTTGTTTGGTTTAAGTCCTTGAGTATTCTCAACTGGACCAGATAGATGATCTCTCTACAGGCCGCCGTTTTTGAAGTGGATTTTTTAGCTCCAAAATCCACTCAATGCAACGTCCGTTTTTCCTTAATTAATTCAAGTTATTTTTAATTGAACAATTTAAAAAAAGTGGAATAGTTGATCCTCTTACTACAAGCAGGCGAAAAGTGGGATTGCTAATTCGAAACAAAAGTTTAATTGGAATAATACGCACTCATAATAACTAAATGTAGCGTGCATTTTGAAAATAGTAAGAAACAAACGGAAATTGGAGGAGGTTTTATTGTACAAGCTGGGTTATCCAAGTCAGGTTAGGTTAACTGCATTTTGTCCCATGAAAAATTAAAATGAAAATAAATTGTATTATTCTGGGACCGAGGTCCCCTAAGAATAAAAACATAAAGAGTAAAGAACAGGAAACAATGAAATATAGTATCAGTACGTCGTAGAATGAAATAAATAAATTAGTGCTACATTAGAGAAAACTAGAAATTAATAATATATAAACAAACAAAAGATTAACATGAAATAACATAAAATTAACAGATTAATTATGAAGAAAAAAACAATAAAAGTATCTACTATATAAATAAAAGAGAATATGTAAAGACAAGGTTTGAGATAAAATTAATTTTAGCCAGTAGGGGCTAGATAGAGAAGTATGAGAAGAAGGAATATAATAATACATAATAAAATAAGATAAAATAAAAATAAATAAATGCTTGATGAAATATTTAAATAAAAAAAATATATATAGCGACCATATATCTATGGTCATAGGGAATAAGTTGTTAAATCGTAAAATGGCCAAAATGAGTTGAGTGTACTGTGATCATCATCTCCCAAGCCATCTGCGCACTGTGAAGAAGTTAGGAGCTCAGGACTCTAATACTTTCGGAATTATTAAGATGTGGGTTTCTTGGTATCTCGTAAAATTGTGTATGTTCTCTGTTAAATCAACTTAACCTACTTCTTTGAGGAATCATTCACGAGATAACTGTATTTAACCATTTATTCACTACGGCAGACTATTCCAAGTCAAGAAGGCGTTTTCGGTTAAATCAACTTTAGAGAGGCATCATTCACGAGTGTTTCAAAAAGTATGGTCAATAATTAGGTAAGTGATGGGCAATGATTAGGACTACGGGAAAATTCAAATCATTTTCATTCACTTCTATAGATTTAGAAGGTATATGATTAATAATGATGCAAACATAATTTATTTATTCCAAAAACTGGATTTACTCGATTAATTCAAAAGTAAAAAAATTGCTGCCCTGAAAAATTACGAATTTAGACTTACCACTTTATTCCCTGTGACCAGAGATATATATTATATGGTCGATATTGGTGTCATATGAATAATTAAGAAATAATTGTGGGTTTTTTATTGTGTAGCCTTTCAAGTGGTTATCTATATACATTCCTGTCGATATTGTTTTACGAAAGTTCAGAAATAAGATGAGTATTTTCTCAACACGACCTTTTCACCGCACCTCATATTACTTCTGTTAACCATAGTAGGAGCTCCTACCGAACCGTAAGTCGCTATACAATACCTTTTAGGTATACTAAAATTTACTTTTGAGTTGTTTAAGGAAATTCTGAATTTTTAATATTGTATATTTTCCATAGCTTTCTTATTATTCCCTTTATTGTTTTTGGTTATTTCCTGTTTCTTTATTTAAAATGTATATGTAAAATATGGTAGAAAAATGTACTTCCTAAAAAAGATATTGAATATGTATAAATGTACATAGTATAAGATAAATGATGGTGATCTTTATTGTTAAAAATTGTTTCTTTATATTGATCAAACAAATAAATTATTGGAGAGATGTTCCCGAAACGTCTACAATTGCTAGATTATAAGATACAAAAAATAAACGGGGTAAGGATGAAGCTATGGAAAATATATATATTATTGCAAATTCACTCAAATTTCTCATCTTGCTGTTACTTGTTCTGCGCAAAGGTACTTGAAAAATAGCACACAAACTTGCAACTTTGGTTTTGACAGGAGAATGCTTTACCGCGCCAACCGTTGGTAATGAAACTCTTACTATTTACACTTTTTTTTACTTCCCAGTTATACGAAGTATGGGGGAAGTTATGTAATCGGTCAAAAATTCTTTGCGGAATTTCATGTTTTCGACCTCCAGATTCCAAATATAAAAAAAATATATGAACACGAAATTTTAAATGTGTATCCAAAACCCTCTAACGGTGACACCTGTTTATTTTCAGCCAAATCGACCGAAGGAAAGAAGGGGATTAGAGGGGAGACGTAATACAAAAACTCTAGTAACTGCCGATATATTGAATGTATGTACACAAAATTTTATATGTGTGACCTGAACCCCATAAGGACATCACATAACGGTTTTCAGCCAAATCGGCTAAATGGAAGGGGAGGATTAGGGCAGAGGCTTAGCTCAAAAACTAATAAATGCCATTGTATTGAATATATCGATACAAAATTTCGTGAATAAAAAAGACTCCATTTGGACGGCACTTATTGATTTTTAGCGGAATCGGTAGGAGGGAATAGCGGGATCAGAGAGGGGGCTCAACTCAAAAACCTGAATAACTGCCGATGTAATACATGAAATTTAATATAGAGAACGGGATGGCGCGGTACAATGCCAAACCTTAATGTCTGCCCATATAATGAAATCGACACAAAATTTAGGATTTAGAAGCCCGTATGTAAGTCAACTATTGAATATTTGCATAAACGGTCTACTAGTTTTGCTGGGGAGGGGAGTGAGAAGATAATTGATTAATTCGTTCTGGGGAAGTACATTGCCGGTGATTGACCGACGAATTTTTTTTATTTTTATTCTTCATTTTGTGTATAGCAAACGTTTTGTCCGTTGAAACCCATTTGTTCTCCTTGAGCAGTGTCACTGCATTTCAAAACCGATGACAGAGTCTTCATCATCATAATTCATAACGGCAAAACGTTCGGGCGCACAATGGAGACGAACAGGACTAGACCGGAGAAGAAAAAAATATATAAGTTGTTGAAGGACGTTTGTCAGGAAGGTCGTATCAGATATCAGCGGGGGAGATCTCTTGATTAAGTCTCTTTAGCAAGTTCACGACAAAAAAACCGACCATACGAAGTGGTTTTCCTTTTAAACCAAATTATTAGAATAACAATGGATTAAAGGTTTTTTTTTTTTTTTGTAGAAGGGTTGCGGGGGTGGTAATTTGATAGCATACGCGAAAAAAAAACCAAGTTAAAAGGTGCTAAAAAGCTGTAAAGAATAGGCTATTAGGGGATACAGTAGCTAAAGAGGATGGGGGGTGGGGGGTTGTGGAGCCTGGGAATGAGGGTGTACCGCATGTAAATAAACAGAGGAGGGGGGTTAGTCGTTGTAACAGTAGCTGCCAACTGAAGCGTGCCATGTCCTTCAGACCTGTCCTGTCTCTTCGTCAGTCTCTCTCCACCCCGGCTATTCTTACATCTCGTTTTTTTTTTTTTGTTTTTTTTGTTCTTCTTCTATACCCGGATTAGTGAAGTTGGGGAGGATGGGGGTGTGATAATCCCGTGAGAAAACAGTCGTCAATGCAGGTGACAAGACGTTATCTGATGTTTATCGCGAGTACTGTTCATGTTGGCTCCTTCCACTGGTAACCACTCCATTTTGAATATTATTATATTTATAATCCATCCCCTCTTAAAATAACTTTCATAATCCAACTCCTACTTGATTATGAATTTAGAATATAAAGTGGTCCCGAGCAGGTTTCATCTTTCTGCTTCTTTAGTTGTTGTTGTACGATAGAAGTTGAAGAGGCGGTAGCTCAGAGGTAGAGCGTTTTCCTACTGAGCTCAAGATTGCGGGTTTCGAGACCCTTAGTTTTTTGATCTGCGAGCTGATAAAACCTTGAGCACGCCATCCTTTGGACCGTTGTCCGTTACTCCTCAATATCTAACTACAGTAGAGTCTCGCTAATCCGGGCTAGATGGGACCGGACCCCGTCCGGATCACCGAAAGTCCGGATTAAACGGAATTTGCTGTAAAATGCACGTAATAAATATTTTAGCGACTGTTTTTTCTCATAAATACACCTTTTCGTTCAGCTTAATTTTATTTTCAATACTACATAATGTATATTTATGTAGATCTAGGTTTTCGACCTACGAACTGAGATATGGTTAATAAAACAAAATATCTTTGTGATTAAAACTCAAAATTTATTTATTGTACAGTACAAATGAACAAAACAAACCACGGTACATTGATGTTATAATGTAAAAATTAAGAATTTTAAAAACGAAATATATAAACGTTAAATTCTGAACAGGACTATAAAATAAAACAATGTACCTACAGTACGTAATGAAAACAAGAATAATATTTTTAGACTAAACAGAAAAAAGTCCGAAATGTTTTTTTTTGCTTTAAAGAAGGCCGACGTCGTTTTGCCATACGATCTTGTAGGCGCCTCAAGGTCAGTATTCAGACCCTCTCTTTGAATTTTTTTCATACTTACCGCTCGCCAAATTAAATTTTTAATTCAGTAAATCTTAATTAGTTTTTTTTTTTTTAATCCCGGGTGTCCGGATAATCGGTGTCCGGATTAGCGGGACTCTACTGTATTGGTTGATTGTATCTATAAGGTCATATATCTTACTACCAGAGCGCTCTCTCTTCGTTCTGGTGGACTTTTGCTCACTCAGATTCTGCTACCTAGGGGTATTTAACCTGACATCCGAAGGATGTCTCAGGGTTTTAAATGTCACTTGCTTGCTTTCTACATTAAAATCTACATCGAATCGTCAAACATCCAATGTTTTAGGTATCTGACTGAATTGGGAAAAACATAGTCACACCTTGAAAATTGGCTTTTCCACAATTTCCTTTTTGTAATTAATACGGAAATGAGAAGTTTATTTGAGTTAATATAAAAACCTCTGTAGCCACCAGAGAGAGTTATTTCATTTTTGAACGTGATCACAATTGAAAAATTCTCAAAATGACCCGAAATTTCCTGGAACACATCGTCTTTGGAATTAGTATTCATGTGAAAGAATAAACCAATTTATTTCCAAATGTGGAAACTATTGTCTGTTTACTATGCCTCATGTATCCCATCCCAACTATTTTTTATGTTTCTTGTGTAGTTTTGTCAATTCCTATGTATATAAGTCCATGACTGACTTGTATAAAACTTTAGTATCTCATCTATGGGCCTGTCTTTTTGCTTCCTCAGCTCTACGATGTATAAGGGGAGTTTTCGTTGAGTTTTCGCATAATTATTATTTATCTTATCTATAATGAACAATAAATTAATAAAGTAAACAAATATCGTTTAGAATTTGTCCTTAGAGCCCCCAGTAATGCGTGCTTAAATGTTAATAATAGTGAATAAGTTTTTGGTCGCCATTTTTGTATTTTTTTTCTATTTCGGATAAATGAATGTTTTTCAACCTGAAAGACAATGTCGGCTTGGAACCGTAATGATACCCACAGACAGGAAATAGATCCCCAGGGACCTCAGACGACCAAAAAAATTTAAAAAAAACAGTCTAGCTTTTTTTTTTATATTGATTGAATTTACAATTGTGGGAAGGCGCGTGAGCTTAACCAAATCTTTAGAGTCCCGCCTTTGGTTAGTAGTTCCATTTCCCTTCTAACTTGGATAACGAAGAGGTTAACTGTGCAGATTTCTTGTTTCCTTGCAACGAAACTAACTGTATCTAGTGGAAAACTAGAAAAAAGGGTATTTTGAAAGCCTAGACTTAGTTTTCTTGAATAATGGAAAGTCACCAGGTCGGGAGTGGATGGGCGATGGGTGGCGGCGATGGTATCCAAGGGTGTCAAAAGTACAATATTCCAAGCATAAGAATTTGTGTCCTTTTTTTTTTCGTGTTTCCAGGTTCCAATGTTGTCACAGCGAATTGTTAGAAAAAAATTAAAAGGATCAAATGTGTGTGAAATTTTATTTACTTCAATTTGGTTCTACATTTTAGGTGTGAGATGCACGCTTTTCGAGGAAATTAAAGAAAACCCTATAACATTTATCTATCGGCGTCAGAGTTCAAGTGGTAGACGTTCACCAAAAATCAAGATTTGGTCTAAAAAAAAAAAAAAACAAAAAAAAACTATTTTGCCTGGAATATTTACTTACGACTTAGTTATTAATAAATTTGTTAACTTTCCTTGACCTGGTTACACTGTTCTGTTGTTTATCTGTTCTTGATACTGATTTCGTTTTTTGTTACAGGTAAGAAGATACTGTGATCTCTAAGTTAAGTCAGCTGAAGTTATCAACTTGTTTTTGTTGCTCGAAGACCAACTATACCCCAAGTAAGTTATTGTAATCTGTAACGACCATCAGAGCGAATTTATTTAGACTAACTAACGGAATAGTAGACGAAATTTATAGCAAAGTTGTTGCAATGTGTATTTCTTGCCTTCCTGCTTTAGAAAGCACATTATACCATAAGATATATTGGTGTGTGCCCCTAGGGATCTAACCATTCAATACTTTTATCTCTTCTCTGGTAGCTCTACTATGGTAGTTTTGCCAATATAGGTTTAATTAGAGTAAGGGTGGTGAAGCGATGGGCTCGACCCGGTGGTATGTCAGGTATTCGTTGAAGACTCATTACCCTATGTAACAGAACTTGAGCAGATAAAATTCAGGACTCCCACAGTAGAGTCGGGCTTATGACGAAACAGCGTTCTGGTAGTTGTAAGACCTCGGGGGGGGGGGGGGGGGGGGGGGGGGGGGGGGGGAATTATTATTTGTCCTTCTTAGTTTTTGAAATGACTTCGTGAAAGGAGAAAATATCTCTCAACAAACTTGTCAAGATTACGATACCAGGAAGAAAGAAGTATTTCGAATAACTAAACATTGTTCTCCTCTTTTTGAAAAAAGTATATAAATATAATCAACTTATATAATGCACTTCCCACTTTTTAAAAAATTTTTAAATTAGAGGCAGCCCTCAATTCGGAAATGAAATTTTGAAATTTTTGTCTCCTTCTTCAAAAAGGAAAAAAATAAAAATTAGCAACATATAAAAGTCGTGATTTATATATAAAAATTCCTTTTTTATGCAGAGGTCCTCCATCAATACTACTTTTGTATTTAATTTATTTTTGTTATTGCCATTAATTGTATTATTATTTTATATTTACTTAATTTTCTTATTTATTAATTTATTAATTTTATCATTGTGACCTGAGGAAAGGGCGTGTCATCGCCCCGAAATATTTTCATGAAAGGCATCTTCTCTTGAAGAAATATAAATATAAAACAATTATATTTAAACATTTAATAAGTATCGTATCTAATGTATTCATTAATATTAGTACTTGCTTACTGAAGATCGCGGGTTCGAAACCCGGCCGAGGCCGTTTATCTTGGAGGCAAAAAAAAACATAAGCAAGCCGTCCTTCAGATGGGACTTTAAGCGATGGTCCCAAGCCTCTACGATGTCAGGTACTCGTTAAAGACCCCTATCCTAGGTGAATAAATATTAAGTAACTATTGGGGAATTCCACGCCGAAACCATACAATTATTCGCGTTGATTCTCCGATTTCGCTCAAATTTGGCAAGTGGTTTCTACCACAAAACATATGAATTTTCCCAAAATCTCAAAAATTAAAAAAAAAAGTTTTTGCTTGTAAAAAGTGTTTTTTTAACTAGAACAAAAATTTAAAAGACACTAATCGATGGGAAATTTTTGGAGAAATCCAATGTCGCCAAAATAAAGTATGAAAGTACATAATTGATCGGAAATTTTCCAAGGAATTCGAATCTGAGCTCAGATTTTTCTCTGTTGGTGCGCACGCGCACAAAAGCGCAGAAAATAACAGCGAATTGTCTGCAAATTTAGAACTCCCTTAATAGAGTCAGCTAGCTCATGTTCACCAGAGTGAGAAAAAGGGTTCTTAGCGCGAGTAGGCGATATTAGGAATTTTTTATCAGTTTATATTGCTATATTCATATATTTTATGTTTATAATTATTATTATTTATCGCATATGTATTCTACGATTTAATGTAGCTTGATGTATTTAATATATAAGTCATTTTGTTGTACGAAATTGTATGAAGTTTTCAATCACCAAGTTATCTATCGTCCATCGGAAATAAATATTGTTATTAAAACAATTCTCTGAAACAGGAATGGGATTTCAAATTGAAAGCTATTGAAACTCCGCAAGCGAATCTTAATTGCGTCCAAACATTTTAAAATGGTAACAATGAGGACTAAAATACAAAAAAAAAATTTATAAAAGTATAGGGGGTCCAAATTAAAAGGTAATTGCGCCCTCAAAACGATCCAAATTAAGTGAAGTTTATTTAATTTGACCAAATTCAATATTGTTAATTGAAAAATTGAATTAGTGAACGACAATATGGTAATTCTAGCCAGTAACCCAGGGGTAAAATTTTAGTTGCCAGGGTATAGTATAAGATGGTGTTAGCCTACTGAACTCTGGGAGGTGAACAAACCTTGAGCACGCCTTCCTTCGGACGGGACGTTAAGCGAGCAATGCCCGGTCATGAGTCACATTAACTAAGAAGTACAGGGGAAGTGAATTATGTGTTTTTATCACCGGCATTTTGTGTAATCCGACTCCCTAAATCCATAAATGAAAAAGTTATGCCTCTGACCTCAATAATTCCTGATAGAAATAATATATCGACACGAAATTTTGTATGTGTATCCAGAACCCCATAAGGACATCTATAGATTTTCAGTTTAGTTGGCTAATGGTAAGGGGTGAATTCACCCCACTTAGCAGTAAAACCTCAATAACTGCGGAAGTAATGATTATATCGACACGTGTAGATTTATTTTCATCCCATATAAAATATCATGTTTATTTAGCAGTTTGAAGTTTTTTTTCATCATCATAAAGCTATTGATACGAGTAGAACAATTTAGTGTCATAGTTTCCAGCGCGATGATAACAAAAAATAAAAACTATCTGCCCGTGTGTAAGAAGTTGTGAGCAGAAGTGGGGAGCTAGTCGTGGGTACTCTCCTCACAGCTTCGAGTGTCACTGTACTATGGATGATACTATAACTCTTCCACTCTACCTGTCTAAACTAGGTTGTAAGGAAAGGAGGCTACTATAACCTACTATAACTCTTCCACTCTACCTGTCTAAACTAGGATGTAAGGAGGCTACTATAACCTACCATAACTCTTCCACTCTACCTGTCTAAACTAGGCTGTAAGGAGGCTTACTATAACTCTTCCACTCTACCTATATAAACTAGGCTGTAAGGAGGCTACTATAACTCTTCCCACTTCTCGCCGGGGAAAAGTGGGCCTAACAAGTTTATTATCATGAAAGCAAAAAATATAATAATTCTGTTGCTATGGTCGGCTATGAGCGACCGTCGCCGACCATCTGCGACAATCGTCACTCCCAGTCCATCTTAATTTTTTCGGCGCGCCGAGAGAGCTCGGGATAAAAGGGGGGCGCTCGCAGGCTCTAGTGCGGTGGAACACCGGGGGCGACAGTCGTCCCCGGCGCAGGGTCTTAGTGCTTTCTCCTCTCTCCACCAGGAGGCGACAAATCGGTTGAGTACGACCCTGTCCCGAGTATCAACTCCACCCTATGCCCTTCATACAGCGGATATTCGAGGACCACATGCTCTGCAGTCTCGACTCCGCCGCACGAACAGTTCAGGTTACTCTACCTGTATAAACTAGACTTTAAATGACATGAAACGACCCTAGTATAGACTGGTTGTGTAGAAGGATGCCGGCTGTGAGACGTCCAGCAGCCCTCTTGGACCCCATCAGATAGTGATTCTCATCTCTCTGTCTCCATCCGTCTGTCTGTCTCTTTTCCTTCTTTCACATCCTCTCTGCTTCTTGAACAGTGGCTGCCTCTCAATGTCATCACATTCCTTATCCTGCGGGTCACACTACCCATTGGTCATGACCCTATGGAGTGATACATGAGTTTGTTTGTTTGTTCTCTTCTGCTAATATCCAGGGATTTATTATTACAGCATGTTACTTATCATTTCTTCCTTAGTCACAATAATTGTCTGAGAAGCTTCAATGAGCTTACAGCTGTAATAATTATTACAATGCAAATCTCTAGTTGCTGTGAACCTTTTTACATTGCAAGATTTTATTCCGTTGTATAGAGGTTGTATCAGGTTTAAACGCCTAAGTAGAAGCAGAGACGCCACTTAGAATAGTGGCGCCTTGCCTCCAAACTTACACCTTCTGTTAATTAGTAAATACAGAGTTTTGTAGCATTTCTTACCTTGTAATGTGGATATATTACATGGAAATGCTCTAATTTTACGCAGTATTGAAGTATGCTGGATGCACGGACTTTGTTCCCCAGAAATATTGGAATTTTGACATATGTCCGGGCTTTAACTACGAGGTCATGTCGCCTACTACCAGACCGCTCTTTCGTCGCACTGGTGGACATGAGCTCCGGACTCGACTGTGGGATTACTAAATTTTGCCTAGCCAGATTTATTCACTTACGTTAGGGATCTCAGTTTCGAACCTGCGATTTTGAGCTCAGTAAGAACGCTCTCAAACCACTGAGCTACCGACGCCCTCTGAATGAGAATGTGTTGACACAAAATATTATATTTGCATCGGCCAAAAGAAAGAGGGGGATTGGGAGGGCTTAACGTCAGAAAAAAACAATATTTAGTTGAATAATGCATGTATTCATTAAATTTCACTGTAATCGGTCGAAAAGGGGGGATCAGAGGGAGGCGTTTAACTCAAAAATTCGTATAACTGAATGTAAGAACACGAAATTTAGTCCTTGAACAAGCCCCTGTATATTTTCAAACAAATCTATTTCGGAGGGAGTGTGGAAACTTAGTTTAATTTGTGCTGATGAAAAACCATTGCCAATGATTCACCGATTTTCTAATCTGAGATTGGAGTGGAACCGGCTGGGAGGTTTTGGAAGCTGGTGGGAATGGTTGGCTGTGAAGATGCTAGGCCGTGCAGACGGGCGGGGTGGAGGGGCGGAGTCCTTGGCCCGGTTAACAGACCTGGGGGGGGGGTCACTGGCCGATACCCGGAGAGGGGCCTGCTGGTCCCCCCTACAGTCAGTCTCCAGCCTTCTCAAGGCAGTCCGCCCTGTCTCCGCACCCCCTCCAGGGTGGATTCCCAGCTCTTCCCTATTTTTGCGGCATGTTCCGTTTTACTTCCTTCAATTACAGATGTTTTCCAGAACCTAAAAATTAACAAAAAACACCGGCTATGTATTTCCCTACCACAAATTAATAAATTATGTTTTCGCTCTCCCTCCAAAGCCTAAAAACTAAATTTTTTGTCGGTACTCATTAAATCGGCCGTCATTAGCGTATTTTCAGTCAAGCCCCCCTTCTCTGCTAAGCCTCCCCCATTTCCTTTGAACGATTCGCTGAACATCATTTCGATAGGTGATGTCCTTGTTCCAGGGTTCTCGATAAACATATAAAAATTCGTATTGATACATTTATTCTATCGAGAGTAATCATGTTCACTGACATTGGATCGATTAGTCTTGGAAGGAGAGCGAAAACATAATTGATTAATTCGTGTTGGGGAAGTACATTTTCGTGGTGGGGGGGGGGGGGGGGAGAGATGCATGAACAGCAGCTTTTTTCACTATGGATCTGAATTTTTTATGCTATCTCTAATGTTTCAAGCATTTATGTATCGATAACAGCAGAAGTTACACACTAAAGAAAAATGGATAATATAGAGTGATAAGAGTTTTTATATTAAGCCTCTCCCCTCTTCCCCTCCCCTTTGACTGATTTGGCTAAAATTCAATAGGTGTGGTCGTTAGGGGCTTCTGTATTCACATATAATATTTTGTGTCTATACATTCATTCTGTCGGGAGTTATCGTATTCACAGACACACATAGATTTTTTTGTTTTTAATTTTTGGAATCGGAAGGTCGAAAATAATAAAATTCCGTTGAAAACTCAGCTTCGAATTTCTGACCAATTACTTCTCCTATACTTCATATAGCTACGGAAGTAAAAAATAATAACTGCCCAAAGAGTGAATACTCGTATTTCAACAAAAAATGTTATGTATAAAGGAATTTGAAGGAAGTAATAAAGTATATTTCCTGGTCAGAAGACTAACTTAAAAACCCTAATTTAACTTGCAGGGAAGGGAAAAGAGCATTGAATGCTCAGGTCCCTAGGTGCTCTATCAATGGCCCCGATAAATACCAGAGGCGCCTCATTTTCAGCTATTTTGCTTCCCCAGCTGTACGAAGTATGGAGGAAGTTATGTAATTGGCCAAAAATTCGATGCAGAGTTTTCAACGGAATTTCATATTTTCTGACTTTCTAATTCCAAGAATAAAAAAAAATGTCGGTCTCTCTATGTGTCTGTGAACACAACTCCAGATAGAATGAATGTATCGACATGAAATGTTGTATGTGTATCCAGAAACCTCTAAGGACAATATATATTACTTTTCCGCGAAATGGGTTGAACGAAAGGAGGGGGGGCAGAGAAGAAGGACTTGACTTGAATACCCTAAAAACTACCGATGTAATGTATGTATCGAAAAAAAATTTAGTATGTGGATTCAGAAGCTACTATGTGTCAAATATTCAGTTTTAACACAAACAGTCGCGAAAATATAATTGATTATTTCTTTCTGGGGAAGTATATAGCCGGTGATTCTCTGTCAACCTTTTTTTTTCTTGTGCAGTTTTGCTCGAAAATTGGTCTTAAGTACAGTTGAGTTGATGAGAATGGCGGACATTGTTCAATAAAGATAGATTGCTCATTGACCTTTGCGATAAGATGTGATTGGCCTATTCTTTCGTTGAATGTACGGTACTTTGTGTTGGTTTGACCATCTATAACACTACATCGAACTTCTGACCGATTTCTTAGCACCCCCTGTCCTGCGTATTGCATGGGGATATATAAATGTCTGAGTCAATCAAGCCAAAATAATAATGTTGGTACACTCCTGTCACTATTATTGTTATCTTCGCCATTCTCCCCCCCTCCCCCCCCCCCCTTCGAGGGGCCCAAAATCCAAAATTTGCATCGTCCCGGTCCCCCAGATCCCTCTGTGTGGCTCTGCCAAAATTTGCGTCTGAGACTAGCTTCCGAATAGTTGATTTTGAAGGAAAACTTGAAAAATTTGTGTAAATGGAAAAGTATAAAATGGGCTCTAAGTGAGGTGCTGTACAGTTTTCCAGGAAATGAAAAAAGTACGAAATATCGGTGGTATAGGGGAAGTTATGTAATCGTCAGAAATTCGATGTTGAGTTGTCACTGACATTTAAGGTTTTCCAAGCCCCTGATTCCAAAAAAAAAATTTAATATATTCAATAAAATCGGCCGAAGGAGGATCAGAGGAGGGGCAAAATTCAAAAACCGCAGTTACTTTGTTGTAATAAATGTGTGTACACGAAATTTAGTATTTGGATTTACTAGTACCTGAGTACCAATTGGCAATTTTGGGATTTGGAAATGCCTGGGGATTGTACAAATTTTACAAAAGTAATAAATGCGAGTCCTATGCCTTTGTTTATAGAGGCGTTGGGGGTGGAAGGGTTGAGATCTAGGAACGTTGAGTTGAGTTAAATAATTATATGGATGATGGGGTGGGTGGTGTGAGCATGAATGTTCACAAACATGAGAGAGAACGTGTAACATGCATGAGAAGTTTAACACACAAACACGATGTTGGAGCACAATTCTAACTGTACTATTTACAACTTGTACCATGGACACGAACCAATACTCTTCTATATAGCACACTTGGGACTCATTGTGCACCCATGGAGACCTATTGTACGTGACATTACAATGATAATAATAATAATAACAAACTTCATTAATTCATAAGCATTTAAACTTGAAGTCTGAGTGATTTCACCCTCACTTATTCCTTGTTGTGACTCATGTTCAAACTTGATTACATCATATAGCCTACAACAAGAGCATTCTTGAGCCTCCTCATAGGCGTAGCTTGCTTAATTCATTAGCTCGGTTTTAGAAATACATATTATCATAGAGATACAATAATCTATCTGTTATCATAGATACATTAGCGTATTATGTGAACATTATAAACATTAGCGTATTATGTGAACATTATAATATATAGATGTTGATTAGCGACTGTAGATTCTAATTGTAGGAATATTGAGGGTCAGTCAAAGATGGAAGAAAACACTTCAAACGCCAACATATTACATGCCTTCTCCCCAACCCTGCTTATTCGTAGTACGTCAGTTTAATTTTTACTCTTTATTATGTTCCACCTATTTGTCTATTTCCATGATTATCAATGTATCTGTTTAGTAATGTATTCATATTTAGTTTTAATTTGTATTAGTGTACGTTCATGTTTATGGTTAACAATGTATCTATATTTAGTTTTAATGTTGATTAATGTATTCTCAGTAAGTCAGGTTCAATTTTTTAACTTGTTACAATGTCTATTTTAACGTTCAGTAATGTTTATCAATACACTAATTTTGTTTAATTGTGATTCTAATCTTGATTTCCCCCCCATGTTTGTAGGCCCTGATGATGATATAAATTATATCGAAACGTTGGCGTTTGAATAATGTTTTCTTCCATCTTTGACTGACCCTCAATATTCCTACAATTATAATATATTCAAGCCTGTTTGAAAAATATTTGAAATAAAATTAATAATATTATATCAAAATTCTTTAAAACTAGAATTTTGGAAAAGTTGATTAAATAATTAAGAAGAAGAAATATTAATAATAAAATGTTCATTGAATAATCAAAAATTTCTGGTATAAGAATCTTAATTTTTTTTGATTAATTAAATTGATAAACACATATTACTGTTTTTATTATGTACTTTATTTTTGAGGGCGCCGGTAGCTCAGTGGTATGCGTGCTTGACTTCTGAGCTCAAGGTCGTGGGTTCGTAACCCGACCGAGGCCCTTAGTTTATTTTATCTGGGAGGTAAAATAAACTTAAGCACGCCGTCCTTCGGATGGGACGTTAAGCGATGGTCCCGAGTGTACGATGTCAGGTACTCGTTAAAGACCCCTAACCTATATGAATAAAAATTTAGGGTTGGTAAAATTTAGGACTCCCACAGTAGAGTCGGGCTCATGTCCACCAGAGTGACGAAAGAGCGCTCTGGTAGTAGGCGATATGACCTCGTTGTTAAAGCCCGGGCATGAGTCATAAAACCTAACCTAACCTGTACTTTATTTAAACAGACATTTTGTTAACATTTTTATAAAAACTTTATAATTTATAACAAAATGTCTTTGAAAATTTACCATTTTTTTGTATTCATCAATGAAAGTAACAATAAAATTTCTTTTGACGGGTGGTATAGTTTAATAAATTGGGTCTATAAATTCCATTCTTTGATTTTTTTTTGCCGCAATATTTGGTCGTGCATCACCCGTGGCTATCCTCCTCTATTTACCTAGGATAGAGGATCTTTAACGAGTACTTGACATAGATTAACGTCCCATCCGAAGGACGGTGTGCTCAAGCTAGGTTTCTAGCACGCTACATCTGAGCTACCAGCGCCCTCACTCTCCTCACTTATTACAAATGTATTTAATTATAATGTTTCGAACTGGGGAAGTTCAGCAATAATAAAATATAGATTGTCCTTGCCTTTTTCAGGATCATTTTTAACATTGACTTTTCCATATAACATTATTTTCTTCGTGTGTGGGGGAGGTTTGAGTCAATACCAAAATGAAATATCCCATTGAATATTTTATTAAATTCTCTTTCAGTTTCTTTTTGGGCGACTTCTTGAGTTAGTTACATTGATTATTTATGAAGAGTTCAAGAAAACTCTCTCCCAAATATGAAATAAAAGAAGCTAATTTAACCTGCTGACTATTGAAGGGATCCATGTTTGATGAAGCAAGTCATCTATTGGGTTTTATCTAAGAAAGCTGCACTCTAATGGGGAATTGTGTAACTAAATTATTTAGGATGTCTGTGTGTGTGCTGTTCCAGCAACTTCCGGACATAAGACATCCTTTCTACCTCATACAATTTCGATGTTTAGGAAGATTTGTTTGAATTTCAATGTCTGGAAGTTGGATATATGGAGGTCCGACTACATAATATATATATTATAAGCGTATATATAGATACATATACTTACAACCTTAAACAGGAGCTGTGTAGGGGATGGGGGATTTACCTTGTAAATACGCTCTCATGACCTTATGTTCGAATCTAATTATAATGTCTGTGATAATAACTTTTTTTTAAAAATACTAATTGTAAGTAAAAATACAATGAAAATATAAGAAATAGTATAAAATAATAAATTCACTATTATGAGTGGTATTTGTGCTTGCTTATTGAGCTCAATATCGCGGGTTCAAGACCTGCCGAAAGCCTTACTTCATTTTATTGTATTTTATAACTTAAACACGTCATCCCTCGGAAGGGACGTTAAGCGATGGTCCCGAGCCTGTGCGATGTCAGATACTCGTTAAAGGTGTATGAAAATTTAGGATAGCCAAAATTCAGTACTCCGACAGTAGAGTTGGCAGTCTCATCGGCAGTCATGTCCACCAGAAAGACGAAAAAGGGCTCTGGTAGTAGGCGATATGACCTTGGAGTTAAAGCCTGGGCCAACTAACTAACCTGCTTGTTGGGAACGAGGCATTCTTGGAAATTCTTTTTTTTTCTCCTCGGGGTTAATTTTGAATTGATTACAATGGTTAATGGTTATGAGGTAGGAAGTCCTAAACATACATAGACAGTTGGCAGGAATATAAATTATAAATCTTTTTCTACATCGGGATTCGATCTGCAGACCCTTGGTTTTGAAAAGCCTGGCAACAGCAGGCAGAAGGTATTTTGCAATTGGCAAGTTATGGAACTGGAAGAGAAACGACGCCATATGTTGATTTAGCGAATCGAGTGTCCCTGACCAAGAGAAGAGTTGTGAGTTTGTGCAATGTTTTCTCAAGAGACCTCATGAAGACCTTGAGGGGACCTTCCTTCAAGAGATTGTGCAAATCTCACTCACTTAAATTTAGCTACCTAGTACCTTGGGCTATCGAGGCTTTAATATCGAAATCATTTATATATCAAATATCGAAATCATAGATATCGATAGAATTGTATCGTGTCGAATACAACTTTCAACTATCCCCGCTAATGAGTTGTATTGTAAGATTTTTTGTAAAATTGTATTAATTTCACTTAAAGATTATTTTATTATTATTATTATTTATTTTTATTATTTTTATTATTATTCAGTTTAAGTACAAGATTTAGAGTTTTTTTCTAATTTCTCATCCCAATAGTTTTCATGAAAAAATGTGGTCTGAAAGAGGAGCCGTTACTTTCTCATCTTTCTAGTAACTACACTAGTTATTGCTGCTGTACAACACACCCAAGTATGCAGAAATTGTACTATAAATAATCATCAATGTCAACGGTCAAATATTATTTTCTCTTATAAATTCCCTAATTAAAACATTTTTAAGCCAATTGGATTATATATAAATTTATAAAAATAACCAATTTTATTCTGGGAACTGAACATTGTAAGACCGGTCAAAATGATATACAGCCCTCTTGGAAATGTCTAACAAACTAAAATGGCCGCCTGCCAAACAGATTTATGAAAACTGCCAAAAAATCCTTTTTAAATATTTATTTTTCTCTTCCCATATTTCTTAAATCACAATAAGGAGGTATATAACAGTTCGTTTTTATTTATATTCCTTGTGACCTGTCCCTTTCATGATTCGCCAGCTTTGGGAGAATATCGTTGATGTTTTGACTCTTATTTACCCTTTAAAAAAAAATCTTCGGCGAATCACCGGCCATGTATTGTGATAAAAATAAAAATAAATATATGAATAATAATTGAATTAATAAAATTAAATTTAAACAAATAAAATACCCACATTTCCTGAAGAAATTATAGCTGGTATTTTACTAAATTTTGATTTCTACAGTAATTTCCGAAAAGGGCCCTACAAAATATCAAAAGTTCAAGACGTGCAGTTTAGAAGAAAGTGCACGTATTTAAAAAAAATTTCAATTACAAACTTTTCATTCGGATTTCTTTTAAATTTACGAGATGCCATATGTTTTTTTTTTTTTTTTTAATTTTACAAAAATGTTAAATCCAATCCAAAGGTATAAATTATCTTACTGGGTTAACAGGGAAAATGAATAGTATAATAATAAGAGAACAAATATTTGGGTTTATTTACTTAAATCTACATTATAAATTGAATAACTAACAGATTTAAATATTTAAAAAAATCAAATTATCTACAAAAAGAATTCTTACAACCTAATTTTTACATATATTTTAGTATTTTTTCTCTTTAAATATTGGCCATACAAATCAACGTTAATTAGGGCATATATATGTATACATAAGTAGAAGTACCTCCTTTGCGCATCGATTTCACACCTACTTGGTTGACCACACCTTAAGTCTAAACACTTTTGTTCTCCACTCATTGGTTGGTTTTAAAACAAAATGCGACTTCATATATTTATTTACTAATTTAATTACTTCACTGTTTTTATAGGTTAGGTTAGGTTTTATGACTCATACTTTAACTACGAGGTCATATCGCCTACTAACAGAGCGCTCTTTCGTCCCTCTGGTGGACATGAGCCCGACTCTACTATGGGCGTCCTAAATTTTACCTATCCTAAATTTTTATTCACCTAGGGTAGGAGTCTTCAACGAATACCTGACATCGTACAGGCTCGGGACCATCGCTTAACGCCCCATCCGAAGGACGGCGTGCTTAAGTTTATTTTACCTCCCACTCCCAGATAAAAGTGTCTCGGTCAGGTATCCAACCCTTTGTAATTTTATACATGACAGTACTTCCCCAGCAATAATTATTCAATTACGTTGCCGCTCTCCCTCCAAAGCCAGTCGACCGTTTGGGTTGAAACTCAATATTTGACTTAGATAGTTGGCTCTGAATACTCCACAATCCTGTATTTGAGTGGAGCCTCTCTTCTCTGCTCTCCGCCCCCCACCCCTTCAACTGATTTATCGGGAAAGTGATAAGTTTAGGTTTTGAATTTAAAGACCCCTACCCTAGATAAATAAAAATTTAGGGTAGGCATAATTTAGAACTTCCACAGTAGAGTTGGACTCATGTCGACCAGAGTGACAAAAGAGCGCTCTGGTAGTAGGCGATATGACCTCGTAATTAAAGCCATAATTGGGCATGAGTCATAAAACCTAACCTAACTTGTATGTAACGGTCTCTTTATAGAATCATGTTTTCAGATTGTCAATAAATTAATATTGTTTGAATAGAATAGTTATTTTTGTATTTCTTGTTTGTTTAAGTATAGTAGAACTGTTAGTATGGATAAATATGTCAAGAAATGGTACATTAACAGCTTTATAGTTCCTCTATTCACTCCAATAAATGGGCTCATCATTTGTATCTTATATGAAAATATTGGCGATGTTACGAAATATTGTGACACGTTTCTTTCGTCCTGTTTATATATATATCATATATCCACTTGAGTCATCAAGAGACTCTGAAGAATTGAATAAATTATTTCCGAAAAGTTGGCCAAATACTCAGTTTTTTTTATTATTTACACGACAGAACCTTGACTTCTCTCAACATTGAAAAGTTACTGTCGTCTCTTTCAATCATTACAAATTTACAACGTTTGATCATCATCATTGGGGCGAGGCACTGCTAATATGACTTTGGAGTTTTGAATAGTGAGTAGAACATCGTTTTGAAGGTCTTACGTAGGCATCAAAAATTTCAATTTATGCTTGGAGGAGGGGGGAAGGGGGAGGAGAGTCACGAACATCCGGTTTCAAAATCATTGAAAATTTCCACTTATTACTAAAATCATGTAACTTACAAGTTACTAACTGGGTAGATAACGTTACTAACCTGCTTTAAGTTACTAACAGGTTAGCTAATGTCACTAATCTCATTTAAGTTACTCTCGGCGAGGCCAGGTAATTAGCTAGTTTTTATACTTTTAAACACTAAAACTTTTCTGGTTATTTATTTCTCCGATCTCATAGATGTTCTCATCATACGTATTCCAAAATTATTCTTGTCAATAATTTTTTTTTTTTTTTAAATCTCTATATATTACAGTGCTATACAAAAAAGTTGAAAACATTCAGAATAGAAAGAATAGTAGCACTTTGTACTTTTTGATCAAAATATAAAAGTTCATTGTAGATTATACTCTTGAAGAAGGTTTTGGTAGAGACGAGGTTTGAGCCTCTTGAAGAAGGTTTTGGTAGAGACGAGGTTTGAGCCTCTTGAACAAGGTCTTGGTAGAGACGAGGTTTGAGCCTCTTGAACAAGGTCTTGGTAGAGACGAGGTTTGAGCCTCTTGAACAAGGCCTTGGGTAGAGACGAGGTTTGAGCCTCTTGAACAAGGTCTTGGTAGAGACGAGGTTTGAGCCTCTTGATCAAGGTCTTGGTAGAGACGAGGTTTGAGCCTCTTGAACAAGGTCTAGGAAGAGACGAGGTTTGAGCCTCCTTCTTGGTCTTGGTTCTCCCAACTGGGCTCCAGGCACCAGGGCGAGATTGCCAAGTTAGTCTGTCGTATGCTTGTGTTGTTTTCTATGTATGTGTGTCTTCCATGTCAGTCTAGTGTCGAAATGTACCCCAAAGTTCCGTTTATTTATTCCCAGACTTTCGAACTCATACATGTCATTCTCATCATACATATTCAAAAATTATTATTGTCAATAATATTTAATATATCTATATATTTTACCCCCACTATGCTGGCCTTATCGCGTGTATAGGTGAACAACCTGGTAAATCGTGTAGCTACATGTATATGAATTATTCAGAACTTAATGTAGATATACACATATCTAATTTATTGTCACATTTTGATAAGAAGGTACAAAAATGATGTACACTACATTCCTCATTCCAGTGTACATACATACCAGGACAGTTGGTCCCAAATCAGGCAGAAATTCGAGTAAGGAGGATTCTCAGTTTGACTAAAAGCTCGTTTGTGCGTCAGCATTTTTTAAAAATCATACTTTTAGTATAAAGAAGTATAGTAAACGTGCAAAAATCCGAGATCGAGTTTGCAACAGAGTTTCACGCGATGATGTCTGTCTGTGTTTGTATAATTTGAAACTTTGTGAGCGCTCTAACTCAAAAACGATTGTAGCACAAAGTTGAAATTTGTGATGAAGTTGTTATATTTTGGTTGTTTCCTACATTTTTTCTCCAGAGGTTTCTCATTTTTTTTTTATTATTTTTTTTTTTTCTTTGGACAATATTTCGGGACAATTACAGGTCCCTTCTTCTGGTCACTATGAACTGAAATGAAAAAAAAAAAAAAAATAAGAAACCTCTGGAGAAAAAATGCCGGAAACAACCAAAAGTGGAACATCCCAGAGAAGTTTAAGAAACACGAAGTTGTTATATTTCCTGTATATATTAATCTGATTAGATTAGTTAGTTATTATGACTCATGCCCAGGCTTTAACTACGATGTCATATCGCCTACTACCAGAGCGCTCTTTCGGCACTGGTGGACATGAGCCTGACTCTACTGTGGGAGTCCTAAATTTTGCCTACCCTAAATTTTTATTCATCTAGAGCAGGGGTCTTTAACGAGTACCTGACATACAGGCTCGGGACCATCGCTTAACGTCTACATCCGAAGGACGGCGTGCTTAAGTTTATTTTACCTCTCAGATAAAATACTCTAAGGGTCTCCCTCGGTAGTGTTTCGAAGATCTCATTAGATTTTGACCTAACTTTACTTCGGGACTCAAGAACTTACAAGATACGGATTATATTTATGTCCTAACCAAAAATCTCTTCAAATGAAAGTTGTAGACAAAACTGAAAGACCCATTTTATATGAAGTACCATTTTTCGAGAGCCACCCGAAGTCCCTCTCTAAACCCATTTTTTTAAGACTTATGCTTGATTTATACAAAAACAGTTCCATTTGAAAACAATTCCCTAAAATAAATGTTTTTTTTAAATTTAATTTGGTTTTTAGTGGATTTTTAAGTTACTTTTACCTAATTTCTGAGACTATAAAATATTCAAAGTATTACTAATCTTTATCAAATATTGTATTTACACATTTGTTGTTGATTTTGTGAGGCATATCGCCATTACCAGAGTGCTCTTTCGTCGCTCTGGTGCCCTATCCACTGTATGAGAACTTAATGTTTGCCTGCCCAGGTTCAGTTGCTTAGGATAGGATAGAAGAGAACAGATTCGGGATCATCGCTTAACGTCCCAATCGAAGAACGGCATAGCAAAGGTTTTTTTAATCTCCCAAATATTTAAAGGTCCCTTTATTTTTCATAGTAAATTTCCAAAAAATATTTAAAAATCATAATTTTTTTTTTTTTTGTTCATTAACGACAGTTAAGCCCTGGAATAAATTTGGTAGTTGATCTCAAACAATTTACGAGGTATAATATTTTTTTTTGAACTTTTCGCACTGCACTATTGAAGCGTTTTTGACCATTTTTTAATTAATTCATTAAAATATTTAATTGTATTCTTTCCAATCTTCTGTTCGGCGAACGGTCGCAGAAATCCAGAGAAAAAACCCCATCGAACGAATATTTCAATACAAAATTGTATATAATATATACATATTATGTACTGAGAACTTCTTAAGATACAAACATAATATTTTTCAGCCAAATCGGGCGACGGAGATGGACTTTGTTTATCTTTATAAATAAAATGGTGGAGATATTACCAGAAATGTTATGCTGTTCCATATATGCTAGGGATTGTAACCAGAACAGTGAATGCCCTTTAGAGGGGAGATGGGATGGGTTTGCACGCTCCAAGCGGGGCTCAATGGCCCCTTAGTCCCAGTTTAAAATGTCAGACAGGAAACCGCAGGAACCTACTCAAGCAACTCCGAACTCTGTCAGCTTGTATTGTACTCAACTGGCAATGTTGTAGGTTCAGTAGAGTCTCGATAGTCTGGACTAGGATCTCCTTAAATTATTGAAAAAATCGGAATATTTAGAAATTTTATAAAAACTTCAAATGCAAGCTCACATTAAAATAATAATTAACAAAATTTAAAGTTAAAAAAAAAATGCTCCACGTACTCCAAAGCCCCTCCAATTACCTGATGAAGCCCCTGTGCGAAGATGATTTTAGGTATGATTCCTTCTCTTCCGTCCTATTTTTCAGCCAAATTTATCACGCCAAAAATCATTTCGTCAAAAATGTCACCTCTATGTGGCCACTGGCTAGCTAGCCATTTATCAAGTTCTTCAACGTTGGGATCCTGTTCACAGCCAGCTGTTTGTCACCAGCTTCAATAAAGCATCAATTATCAATCTTCCGTCTCTCGGCCCTCCGTTGTACTTCCTCAGCTCAGCTATACGAGGTATAGGCTAAGTTATATAATCTGTCTTCTCCCTCCAGACTCCAAATATGAAAAAGAACAATGTCTGTCTGTCGGTTTGTGTGTGTGACTGTGAACACGATAACTCCCGATAAAATGAATGACATCTCGATTAACTGCCGTTGTAATGAATATATTGGGAGAAAATATCATATGGAAATTCGAGATCCCATAAGAGCGATACTTATTACTTACATATGGCTCCTAAATCCTCGTACTAAATTGTTTGTCCATAAATTCATTTACATCGCCAGTTATTAGAGTTTTTGCGTTGAGCCATCTCCCCTGAACCCCCCTTCCTTTCGGTTGATATAGCTGAAATTTGATAGATTATGTCCTCATCGGATTTTGACTTCAAATATGAAATTTCATGTCGATATATTCATTACAACTGCAGTTATTACAGTTTTTCAGTTGAGCCTCTCCTCTAACCTTCCCCTTCCCTTTGGCCGATTTGGCTGAAAATATATAGGTGTTGTACTTATGGGGTTTTGGTCACACATATCAAATTTTGTGTCGATACATTTTTTTTATCGGCAGTTATCGTGTTCACAGACAGGCAGAAATTTTTTTTTTCATTTTTGGAATCTAGAGGTCGGAAAACATGAAATTCCGCTGAAAACTCGAATTTTTTACCGATTACATAACTTCGTACAGCTGAGGAAGTAACAATTTCAATAATTTGATATTAAAATTATACCTAGAGATCAAACCGGAACTTCGATGATAGAAACAAACTCAACGATATTAATAATGCAGATCTAAGCATGTACTTCAAGGTATCTTCAAGTATCTATGGAATTCTATAAGTTTTTTTCCCAGGGTTCTTGGATTGCAAGAAAAGCCAATGGAAATGTGGAACGTGTCTGGGAAGCCTGGAGAGGCTGAAATCGAACTGCTGAGTCCTCCGACTGGTTGGATAGACCGGGCTGACGGTCGGACCAGCCCGTCCTGCTACAGTGCATTGTACCCTGCTTGGCCACGTGCGGGCATTGCCTCGACACTCCCCTCTCATCGCCTCCACCCCAGCTCTATACCAAGTATACGGCAAGTATACTGTCCCCTTTAAGAAATCCCAAGTTGAGTTTTTAATGCAATTCCATGTTTTCCGACTTAAGTCCAAAAATTAAAAAAAAAAAAAAGGTATATAGGTATATTTCAGTGATTTACCAACGACTTTTTAATGTGGGGGGGGGGGGGGGGGGGGGGGGGTCTTCTTCATTCTAATAGTATAGCATCCCTTAATTTTTACTTTCGATTTTGTCTATATATTATTATGTCTACTCAGAGTAGAGTCGGGCTCATGTCCACCAGAGTGACAAAAGAACTCTCTAGTAGTAGGCGATATGATATCGTAGTTAAAGCCCGGGCATGTGTCATAATAACTAACTGTAAGAACGGCTTTGATAAAATTGAATATATTGAAGGTAAAAGGAAAGTAAAGAGCACATGAGGGGTTAAATATTTAGATATACTGTGTTGGATGGTGTAGACACCAGGGACCTAAGCATTCACTTATCTCTTCCATATTGCCTACACAGATTTATTTTGAGTTGGGAGGGGTCTGAACCAAGTATCTGACATTGCACAGGTCATTTAGCGTCTCCCTCCGATGAACGACTTGCTCTTGTACTCATGGATGCCTTGAGTGAAGCGGTGGACGGATGGTAGACATTTGGCGGGTGGTGGGGATAGATCTGAAAGTCAGGTCGCGGCTGAAGGTCGTCTCTCGCAGATGAGGGCTGTACCAAGTATCTGACATTGCACAGGTCATTTAGCGTCCCCCTTCGATGGACGGCTTGCTCTTGGATCCATGGATGCCATGAGTGGAGCGGTGGACGGATGGTAGACAACTGGCGGGTGGTGGGGATAGATCTGAAAGTCAGGTCGCGGCTGAAGGTCGTCTCTCGCAGATGAGGGTTGTACCAAGTATCTGACATCGCACAGGTCATTTAGCGTCCCCCTTCGATGGACGACGCTCTTGGACCCATGGTTGCCATGAGTGGAGCGGTGGACGGATGGTAGACAACTGGCTGGTGGTGGGGATAGATCTGAAAGTCAGGTCGCGGCTGAAGGTCGTCTCTCCCAGACGAGGTCTGTTCTCTGCTACACTACCTGTCTACCTTGTCCCCCATCTCTCCATGTCTGCCCAATATCCCTACCTCTACATCCCGTCGTCTCTCACTCTCCATCTATAGAGTACAGTACAACTCCGCATTAAGAACTCAACGGTTATTTAAGCTAAATGTGGAATCAACTAAGATAACGCTCTTATTATGAAAACAATTTACCGATTTGGCTGAACATCAACAGGTGTCATTGAAGGGCTCTGGATGCACATATAAAATTTCATGTCGATATTTCCATTCTATCGGGAGTCATTGTGTTCACAGACACACACACACAAGATTTTGTTTTTAAAATTCTGAAAAAATCTTAACATAGAATTTCTGACCGATTTTTGACTGGGGAAGTACTATCCTATGGTTATAATGAAATATAGTATCTATATATTATATGACTAAACAAATACATATGTTTAGTTATAAGAACCAACAAGTCTTACGAAATGAAGGTCGAGAGAGAGAAGAGATTCGAGCCTTCCTTCGAGGAAGATCTTTCAGGAAGCCGTTCTGCCTAGGTGTTCTGCCGTTCTGCCTAAGTGTTCTGCCATTCTGCCTAGGTGTTCTGCCGTTCTGCCTAGGTGCCCCCGAATCAGTAAATTAATGGCTATTGGAAAATCCAAGAAACCAAAAGCATACAAACAGAGATTTGGTGAAGATTTGGTCTTCCCCAGCTAGTTTAGGGATAGTTATGTAATCAGTCAGAAATTCGAATCGTCATAATAAGAAAGAAGAGGGTAAATGGGCATAAAAACCAGTTCCGAGAATAAATTATTAAATTAAACTAACAGTCATAATAAAAAGTTCGCAATATGTACACTATGAATTCAAGAGAAACATTGGAGTTTCTGGAGTGCACTTATCTCAATAAAAGGCGCATTTAATGTGGCAAAATAGAAGCTTTAGTGGGAAAAAAGTAGGATTAATTTTTATTAATCGTCATTTTACAGAAAAATAAAATAAAATAAAATTGGCTTAAAAAAAAGTTAAAATAGGTACGAACCTATTACCTGTACAGAGCTATCCTTGAGCTGCCGAAAAAAATCAAAAATGTGAGAATAAGATTCAGATATGCAAAAATATGTATTTTTAGCGATATATGCAAAAATATGCAAAATAAAAGTAGCTTAAATTGATATTATATGGGCGTTATATAAATTGATATTATAACGTAAAGATAATGTTTAAACAGGATGCTGAAGTTATTAGAAAAAATATGTAAATGCATATAAATCACAGCCCTAGTAATAAGTATATCGACATAAACTTTAGAACGTAAATTCTAAGCTCCATAAGGAAGAGTCCTTAATTTTCCGCAGAATCGACCGAAGGGAAGAGATGGATCAGAGGATAACAGTTATCGGCATACCATGAACCCACTTCAACTTGAGACAAGCTAATACCATGAACCTACTCAACTTGAGACAAGCTGATACCATGAACCCACTCAACTTGAGACAAGCTGATACCATGAACCCACTTCAAATACTATTCTTTACTTAATTTATAATTCTCCAATTCCCTGACATTGGATATCTTCTTTTCTAACTTGATCAATACACTGAAGACCCCCCCCCTCCCATCTCACTCCATTAAATTTCCTAGAAGTGTCTCCTTTGTCTTATCACTTCTTGGTTCTTGTGATATTCCCCGAACCAGTCTCCAATATCGTGCTCGACTCTCCAGCACCTCAAGAAGCCACAATGTGCTCAACTCCCAACAAAGCGGCTTCACAATCCTGTTCCACCTTCTTACCTTCCTGTATTGTTTCCTTTTCTTTGGGATATTTCCACTCCCGTGCGAGAAGTGCTTCTTCTAAAATATGTTGTCTGCTTCTTTTGACATACTGACGTACTTATGTTCCTTATAACAACTAAATACGTTTTGATAAAGTTAGATGGTTGGTTAATTTCATTCAGCGGTGTCTTCAAATTTAACAAAATTTCAGGACATTTCCAAGTCACTTCTTCGTGTCACAATGAACGATATGCCTCGCGACGTGTCCCGAAATATTATCAAATCTGAAAATCGTAGTGTATACGTGGTAAGTTGATGTGACTTATGTCCGGGCTTCAATGATGTGTGATGTTAAACATGAGCCTGACTCTACTGTCTTTGAAAATTGTATATGTGAGTTATGAACCCTCGAACGGCGATGGTTTTCAGCCAAATCGAATAAAGGTAAGGGGGGAGGCTCAACTCAAAAACTCTAATAACTGCCGATGTAGTGAATGTATATACTTGAAATTTCATATTTAAAGTCAAAACCTGTCAAATTTCAGCGAAAAGTTAATTATTGATTATTTCGTTATGTGGAAGTACATTGCCGCCGATCCACCGTCGAATTTTTTTTTTTTTTTGTCTATGTATCATTTTAGTATAAGTTTCCACCTTTCTCAACTTATAAGTTGTAAGTAACCGTTAGGAACTTGATTTGATTTAATAATATGACCCAGGAGCGGTTACGGTCATAATTTGTGCCGATTGGTCACTAACACTGACTTTTGGGTCTCGAGAGACAGGAGGCTAATCTGCCACTGTATTGACTAAGTAAGAATTTTTATTTTATGGTTTTAGATGTCAGAATTTATATATATTTATATATAAAATTATACAACCACAAGAATAATTACCCCCCCCCCCCCCCCCCCCTACTTCTCTCAACTAAAGCTTAGAGGTAACAAAGTGACATAATTATTCCCATTATCTCCCTCAAATCTTCCCTTTAGTCTCTCTTTATACTTTTTTATAAAATGCGTTTAAATATTTTTCGTAAAATCTCCTCAGTTACTTTTTATCCCCCTGGTCCTAGAGGTGAAGGGGGAGAAGAGAGAAATAGAGAGATTCTTCCATTAGCCACTGATCCGCACCTGATATGACGGGTGATATCGCTCTGAATTTATGACTTCTTTTTTTTCGAATTTCCTTTTGAAATGAAAATGTTGTGTTTTCTGTAGAAAACACGATGAAACACATCCTGGTCAGAGGACCGATCACCTGATGAAAAAAAAATTTCATGAAGCATTGTTATACACAACGAAAAAATATACTGCAGGTATAAATCAAAATTGTTATCTGACTTTCCTGTCATTTATCCTAGGGTCAACTTGTCCTTGGTGGGCTGGTTAAAGTTGTAGGGTGCAGCGTTGCCAATACTTGCACCCTCTCCCTGTCTCTTCCATCCTTCCACCGATATTACTCAAAATATAATACTAAACTTATTAAATTATATTGCTAAAATATGATAGAATACAGCTAAATAAAACTAGTCTAAGAAAACAAGCCGAAAGTGACTAACGAACTGCTCAAAACCAGAGCACAAAAATCTTATTGAGGGGGTAGGGTGGGGGGCGGAACAGGAATTTTTAATTTAAAATCAAATTTCAATGCAATTTTATTCTTATTCATTTTACTTCCCCAACAATACATAGGGGAGTTTTATAATCGGTCAAAAACTCGAGAGCGGAAACTTAGTTTATTATTACAAATCATGAGCGGAGGGAAGTGATTCGTCGACGACTCTTAAGTAGAAAACATGTACAATATGCCTGTTTTTATCAATTATATTTCTTTACTTTATGATTTTCATATTCCAAAATATTTTTGCCGAAAAAAATAATTACAAATCATAATACATTTCGCATACATATTTTCCATGGAAAAGCATAAATATTCTTTTTCTGAATTTTTCTCTCATAATAAATATTCCAAAGCCTGTCAGATATGTCTGAATTTATTGTAATAGTTAAATGGATGTTTCATGTTAAAAGCCCATAGAATTTAAGCGTACCTAAAAAAACAAGAGCGAATTGAACTTTCAAAAGTTTCATACAGTATATATTTTTATTTAATTTTATTTTTTTTTCTTTCGATTGAGGGTTGATATTAATTGGGGTTTGCTGTATCTGTCTATCATGGAACACGCATTATCCCTTCCCCATCCAACTTTGCCACCTCTTAACACCTAATTGTCATAAAAGCTAACTCTATAAATGTGGCAGCTTTTAACGTTTTTTTTTTTCTTCTTCCCCACCCCCCTCCACCAAACTGCTAACTATATAAAAATATAGATCTGATCAGTACAAAACACGCAGGTCGTCAGGTGTTATCACTTAAAAATATTTCGTGAATTTTTATTTTTTTCTATATTTACCTTTTTCAGTCAGCCTGATTCCATTATTCATTTGTCAATTATTTTTAGTTATTGTTATTTAAATCAATATACAATCAATATTATCGTGTTCAATATTATAGTGAGCACACACTCACTGAAAACTTATCATCGATTTTCTGACCGATTGTTTAACTTCCTTTTTACTATTAAAACCAATATCAGAATCAATCTGTACCTCATGTACCAATTGATCATGTCCTAGATGCAAAGAACTTACCATTAAAGTGTACATTTTGTACAGATCGAAAAACGAAATAATATACATATATTTACAGATTTCGCGTTAAGTATACTACACTTATATCAGAGGAACCAAAAATACAAGTTTTGAAATTAATACCGCCGAAAAAATCTGGAAAAAAATATACATGTCAATTTTTCTTAAATGTATACATTTAAAGAGAAGAAAAAGTACTTTTCCATTTTGATAATTTAAAAAAATGTTGTTTAAAATAAAAATAAATATATAAATAATTGAATGAATAATATTAATAATAATTAAAACAAACAAATGAAATTACTACATTCCCTGTAGAAATTGTATAGCTGGTCTTTCACAAAATTTTTATTTCTACAGTAATTTCCGTAGCCCTAAAAAATTTCGAAAGTTCAAGACGTGCAATTTCGAAGAAAGTATTTAAAAAAATTTCAATTAACAAACTTTTCATTTGGATTTCTTTTAAATATAATAATGAGATGCCATATTGTTTTTCTAAATTTGCAAAAATGTTAAATCCAATCCAAAGGTATAAATTAACTTAATGGGTTAACAGGGAAAATAGCATGGAATAAGAGAACAAATATTTGGGTTTATTTACTTAAATCTACATTATAAATTTGTTAACTAAATATTAAAAAATAAAAAAAATTAAAATAATTTTTAAAAAGAAATCTTATATATCACAACTTTTAGGTTCACCCCACGTTAAGGTTAAACACTTTTCTCACTACTAGCCTGTCCACCTTCACATCTCATCTCACCTCCACCACTCAGCTGGTCCACTCTATTTGAAACAGCTGATGGTCGCCTTTTGTCTTCACTCATTGGTTCGTTTTAAAACAAAATGCGACTTCATATATTTATTCACTAATTAAGTTACTTCACTGTTTTTATATAAATAAATATAATTAATTTTATAATATTTTAATAATTACAATATGTGTAATGTAAAATGTAACTCTTAAAGCGATTTGAGTTCGATTTTTTAAATTTATTTATAATATTATTTTAAATGAAATATTTTTTAAAAAAATTTCCCATGTGAATTTTCCTGTTTGCTTCTGAAACCTGTGTACCGATTTGTTAGAAAGTCAATAGGTGACTCATTCAGGGCCTTGTGAGTCCTCATGTTTAATTTCGTGTTGATACATTCATTACATGAGCTTAGTTAGTTTGGGTTTTTGAGATGAGCTCCCCCACCTTTGGCTACCCCCTCCCTGAAAAAGATTGCTAGATGTGGTGGCCCTTAGAGTTACTTATAAAGTTTCTTATACAACATCGATGTTATAATCATTCCCTTCCCTGTCGGCCCTTATTAGGGGTTCTATGAATTTCGTATCTTTACATTCCTCGGGAGTTATCGTATCCACACATGGACATAGTCGGAAAATCGCTTTCCGGTGGAAATTCAACATCGGATTTCTGACCGATTCCATAACTTGCACTTTACTGGTGAGGAAGTTAACCACGAAGCCCGTAACTTCCACCCATACCCCCCTGTTCCCCAATCCATTTCCTTGTCATCTCCTACGGTTTCTTCCTCAATTTATCGAACCGCCTCTTACCTTAATATTGTTTCCAATTTACTTTCATTGCTATTCCATGTTGAGTTTTCTCCGAAAACTTCAGGCTTTCCGAACTTCAGATTCCAAAAATGAAAAATAAAAAATATATCTGTCTGTCTGTCTGTGTATCAGGGGGAGTCATTCAGAAACTGTAACCCAAAAAGTCCATTAGTCTTGGAAGGAGAGCGAAAACATAATTGATTAATTTGTGTTGGGGAAGTACATTTTGGTAGTCTCATGGTAGACATATTGGTCCTGATATGAAGGAGGGGAAATGCATGAAAAATAGCATTTTTCTCTCAGATTTGGATCTGAATTTTTTATGCTATCTCTAATGTTTTAAGCGTTTAGTTGTTCGATAACAGCAGAAGGTATGCACTAAAAAAATGGATATTATAGAGAGATAAGAGTTTTTATGTTAACCCTTTCCCTTAATCTCCCCTTTGACTGATTTGACTGAAAATCAATAAGTGTGGTCGTTAGGGGGTTCTGAGGATTCACATATAATATTTTAGAGGGCGCCGGTAGCTCAGTGGTATGCGTGCTTGACTTCTGAGCTCAAGGTCGTGGGTTCGTAGCCCGACCGAGGCCCTTAGTTTATTTTATCTGGGAGGTAAAATAAACTTAAGCACGCCGTCCTTCGGATGGGACGTTAAGCCTGTACTATGTCAGATACTCGTTAAAGACCTCTGCTCTAGGTGAATAAAAATTTAGGTTAGACAAAATTTAGGACTACAGTAGAGTCGGGCTCATGTCCACCAGAATGACGAAAGAGCGCTCTGGTAGTAGGCGATATGACCTCGTAGTTAAAGCCTGGTCATGAGTCATAATAACTAACTTACTAACTATAATACTTTGTGTCGATACCTTCATTATGTCGGAAGTTATCGTGTTCACAGACACACACAGAATTTTTTGTTTTTCATTTTTGGAATCTGGACGTTAGAAAACATGAAATTCCGTTGAAAACTCCCCATCGAATTTTTGACCGATTACTTAACTTCCCTCATACTTCGTTTAGCAGGGAAATAAAATTCAACAATGTTTCTATCGTGGGTCGCCTTTTTGGATGAATGACTGCGAAATTGTCTCCTGAAATAGTGATTAATGGGAATTTAGGGCTGATTTTGGGAGATCTCTTGCTAATTGTCCTGACGGCTGACGGCTAATCCAATCAAAAATGATAAGATGTAAGTCGTAGTCATAAAATCTCCAACACATACGTCTATATAAAAGGGACGTATACTGTAACAATATACAGTTGTTAACAATCTATTGACACTGTACATAATATTGACCTAATAACACAAAATTAATCCTTAATTCCGTCAGAACTGAATTTTTAACCATATATAATATATAATAAAACCTACGTAAATATACTTAAATAAAGAAATTGATCCTTTTACAATTTATATAAGATACATACATTACACAACTTTCTTATCATTTTAAATGCTTGGATTAGATTTATGTCTGATAGTTTACGTAAGAATATGAGATTTATTCAAAACTCTTTATACAGATTTATCTTATGGAATAAAAATAATTATATTATTTGACAGTATTTGTTATTTAAAGTCAACACCCAATGAGGACAAAACCTGTCAAATTTAAGCGATATCGGCCGAAGGGAAGGGAGGCTCGACTCAAAAATCCTAATAACTGCCGGTGTAATGAATTTATCGTCATAAAATTTAGTATGGATTCCCCCTATATATATATATAAAATTTGGAATTATATTTAGATTCAAAATGTGAGAGGTTGGATTGAAATATGTTCACCGAATTTCCCGTAATGATGAGACAAAGAAACAAAACTACTTGTATGATCCTGGTTTCCTGAAACTGATGAAACCAGAACAGTTTTCGAACATACCCAACCTACTTGACAACCATCCCTTACAGTTAACTTTATTTATTGTTTTGGTTAACCCCAATTACATAAAATTCTAAATAAATAAATAGACAGGCTCTTGAATGAAGTTTATTTATTTCCATAAATACGATATTTCTTCCAACTCGCAACATTGATGTTATTATTTCATTCAAATGAATAACAACTTATTAATAATTAATTTACTGTAAATCAATTGAATTAAACGTACTTCCTTTCGGAAAGCATTTTAAAATTATATATTTATAGGGCTTCCACTCTCCCCAAACCAGCCCGACTCTTCTGTGGGAGTCCTAAATTTTGCCTACTCTAAATTTTTATTCACCTAGGGTAGGTGTCTTTAACGAGTACCTGACATCGTACAGGCTCGGGACCATCGCTTAACGTCTCATCTGAAGGACGGCGTGCTTAAGTTTATTTTACCTCCCAGATAAAATAAACTAAGGGCCTCGGTCGGGTTATGAACCCACGTTCTTGAGCTCAGAAGTCAAGCATGCATACCACTGAGCTACCGGCGCCCTCTTTGTGTGTCTATAAATTCATTACATCGGCAGTAATTCCCTTTGGCAGATTTGACTGAAAAACGATAGGTGCCGTCGTTAGAGGATTCTGGATTCACATATAAAATTTTTTGTTGATTCATTAATTCTATCGGGAGTTATCGTGTTCACAGACATAGTTTTTCTTGGATTCTAGAGGTCGGAAAACATGAAATTCCTTTGAAAACTCCACTTCAAATTTTTGACCGCTTACATAACATTTACTTCGTGCATCTAGAGAATTTAAAATGTATGTGTACATATTTACAAAAAATAAAATCAGGGTATCAAATTAGAAGTAATAAAGCTCTCAACATGAATCAGGAATTAGTTTTACGTTACCAAAATGAGGACTGTTAATGTGGCAAAAGCATTCAAAGGCAATTAATTTTAAACTAGCAGATAACCCGGCGTTGCCCGGTACATTACACTACTTTATTATTCGGACAAAAAATAAAAAAATATATCCAGTTGTACATTATATCTTCATTTATCCTTCGGAGCTAAGGGTCGCAGTAATAGTTAATTGATTTTTAAAGAGGGTTGGCCTACTTGCAGATAGTCCATCGTTAATAACCATTATTGCATTCATTAACCGTTCATAATATGCCAGTAATACTTCTCTGTTACATTGTTTATCACTTTTTGTAAACCATTTCAGAATACTTAATACACTACAAGGAGATTATTGGACTAGGTTGGCGGGTGTCATGGAGGGGTGGGGGGTTGGAAGTCTAGGGATGTTGGAAGGGAGGGGGAACCTGACTATATCAACCTTGTCGCGGAGATATATTCTCCATTGTTCCTCCAGTTCTTTCAATATTCAGGATTCCAGTCAAAGCCGCTTTTTTCCCCTACTTTTGCTATTTAATGAATATTTTTTAACAATTTTTTTTTTAATTTTTAAAAAATTGTTAACTGTGACAAGTGAGAAAAAGAAAAAAAAGAACGAGTGAAAGGAATGATATTTGAGAAAGAGGCCGAGTGGAGTCGTTGTGAAGAAGTCTTCAAGTGCCCTCATACCAAGAGATAGCTGTCATCTCAAGTGCAGAAGATCCTTCACTTGGTTGCCTGGACCCTCTCCAGTGTTATTTAATTCTCTTCTAAGGATCATTATTCGGGAGGTCCTTCCTCAGCCCAGGATCTAATGAGTTGAGTCCAGGGTTCGTTATGAAAGGGCTCTCTAAATAGAAGAGAATCTGCGCTATGAGATTTAGACGAATGAGACCCGCAAATACATTCGGACTGTTTTTATATACAGTCGACTCTCGTTAATTCGAACCTCGATAATCCGGATTCCATGATAATTCGAGCTATACGTCCGGTGCCTTGACAAAACTATCAAAAACTCTTAATAAATCGAAGAAAAAAACTGTGTTTTTAGATCTAGATTTTAACTCTCGTTAATTCGAAATGTTTTCCTTCCTCGGCGGGCTTCGAGCTCTCTATAATTCGAAGTCGACTCTCCCTCTCTATAAATCGAATTTTTCATATTTACATACATATTTACAAGACAAATACATATAATACACAAAATGAACATAGCGAGTGATTAATTTTGATTTTCCTAATATAATTATGTATATATTTGTTTAATTGTTGACTTTTTGTATTTCCTCTCAGTAAATCGAACTATCAATAACTCGAAGTTTTTCTGAGGTCCCTTGAATTTCGATTTATCGAGAGTCGACTGTATAAAGGCTGAATGGGACGCCATGTGTGCGAAAGAGATATAATATAGTGGAAATGATCCTATTTTGAATTTGAATAAAAATTCCTGATAGGTTTATTAAAATAAAATGAAAGCTTACAATTGGGTAAATATCCATTTATTATTATTATTACATTTTTTGGGTGCACCATGCACTTGTGCAGCATCCACCGGTCCGTCGTATGTTGGGAGAGTTCGGGATGAGAGTGGGGCTCAAGTGAGGCTGTGGTGGGTTGAGGGCGACCACCAGCCGGACATCCCCAACCCATCGCATTGCTTCCTTCTGCTGTCGCCAGAAGTTAGACAAGACGGCTGAACACCGGGTGGTCAGCTACCGCAGGTCCAGTCCCAAGTATGATCCGGTCCCGCAAATTAACCACCCTGGCCTGGTCCGTACATCGAACATTCACTGAGTCTGTCCACAGTCTCAATGCCTCCGCATGAACAGTTCGGGTTGTTCTTCCATTTTAATAAATTTGCATAACTAAAAGTCAAAAAAATAAAAATTTTAAATTGAATATCGATTGATTTTTACTAGGCGTACAAATAAGGCAACGTTTACACCAAAAATGGTGTCATCTCTTATCTCAGAAACACTCTAAAATCCCTTCCCAAGTCAATAGTTTCCCAGATATCGGGGGAGCGTTGTGCACGGACATACAGACAGACGTAAAACAGTCGTTAGTAAGTTTCCGTAGACGTTCTGCGACCTAGTTAACATTAAAAGAAGATTGCACGTAACATTAAAAAAAGGTTCCATAAATATAACATAACCGCTACAACCTTGGCCAAACTATAAAAAAAATAATAATTGTAAATTTTGTTAGTAGGTCGCAAAACATGAAAGGGATTAATAACTAACGGAGAATATTAATGTTGATTCCCTTTGTCTCACTTCAAAGAGATTGTCAAGTCATCAATAATTTCTAAGAGATAAACCTTCGATAAATTTTCCCTTTGTGTTTGCATTAAATGATAAAGTGGGTAAATATGAATGTGCTTATTCAATGCAATATTGGAATATTGTTGATAACAGATGAATAATTAATGTGTTTTTTTTGTTTGTTTGTTTTTTTACGGTCAGGTAGTGTTCGTTCATTTTAAGTTGGCAGATGACGCAATCACTTCAAAGGTTATCATGCTCATTATATCTACTTAACCTTCCCACTGGTTTCCCTGTCGTACAGAGAAGTAGGGATGGGTATCGACCAACAAAGCATCGATTAATGACATCGATTATTATGTTCTACTAGTTAATCGATACAATTATTAACCGTTGGTTAAATAATCGATTAAACGAACGCACAAACAAAAGTTAATACAATCAGTCAATCACAACTCACAAATGACAAAACACAAATGATTAGAAATTAGAATTAGAAGTAGAACTATTAGAAGGTTATTTTTTACTTATCACCAGTTCACCACAGAGGCACTGTGTTGTATCGATAGTCAATACGATAGTCTCCTCCCACTTTTTCAGACGAGTTGCACTTCGGATGAATAATAATTAATTCATTTTTCTTTTTTTCTCCTGTTTTTCGGATGAGTTGTAATTTTAATTAAAAATTTATTAATCGTTAAATAATCATCGATTATCCGATTAATCAAACCTATATGACACCGATTATTTTACAAAACATCGATTATTTCGATTAATCGGCTAATCGATACCCATCCGTATAGAGAAGCAGTGATATAAGGGATGAAGGGAGGGAGTAGATACAAGAAGAAGACAATTAGATATAAAAGGGAAGTTACGTAATCGAGTTCGATATCACATTTTCACCAGAATTTCATCTTTTCCGATTCTCTGAATCCAAAAAGACCGATAGACAAAATTTTTCAAAATAGGTACCTGCATGCATCCTTTGATGGTAAATCCGCTAGCATGTTACGTAACACCCCCCAGGATGTCTATGCCGTTGAACGCATTGTTCGCCTATGACCCTTCAGTCCTGATCACACATCTCCATGATTATATATTTGTTGTTTGTTTTTTTCAATTACAATTAATATTGGGTGCCATGGTGGTCATGCGGGCTAGAGCGTAGGGCTTTGGTCGCATGGTCTTCACATGGTTATGGATATTGGGTGCCATGGTGGTCATGCGGGCTAGAGCGTAGGGCTTTGGTCGCATGGTCTTCACATGGTTATGGATATTGGGTGCCATGGTGGTCATGCGGGCTAGAGCGTAGGGCTTTGGTCGCATGGTCTTCACATGGTTATGGATATTGGGTGCCATGGTGGTCATGCGGGCTAGAGCGTAGGGCTTTGGTCGCATGGTCTCCACATGGTTATGGATATTGGGTGCCATGGTGGTCATGCGGGCTAGAGCGTAGGGCTTTGGTCGCATGGTCTCACCATGGTTATGGATATTGAAGTTTTTGTCAAACAAACTTTGTTTGATGACAAATAAAAGCGAAATTCTCAATTATATTTACATTTAATTTGTTATTTATCCATTGTCAATGGAAGAACCAATGAAAGTGAATAAATAATAATATTCAGTTTTTTTCTTTTTCAATTGCATTAAATGAGACCGAATAACAATTAAATAATCATGAAAAGGGTTGGTAAATTATAGATTGATACTGATGAATAAATGTACATATTTTAAACTATTTAATGGTTAAACAGAGAAACAATTTGTTTATAGTTTATTTTGTAGAATAACTTATATTTTTGTTATTTAGTAAGTACCTATCCGTTTTTGGGTTGGGTTGGTTTAACACCGTCTGCCTAACGATGAGGGTTTGCACGTATCTTCGTCTCGTATCCAAGAATATTATACAATATACTACTGAAACTTGGCACAAAATTAATGAATGATGTGGAAAATTAATAGGGCAAAAAATAATTAGTTAGAAAGGAATTATTAATCAAAAAAATAATTAATTTTTACATATTATGACTTATGCCCGGGCTTTAACTATAAGGTCATATCGCCTAGGTACTACCAGAGCGCTATTTGGTCAGCCCGACTCTACTATGGTAGCTCTAAATTTTTGGGGACTACTTAGATCAATTGCATTAATCGATTACAATTCGACCAACTCTAGTGTTTATAATCAGAATACGACGTTTTTAAATTTTTATATTTTTAGTCGCTATTTTACCGTTAAATTAAATTTTACCGTTAAAAGTGTTAATAAATTTTCAATTTATAGAATAACTTCTAAAGAAATTACCAAAATAGCGACTGAATTTTCTAATAATATAGGTTTGTATATCTGTCAAATTCTCATGATTCTGGAACAGTGGTGTAGGTAGCATTCATATATAACAGCGCTTTGGTAGTAGGCGATACGACCTCGTAGTTAAAGCCCTGGCATTAGTCATAAAACCTAACCTAACCAAAAAAAATATATATAAATATATAGGTATATATATATATTTTTTTTTAGAAGGCACTTCGACCATGTGGGTCAAGCAGGTCTGTTGGGATCCTAGCGGGCTAATTTGGATAGGCGTATCTTAATACTAAAGGTTGAGATAGCTGTGTACGGAATAGAAAAGCTACGTGATGAAGTATTCTTTATATATATATGTACATATATATATATAAAGAATGAAATATTCTTTATATATATACATATAATATATAAAGAATACTTCATCACGTAGCTTCTATTCCGTACACAGCTATCTCAACCTTTAGTATTAAGATACGCCTATCCAAATTAGCCCGCTAGGATCCCAACAGACCTGGTCGAAGTGCCTTCTAAAAAAAAAAAAAAAAAATATATATATATATACCTATATATTTTTTTTTTTTATAGGTTAGGTTTTATGACTGATGCCCGGGCTTTAACTACGAGGTCATATCGCCTACTACCTGTTCGCTGTTTCGTCACTCTGGGGGACATGAGCCCGTCTCTACTGTGGGTGTCCTAATTGTTGTCTACCCTAAATTTTAAATTTTAATTCACCTAGTGTAGGGCTTTAACGAGTACCTGACATCCTACAGGCTCGGGACCATTGCTTAACGTCCCATCCGAAGGACGGCGTGCTTCAGTTTAATTTCGTTTTAATAGGTTACATCGACCTGATTACATGGAGAACAGCTGATCCACGTTGGGAGTTATGCCCAACAACGTATGACCAAACAAACATTAGAAAACCTGAGCTACCTAATGGAATTATGTGTAATTGTCGGTCTATTCTTCGGGAAGTCGGCATGAAAATTCCTGGGGTTAGTTCAAAACGGATGAATGAAATCTGAAGTTGGTGCTCGTATCCTGTGATAATTATCGCCACAACTGTTATGGAAATAAGAAAAACACGGCTGTGCCTAGAGCATTATCCGCGCCCGCATCTCAATTCAGATACAACTCCATTAACATATTCTTTTCATGTTCAAAAAATTGTTTAAGATAACAAAACCTATTATCTTCACAACTTATTTTAACTTTTTTCAAATGTTATCTTTAGAAAATAATCTAAGATTAAAGAAAAATGCTCCCTTTAACATTGTCATGGGAGGGGGGGGGAAGGAAGAATAGAAATGGGGAAATGTTTAATTTTGTAAAGATGGGTTAAAGATATGAACAGAGGGCTGTTCCAATAGTGACTCAAATGGAAAAATATGCACTGAGATAGACTCAGTTGGATAGAGATAGAGACATAGTGACACAGTTAAACAGAGGTAGAGAAAGAGGGACACATTTGGACACAGGTACAAAGTGACACGCAGCCAAAATGCTGGTTAATTTCGGTAAATCACATCGTCATTGTACTTCCCCAGCGCGAATTAATCAACTATGTTTTCAGGGACTTTACTACATACTTTATTACATGGACAGTTATTATGGTTTTTGATTTGAGCCCCTTCTCTGCACCCCCCCCCCCCCCCCCTTTCCCCGGAGCTGATTCTCCTGAAAATAGATGAGCAGTTTTTTAGTTAAGCCTCTCACCTAATGGCCGATTTTGTTTAAAATCAATATGTATCGTCCTTATGTGGTACTCGATAAACATCGGGGAGTAATCGTGTTCAGAGACAGACAGGAAATTTTTTTTGAAATTTGTGTGAACTGTGGTCGGAAAATATGAAATTCCATAAAAACTCAAATTCGAATTTCTGACCGATTACATCACTTCCCTGTACTTTGTGTGGGGACGTAAAAAGGGGGGATAATTGAGCAAAAACTGCCGATGCATTAGAATCGTTTTTCTCTAAATTGAAGAACAAATTTTCATCAATGCGACATGAAATTACAGTACTTTTTCGAATATTGATATATACCTATTGGGAAGAACGTTTCTATCAGAATATCGTTGGAAAGCTTAGGAATTCAGGAGGATCAATATTTCGGTTAATAATATATAAATATACATATAATAATATAATAAAATGCTGACTGAAAATAATTAAAGGTATTTTTGCTCACCCAAAACTAAATAATTTTTAACAACTGAATGCACTATTATGACTTGTTCCCTTCTTCTCCGTCTGGCTACGCTACCTCTGATCCGATTTCGACTCCTCTCAACTATATGACAAGGGAGGAACTCGACACGGGATTAGCCGCACTGTTTGGCTGTGAAGGGGGTGTTGGTTGATGTGTACTTCATTAGGGGAACATTCGTCGCGCCTTGCCATAAGCTGTTCCATGTCGTTTGCTGCACTCCTGTTTACATGCACTTTACATACATTAATTTAATTATGTAAGTACACTCTGGTGCATCTAATCAACAATCTATGTAGTTACAACTAGCAGCATCAATGAGCGACAACGTATACATTTTCTGTTTGTTAATATCAGTTTAATTAAGTTATACTATCTGTCTACAAAATAGCTATGTTTAAACCAAAATAACTGCACCGTTGCAGTATCACCAGCTGCATATTCATTAAGCAAATGTTAGCGAATTTCTGTAGAAATCTTACTTATACGTGGACCTACGGAAAATGCCATCAAATTTTCTTTGATCTGTGAAAGTGTGAAATTGGTGATTAACGAAAAGGTATAAATTTCTTTCTTCATTATGCACTGAAGTATGGTGAATTTAATAAATGAAATTTCATATCTTGTAATAAATTCGCATACTAGCCGGCTGATTCTCACATCTGTCTTCGCCCGAGTTTGAAATATATGTTTGAGAAGGAGGGTGAACATTGTAGTCCATGGGATACATGATATAATTTTTATATGTGAAGATACTAAAAAACTTTGAGCACGACGTCCTGTGAGATTAAGCGATGTTCTCGAGCCTATACGTTGTTAGATACTCGTAGTAGAGTCGGGGGAATTTAAGAACGCTCTGTTAGTAAGCGATATGACCTCGGAATCGGACCACAATAACTTAAGCAACAGTTTGTCATTTTCGGTCAAAAATTCATTATATAATATACAAATGGATTATATTTTCTTCAATTTGACCTATGAAATGATAGTCTACGTTCATCAAAACTCAACAAATGCCGTTCAGAAAAGCGCAAATATGTGAATATGGAAGTTTACTAACTTTACTCAGCTTCTTCAAATATTGACCAACAAAAACCAGAAACAAATCAAAATAAGTCTTCGGTAAATCACCATCAATGTACTTCCCCTGAACGAATTAATCAATTAATTTTTCGCTCTTCCTCTGAAATCAGTCGAACGTTCTTGGTTGAGCCCCCCTTTCCATTAACCGATTTGGCTGAACATTAATAGGTGTCGTCCTTATGGTCTTTTGAATTTTAATATAAATTTGCTTGTCCGTAAATTTATTACATCAGCAGTTATTAAGTTTTTTAAGATGAGCCCTTCAGGGGGGCCCTTTCCCTTTAACCGATTTGACTGAAAATCATTAGGTATTGTTATTACAGGATTCTGGATGCACATATAAAATTTCATGTCGATACATTCATTTAATCTATTTTTGTGTCAGAAGGACGAGAAAACACGAAATTCCGGTGAAACCTCCACATCGAATTTCTGAGCTATACTTCGTTAATGTAGCTTTGGAAGTAAAAATTCCCCCATTGTCCCCCCTGATATAACTGCTTTATTTATAATATGAAGATGGCTGATGTAGTGATTAGATTATTTCACAGGTGGTCAAATAAAATATAGTCTGACCTTTCACAGATTTTTATTGGTAGTAATAGCTAGCCAGCTTTCGAGGTTTCCCTCATCATCAGGCCAGTCTGATAAAAATTAAAATGTTTGAATAAAACTAAATAATATAATAAAAATAAATAGAGTTGTGACTCAGATGATGGACAGGGATAACTCGTCTGTCCCCATCCATGATATTTTAAATTGTTAATGTTTTAGATTGTTATTTATTTATTTTTATTATATTATTTAGTTTTATTCAAACATTTTAATTTTTTATCAGACTGCCTGATGATGAGGGAAACCTCGAAAGCCGGCTAGCTACCACTACCAATAAAAATCTGTGAGAGGTCAGACTATATTTTATGCTTTATTTATTGTTTCATTTTAATATTAATAATTTATTTTATATTTATTTATGTATATATGATATTCCTTTCTGTTGCAGGTAAATTAAATGGCACATATCTATATTCACCAACCATTTCGTTTTCAGGTCTGTATGTATACAATTTGACTTATTTTTTATATGTTTTGCTCATAGCGATATTGGTCGAAGAGAAGGGAACTCACCTTAATAACTGCCGATGATGATGAGATACTCGTATCGACACATTTAGTACGAGGATTCAAAAGTCCTTTCTAAATCAAGTATTTCCCATTCATCTATTTATTCCCCAGCTTTACGAAGTATAGGGGAAGTTAGGTAATTCCCTGATTACAAAAAGTAGAAAAAGAAATGCTTGTGTGCGAAATTTTAGGTCGATTAGTTTTGGAGAGAGAACGAAGACAGTCGATTATTCGTATTGGGGAAATATATTGACGGTGATTAATTTTTTTATTTGAAAAAATAAATTAAATTCTACTGAAAATATAACATCGAATTTTTCACCGTTTATATAACTTCTTTCCCTATACTAGGTATAGCTGTCGGAGTAAAAATTGCTAGACATCAATTTCTAATGAATAATGCATGGATAAAATAATGGTTCCCATACATGCATTCCCCAAAAATATCATGGAAAATTCTGGAAGAGAAAAAAAAAATGAAAGGGAATTGAGACAGAAATCCCGTAATCATGGTATTCGGATATGGCATTCCTTTCAAGCAGGCACTGGACCGTAACCCGACCGGACCGTCGGAGAATGTTGGATCTCTCCAAACATTATGTATTATATATACCTGGGCATTGTGTGCCCGATCCATACCAGTCAGACACAACCTTGAGAACGCCGTCCTTCGGATGGGGGGGACGTTGGGAAGTTACGTAATCGGTCAGAAATTCGATTGTGTGTAACCAGAACCTTATTAGAACTATACCTTTTTTGATTTACAGCCAAATCGGCCGAAGGAAGGAGGGGGGATTAGGGGGAGGCTTAACACATAAACTTCAATAACTGCCGTTGTAACTAAAATGTATCATCATGAAGTTTTATATTTAAATTTAAAACCCAATAAGGAAAACACTTTATCAATTTACTGCGAAATCAGCCGAAGGATAACGAGGGCTCTGCAGTGTAGTAGCGCCGATTTAATGATTTGTGATAATTAATGTAAATTATGTTAAATAAATAAAAATAATAATTAATATTAATAAATAATAAATATAATAAAATAATAAATAAAATTACCACATTTCCTGTAGAAATTATAGCTGGTCTTTTACTAAATTTTGATTTCTACAGTATTTTCCGAAAAGGGCCCTAAAATCATCAAAAGTTCAAGACGTGCAATTTTGAAGAAAGTGCACGTATTTTTAAAAAAATTTCAATTAACCTTTTATTTGGATTTCTTTTAAATTTACTGAAGATATGCCATATTGTTTTTTTTTAATTTTGCGAAAATGTTAAGTCTAATCAAAAAGTATAAATAAATTATCTTACTGGGTTAACAGGAAAAATGAACAGCATAGAATAAGAGAACAAATATTTGGGTTTATTTACTTAAATCTACATTATAAATTTGTAGATATAGAAAGTAACTAGGTAAATAATGAAAAATGAAAAAACATTAAATTATTTTTTTTTTAATGAAATCTTATAAACTAATAAATATTGGCCATTCTTCAAATTAAAGTTATCTTGGGACATATAAAACATATAAATAAATAGAAGTACCTCCTTGGCGCATCGATTTCAATGTTATTTCCACCTTTTTGGTTCACCACACCTTAAGCCTAAACACTTTTCTCACTACATCTCAACTCAGACCTCTCACCTCCATCAGACAACTTCGAATCGTCCACACTAGTTAGAACAGCTGATGGTCGTCTTTTGTACTCCACTCATTGGTTGTTTTAAAACAAAATGCGACTTCATATATTTATTCACCAATAAATATAGTTACATCACTGTAATTTATGCAAATAAATATAATTTTTTTTTTTTTTTTTTTTTTTTTTTTTTTTTTTTTTTTTTTTATATATTTGCAACGGATAAAGATAAAAATTACCTTTTAGATTGCCGTTTCAACATCTTTTATCCCAATATTTACAACCCAGACCAACTCCAACCATACCTAAACCTTAACGCTCCTTTCTCACATCTCAAAACACTGGCACAACTCCGTCTATCTGGCAAGTACTATATAAAAATCAGTTACAAAAAAAATGTATACACTCTTAATCCCCAAGAATTTTGTACGATCTGCAACAAAAACGAATTGGAAGACTTATACCAGCTATTAATATCCTGTCCGATCTACTCCCCCATTAGAAGCCACTTCCTGCCTCAGAGTGTCAGTATAGACCGATCCAGCTTTCACACATTACTTCTAGCCCATAATAAGAATGATATCTCAAACATTTTTCATTATATAATCAGCACTCTGAAACTAAGATCATTCATTGTTAATGAATAATGTATTTAACTTCCATAGTATATTACTATTAACTTCCATAGTATATTACTATTAACTTATTATAACTTCTTATTATAACTTATTATTAACTTCCATAGTATAGTACTTATTTTATTTATACTTTATTTATTTATGTTATTTATTTAGCTTGTTAAAGTTTTCTGTAATTATGTATGTCATTTTTGTCCAGCTGACCAATATATAATTTTGGAAATGTTAATGTCAATATTGTAAAAGTAATGGTCACTGACTCAATTGTATAGGGGTCATCCCTTTGAACAATAAAAATTATTATTATTATTATTATTATTATTATATTTACAACGGCATAATAACATTTGCCATTAGCAATTGTGATAAATAGAGCAGTGTCAGGTGCGTGGCTGTACTGCTGAGGTACGTGACCGAAGAGGAGTCCAGGCTAGTCCTGGAGCAGGTCCCTCTGCCATATCCGCTTGAGGCGTCGTGGTGGATTTGTGGGGAGAGTGTTTGTAGATAATTCTTGAATAAGTGGATTGGCGTGATGATGGAGTTTGTCGTGAAAATTTTGATATCGTGTCTTGATAACAGAAGGTACAAATGGGATGTTGAGGTCATTATGTAATGTGAGGTTGGAAACGTAAAATGGTGCATTGGCAATGTGGCGTAGTATAATGGATTGTAGTGACTGAAGGCGTTGTATGTTTGATTTTTTGGCTGATCCCCATATCTCGATGCCCAGATGGGTTTTAGTATAGTGTTGTAAATGTGAAGTTTGTTTTCAAGCGATAATGTCGATCGTCGTCCGATGATTGATTTCAGTCGTCCAAATCGTCTTTTGAGGTCTGTACGTTTCAGTCTGATATGCGTTGTCCAAGTTAAACGTCTGTCTAAATGAAGTCCTAGATATCGAACAGTGTCGGATGCAGGAATGGGCTGGTTGTTAATGTAAACTGGTGGACAAGTTTTGTGTCTGAGGGTAAATGTGGTTTGCAGAGATTTGTCTCCATTAATTTTTATTCTCCATTTGTTGGCCCAATCTGTTAGCTGGTGTAAATGATCCTGTAAGTGTGAGCTTGCTTGTGTTGGGTCTGAGTGTGTTGAGAGAATGGCTGTGTCGTCTACGTACGTAGCGAGTAGTGTGTTTTCGTGTTGTGGAATGTGTGATGTGTAGAGAGAGAAGAGTAAGGGACTGAGGGAACTTCCTTGGGGGACTCCAGCTTTGACCTCCAAAAAATGCGATGAAGAAGATCCCTCAGACACCCTAAAGTTTCTGTTCTCTAAGAATGACTTAAGTATTAAATAATATGTGTGAGGAAGGTGAGTTTTAAGTGTGTATAGCAAGCCTGGGTGCCAGACACGATCAAACGCTTTTTCAATGTCCAGAAATACGCCTGTGCAAAACTCTTTTCTTTCAAAGCTGGTGGCGATGTAATCGACCAAACGATGGCACTGGTGTATTGTCGAATGTTTTTGTCGAAAGCCAAATTGATGGTCTGGGAGAAGGTTGTCTTGTGCAGTGATGTAGGTTAGTCTGTCCAGTAGAAGTCTCTCTAGTGGTTTGGATATCACAGGAAGCAGACTTATAGGACGGTATGACGAGGCCTGGTCTGGGGTTTTCCCTGGTTTGAGAATCATCCTTACTACTGACATCTTCCAGACAAGCGGATAGTAACATAGTCGTAATACTGAGTTGTATAGGTTCGTGAAGTAAATTAGTCCTTTTCTCGGTAGCTGTCTTAGTATCTCAGCGGTTATCAGATCATGACCTGGAGATTTGCGTAAGGGGAGTTTTTTAATTGTCAGTTCAACTTCATTGGGACTGAATGCCTTTGGGGGGAGAGTTAGCTGAAGAGGGGTGGTAAGTTGTGTCAGTACTCGGTCTGTATGTTGGTCGTCTCCTATGTCCTCGTGGGGAGTGAATACTTTGGAAAGATAATCAGCGTAGTGGTCTGCCTTCTCCTGGTCTGACCTAGTCCAAGCCCCGTCATCCTGCCGAAGGGGGTGTGATACCCTAGCATTGCCAAGAAGCCGTTTCGTCGCTGTCCAAAGTGAGTTATCTCGAGCCGCTAGAGTCGAGATATATGTCTCATGTCTGTCTTGTTTCAGTTAATTAATTTTATAATATTTTAATAATTAGAATGTGTGTAATTTTATACATCACAGAATGTATCAACACGAATTCGTAAACCCTTTTATAAGTCCACTATTGATTTTTAGTTCTAATAGTTTTGAAGGGAGAGCGAAAATTTAATTGATTAATTCGTGCTGGGGAATCTCATGTCGTCCAATTACGTAACTTCCCCTATACCTCGTATACCTGGAGAAGTTATAAACCGAAGAATAGCTCCTATGGGAACGATGTTTATGCTGATCCTTACTGACCTCATTTCTTGGTACTCGCCGACTGCAGGAACTCTTTGGGATGTAGTAAATATTAAAGAGTTACTACCAACCAGCAATAGAGAGAGGAAGGGAGAAAAAAAACTGAACGTTGGTTCGGTGTAAAATTCAACAGGTGAAGAACACCCCTCCTTGCCATCAGAGTCACTGCATTAGTTATATAGGGGTGGAGCTGGTCTATCAGGGGATCGATCTGGTCGAATGAGACAGCATCGACAGTGTTGCGTCTTGCGACCACCGTCTCGAGTCTTGTCCTGCCATGGGGCGTGGAATAAGTATTTAGGCAAACTGAGGATCAATTTTTTTTTTTGGCTTGAATCACCTATATGTAGGTGGGAGTTAATACAAGGGAGACGCCGATAGCACAGGGATAACATGCTTGCCTGCTGTGTTCAAGATCGTGGGTTCGAACCCTGCTTAGGTCTTTAGGTTTTTAGTTATTATGACTCATGCCCGGGCTTTAACTACAGTGTCATATCGTCTATTTCCAGAGCGCTCTTTCTTTATTCCGGAGCCTGATTCTACTGTGAGAGTCCTAAATTTTGTCTATCTTAAATTTGTATTCACCTAGGGCACGGGTGGAGTCTAACGAGTAACTGACATCATACAGACACGGGACCATCGCTTAACGTTCCATCCAAAGGACGGCGTGCTCAAGGTTTTTTACCCCCAGATAAAAAATCTAAGGGCCTCGGTAGGGTTTCGAACCCGCGATCTTGAGCTCGGTCAGGAAGCACGCATATCTACCACTGAGCTAAAGGCGCCCCCATTAGATTATTTATATAGGCCTTAGGTTTTTATATCTAGAAGTAGTTACGTAACTCAAGATAGATTCGAAGAATGGCCAAACGAAGCTAAAGTCGCCACGCAGACTATCCTGTACGTAACTGAAGATAGATTCAAAAAATGGCTAAACGAAGCTAAAGTCGCCACGCAGACTATCCTGTACGTAACTGAAAATAGATTCAAAGAATGGCCAAACGAAGCTAAAGTCGCCACGCAGACTATCCTGTACGTAACTGAAGATAGATTCAAAAAATGGCTAAACGAAGCTAAAGTCGCCACGCAGACTATCCTGTACGTAACTGAAAATAGATTCAAAGAATGGCCAAACGAAGCTAAAGTCGCCACGCAGACTATCCTGTACGTTACTGAAGATAGATTCAAAAAATGGCCAAACGAAGCTAAAGTCGCCACGCAGACTATCCTGTACGTAACTGAAGATATATTCAAAAAATGGCTAAACGAAGCTAAAGTCGCCACGCAGACTATCCTGTACGTAACTGAAAATAGATTCAAAGAATGGCCAAACGAAGCTAAAGTCGAAACGCAGACTAACATTAAAAGCCCACACATTTTATAAAAACAACGTGAAATTAGCTTTGATGAAGTTTAATTTGAGATATGAATTTGGCCCATTTTCTGAGTAGTCTAACTATAGGACGCACGTCACTTTTCTGGCGAGGTGGAGAATTAATTTTGTCGTGTTATACCCCACCAGACCACTGGTCACAATAACCTTATCTAAATACGGTATGGTCAGTACAATATTCGATTTAATCTACTCATACATTCTACACGTCATGTCGAATATTTGGCTCAACCTGTGGAATAATAAGTGCCATTGCTTTCAGAGGACTTTAAAACGTTTCAAGAAATTCTTCTTCAACAACTCGACTCTTATTTTAGTTAGAAATGTATGAGTAAAGATTAGATATGTTTACTAGGATTATTGTGACTCATGGCCGGTCATATCTTTCGTCGCTCTGGTGGACATAAGCCCGAATCTACTGTGGGAGTCCTAAATTTTTCTAAACCTTGGTTTATTCAACATTGAAACCTCGTTATATTACAAACAACGAGGTTTCATTTGTTCATTTTTAATTTATTAAATTATATCAATTTTTAGTGAATTTTTTTAGTGGTTATGTAATTTTGGTGGTGTGTCACTGACCCAGCTCCTGGCACAGACCTTCCTAATAGTTTTACACTCTCTGTCACTCTTGGATAATCGAGCTATCCACCATTGAAAGTTTTATGAAAATTGATCCAGCCGTTTAGTCTTTAGAAGAGAACAAAGGAACACAAGTTTTTAAGGTTATTTTAATTATTCTAGAAAACAAACCTAAACAGTACATATATTTTTGGAATCGTCTTTCTAAGCCCTTTAATTTGATATACTTTGATTTTTAGAATTTTACAATATGGCGGCCAGCGTCCGTCATTTTGTTTTTTCGGGAGTATCACATAGCCTATGACACTTAAGAGATTCCGACAAATCAAATGACATATAACTCAATAAAATTGACCCAGAATCAAAGAATATTACATACATACAAAATTGTGAGAAACAATGTCTTTCCTTCGAGTTCCACAGTCGAGTAATAAAGTACCTAATAAAACAGTCAACATTTAATTTTAGTTGTTGCATGTAGAAAATGAAGTCCTTACATGTATGTATAATATATATACATATTGTTATGAAATCTAAAAAAAAAAAGGAATAGGAAAATAAAGAAATAGAAAAGAAAAACAGGAGAATAAGGAGTGGATTGGAGTATCTGGGGCTGTTTGGTCGAATGGTCGGAATGAAAAGTTGAGAGGAAGAGGAAGGATGTGAAGAGGAGCGTGGAAAATTGTGAAAAGAGGGCTCTTCCCCCTTGTTCTGGGAAAACTGGAGATCTCCAAGAAAACTTCAGCACTGTCCAGTTGCTCCATCCATCTCCACATGTCTCTACTGGTTCAGCTACACCAAGTATACGGCAAGAATATAGAAAAATAATTCCTAATGCACCCTCGGGCTAGGTTTTATGACTCCTGCCCGAGCTTTAACTACAAGGTCATATCGCCTACTACCAGAGCGCTCATTCGTCACTCTGATAGACATGAGCCCGACTCTACTGTGGGAGTCCTAAATTTTTATTCACCTAGGATAGGGGGTCTTTAACGAGTACCTGACATCGTACAGATTCGGGACCATCGCTTAACATCCCATCCGAAGGACGGCGTGCTTAAGTTTATTTTACCTCCCATATAAAATAAACTAAGGGCCTCGGCCGGGTTTCGAACCCACGACCTTGAGCTCAGAAGACAAGCACCCATACCACTGAGCTACCGGCGCCCTCTCGCTAAGTTCGACATCACTCGTCAATCACCGGCAATGTACTTACCCAGCACGAAATAAGTTTTCGCTCTCCTAAAACCCATCGACCATTTTGGCTAAAAATCAGGGACTTTTTAATCCTCATAATAAATTTTTTATATATATTTTTGGAATGAGGAGGATGAAAAACATGGAATTCCGTTGAATTCTTCCCATCAACTTTCTGACCACATTTCTGATTACATACCTTCCCCTATACTTCGTACAGTCGGGGAAGTAAATTCATTATGATAAAAGTTCTCTGAAAATCAATTGTTTGAAAAATAACTTACTTTTCGTAACTTCCATATCTACCACTAAAATTATCTCCTTAATAAATAGAAAATTGTGTTCCATAATTTCTTTGTTCTATCACAGTTTCTCCTTAGTCGTTCAAAACATTGATTATTAAATAATGTAAGTAGGGTCAGTTAGTGTAATATTCTGTATAACTTATTCCACGAATATTATGTCAAGAAGAATATTTTATGGTAGAATGTATGTAGAATATGTTGGCTGCATTCACAACTTCTGGGAGAAATATTTGTTGTCTTAAACCACACTGCAGGCTCAATATTTAGTTAGAAATATATTTTAGTCAGTATCTTAGTTACTGTGATTCATGCTCGGGCTTTAAGTACGAGGTCATAGCGCTTTTTCCTCGCTCCGGTGGACAAAGATTTTGCACAATCGCTTAGCGTCCATCCTCGGCCGAGTTTCGAACCCGCGATTTTGAGTTTTTGGGGCTAGTGTGTAACTTACTTGTTATATGAATTATGGGGGAAGTTATGTAAACGGTCAGAAATGCAATGTTATGTTTTCACCGGAATTTCATGTTTTCCGACCTCGTCATTCGAAAAAGAATCCTTTCAGGTCGACACCTATTTTCAGCCAAATCGGCCAAAGGTAAGGGGGGGGGGGGGGGGGGGGATCGACGGAGGCTCAACTCAAAAACCCCAATACCTGACAATGTAATGGATTTATGGACAATAGTAAGTATTCTGAAATTTGAATCCTACATTAATGCCGAAGCTGAACATGCATTAATCTGACATCCATGGTATGCAATGCACTACCCCCTTCTCCTTCCTTTCAGCTTTAAATGCAGCCAGAGAGTGCATTTGCATCCGTTTGAAATACCCCATTACCATTTATTAAATCTCCGAGACCGGGGTAATGGGTTCTGTGAATTTTTACTTTTTTGTCAGTCTATATGAGATTTTTGATTTAATACTAGCAGTTAACTTACATTGACTCAGTTAATATTTTTATGTTGGTTAGTAACTTATAATAATATAGAAACTATTTTATAGTAATATCTTATTGTTCTACTGATTATTGTTCCGCATGACCTATATTATAGTTCCCAACAGGGCTTATAAGGATGCAATATATGAAATTTCAACATGCCATCAACGGTTAAAGATCTAATACTAATATTATGTTTAATAATATCCCCTCCCTTTCATTCCACAACCCCCCTTGATTCATTCATGATCACCTGAAATGTACTTCCCCAGTTCAAATTAATTCTAATCAATTCCCTTTTCGACCATTTTGTCTGAAAATCAAGAAATACTCAGGAGGGCGCCGGTATCTCAGTGGTCAGCGTGCTTGACTTCTGAGCTCAAGATCGTGGGTTCAAAACCCGACCGAGGCCCTTAGTTTATTTTATCTGGAAGGTAAAATAAACTTAAGCACGCCGTCCTTCGGATGGGACGTTAAGCGATGGTCCCAAGCCTGTACGATGTCAGGTACTCGTTAAAGACCCCTACCCTAGGTGAATAAAAATTTAGGGTAGGCAAAATTTAGGACTCCCACAGTAGAGTCGGGCTCATGTCCACCAGAGTGACGAAAGAGCGCACTGGTAGTAGGCGATATGACTTCGTAGTTAAAGCCCGGGCATGAGTCATAAAACCTAAACCTAAGAAATACTCAGGGACTACTCAATCCTCATATAAAATTTCGTGTAAATATATTCATGACTTCGGCAGTTATCATGATTTTTTATTATAATTTGTATAGCTGTAAACATGTTTGTATACCTGTTTGTCTGTGGATCGATAACTCCCGAAGGATTGAATGTATAGACATAGTTTATACATAGTTTCAAATCTTCTTGAGTAGGATTTGTATCGATTTTCGCCAAATCGGCCAAATGAAAGAAGGAGGATTCTCAATGCGTACTGCCAACGTTTTTTTTTTGTGTCCCTTCCATCTGTAATTAGTATTTTTTTAAATGTGGATGCGCAATTGCTCACCCTATTTTTTTTTAATTCCCCAGGAATATGAAGTATAGGGGAAGTCATGAAACGATGTTGACTTTTCAACGGATTTTAATGAATCCAACCTCTTGATTCCAAATATGAAAAAAAAAAATATCTGTGAGGACACATATCCACAGTGTTTGTGAACACGATAACTGCCGATGTAATGAATGTATCGACACGATATTTTATATGTGTTGCCAGAACCCTCTAAGGACGACACTTCTCCTTTCCAGCCAAATCGACCAAAGGAAATGGGGTATTAGGGGGGGAACTCAACACAAAAACTTTAATAACTGTCGATGTAATGAATATATCGACACAAAATTTAGTATGAGGATTCAGAAGTCACTATGTAAGGCTGTGGAATTATATAGCCGGTGATTCACCGATTCACCTGTTTTTGGCAATCTCCCCACCCAATATATCAACTATTTTTTAATAGTTTCACTTTAATCTTCCCCCATTTCATGGTTTACCCTCAAAATGTCAAAACCAATTCTTGTTTATTTTTTTATTTATCTCAACCCTTAGAATTTTTTGAACATTTTGACAATCATTTTGTTGTTGGCTCAAGATGGGGGGGGAGGGAGGGAGACATAGGTTTTGGCCCAAGGCGGTTCATATGATTCGCCTCGGTTGTTGTTTAGTTGTGAGGCTTTTCGAGGAAGGTTATTTTTGTGATTTCTTGGCAACGACGACGTCTCTACTACTCAAGATGGTTGTGTGATGACCAAAAAAAAAAAAAAATAACCTTCTATCTGATGAACCGCAACAGCTGACACAGACCACAGCCTTCTTAAATAGGTACAAAAACCAATCTGTGAACGTCCTTTCTCCTCAAATTTATAGTGTTTTATACAACATTGTTACACTATATTTTCGTTACTTGGCTGGCTCTCATTCTATCAGCTATGTATATGTATAATATACAATAGTAGTAGTTTTATATTATATAGTAGTATATTATACTTCTACTATTGTATGTGCGGATGAGAAATTATAATCTAATAATCACTCTCTCAAAATTTCGGAGTGTTTTTATACTTTCAATATACCTTCTAATTAAGTTTTCTCTCTCCCTCTAGAATCTCAATCGACCGTTGTGACTAAGAATAAATTGTTAACTTATACTGGGACTTCTGAATCCTTATCATTATAAATTTTTCGATGCATTCTTTATATCGAAGAAGAAGAAGAGTTTATTTTAACAGTCGCATTTACAGAGGTACAATTATACAATAAGGTTCATTAACCATTACCCTTATACACTAAATACAAATCAAAAGTAATCAGTTAAATTAAAAACAATGCTACTGCTTAAGAGTAAATTTTAAAAAACTCAAAAAAAAAAAAAAAAAAGTATTTTTGTGTTTTCCCTATTTTCTTTACCAAAACGTTTTGATTTGTGACACTTATGTAAAAAGGTTTTTCTGAAATTTATTATGTAGCCCAGTAGTAGCTCAACATTTAGGTGTTCATGGATTTGGAGGATGGAGGTGTCCCTCGAGTAGCTACCAACCAATGTAAGCCATTTGTTTTGGTCCACTTGAAGAGTTCTCAAGTTGGTATTGATACTTTATATCGACAATAGTTTAACGTTTTTTGAGTTGAGCCCCCTCCCCTCATCTCCCACTTCCCTTTTGCTCAATTTGCTGTAAATCAATTGGTGTTCCTTATGTGGTTCTGGATACACATATTAAATTTCGTGTCGATACATTCGTTCTATCGGCAGATATCGTGTTCACAAAAACCACACTCACAAATATTTTTATTATTATTATTATTTTTTACGATTCAGGGGTTGAAAAACGTAAAATTCCGATGAACACTCAATATTGAATTTCTAATCGGTTATATAACAACAAGTTCTCCTGTCCTTGTGTCCACAACTCCATAACGATGGCACTCCACACAAAAACCTAAAAAAAAATCCGCTGAATGAATGTTTCGAGTTTTGTTTAAATTTTATAAGTAAATTCAAAATTCAATAAAGATGTCACCTACAAATTTTTGAACCGACGAAATGGAAGGGGGTGGGGGTCCAGAGGAGATGGTTTGACTTAATTAATGTAATATTTGTATCGAATTTTATATGTGGCGCCAATAAAGGAAGCAGAATCCATAAGTCTATATATAAGACACCTGTTGATTTTCAGCCAAATCGATAAATTGGTTTCAGAGAAGGAGCGAAAAATTTGTTGGCTTATTCGCGCATTGGCGTTGATTCACTGGGAACGTTCTTAAAAGAAATTTATGTGCAATTACTCATCTCTTTGCATAATCCGAAGAATATCCAGAAAATATCAGCTTAAATTTCGTGGCTGAATGAGTTAATTTAAGAAGAGAGAAAAAAAAATAATAATAAAGATTTATGGGTCCAGGATGGCGTTTATATATATATGGAGGTGGCTCTGTCTGTATGCAAACGAGGTCCAGGTAGGGGGGGGAGAGAGAGGGCAGGGGTGGGCTGATATCATAATATTCCTGTCATCCCCTTCTAGAGGGGGGATGCAATGGGGAAAAAAACTAAAAAAAAACTGGTTTAGTATTTTTGGAAGGAGTTTTCAACCAATCACATAATGGGATAATCGGAGGGGTTGAATTCGGAGCTTTCTGATTGGCTCATCTTTAATCCTACCTAAGGGGTGGGGGTTGAGAACAAAGGATTTGATTGGCTGTAAGACCACTGACATTTGAAATAGAGACGACTGTCCCTCCTATCGTACTGAGATGCCATACTTCTTATGCCATTTGTAAAATAAATCGGGTTATATGCCCACTCGCTCTGTAACATCTGGGAAATTACCACAATATTAATTTCATGAACATTATTTTCGTGTCGTTAAAATTCGTATGTATATGAGGTAAAAAATCTTGAAATTCGGATGGGAACCTATAAGTACGATCTCTTGTAATCGTTAAAGACCCTTAATCCTAGGTACCCTGAGTAGACAAAATGGACTTCAAAGTAGAGTCGGGCACATGTCTACCAGAGCGACGAAACAGTGCTCTGGTGGTAGGCGATATGACCTCGTAGTTAACAACGAGTTAATGAGTGAGGGTGAAATCACTCAGAGACTTTTCTCAAGCCTCATATAGAATTTCGTGTTGATATATTCATTCTGTACTTAAATACATTTAAATGTATCCATACTGCTCATGAATTAATGAAGATATTAATCGTTATTATCATTGTAATGTCTCGTAGAAGGCGATTTGTGAAAGCCCTGGCGAATAACTAAATATGTATATTTATTTATTTAAAGATTTTATATATTAACTAAATATTTTATTTTTTATTTATTTATATTTATTTCCAACTAAATCGATAGATTGGTTTCAGAGAAAAAGCGGAAATTTATGGCCTGTAGATTCACCGGCGGCGTTTTTTTAATGTTTTCATCTATATATTGTGGAGTCCGACTCTAGTATGGGAGTCTTCATCCGAATGTCAGCGTGCTCATTGATTTTTCACCTTCCTGATATAAAACCTTAGAGCCTCGGCCGAGTTTCGAACCCGTATTCATTCCTGCAATAACTTCTTAGTACTAATTCCGAGTTTTTTTGTTTTTTTTCAAACTTTGCATAAACTCGTTTTTGTAAATAGGGAAACCAAGTTCGGTAACCAGAATAATTAACCGAACCACAGGAAGGAGTCCAAAATGATCAGAGGATACAATCGAATTCGTAATTTTTGGTTCGTAGTAAATTATACAAGTTGTCTTTTTTAATTTGAGCTATATAAGGTTCGTCTCTACTTCGATTATAAGTCAAGATATCGAGAAGTCGAGAATAGTAGCACCTTATCTCTAAACGAACAGCTTCTGTTAGTAAATACAGAGTTGTACAGTTCCTTTCTTGCCCTGAATATACGAACGAGTACCTACCATAGAAATCTGGTAACTTTACGCAGCGTCGCGCAAAAATATTTTTCCCCTTCGAGTTTCCGACTTGGTACGAATTACAATGGTGTTAATAATAATAATACATTTATTTCAGTTAAACCATTATGTACATGGTAATAGGATACATCAAAAGAATTTATACATTAAGATAGGTTATAATTATAAATTAGATTTATAACTACTTGTGTCTAACACACGTATGATAAGTAGTAATGACAAAACTATTTTAAAAAAAGTAAAATTAAATTAATAAAAACTGAATAAATAAATACTAATAAATATATGAGTACAAAAAAAATAAATACATGGATACATTTATAATAAGTAGACATAATTTTCAATTTAATAAAAATTAAAATAACTATTTTTCAAAAAACTCTTCGCAAGTGTCTTTATCTCAACGATGTTTCGGCACGTTCTTACGTCCCTTCACCAGGTCCCAATGTGGCGAGATATAGAAAAGAAAAAGAAAACAATGTAACTATAACAATATATATAAATAGAATAATATAAAATATCTTGAATGAATTAATAAAAAAGTCTAAATAAATAAATAAAAAATATATAAATGAATAAATAAAACAATAACGTACATTGGACTGACCTTTAAGGTGTGGAGGATCTCTACAAAAAATAAAAATGAAAGCTTTGTATCAAATAATGTTTTTGGATATGAAAGACGATTCTTTATTGTGATTATTTTGTTCTTTTTGAACAGTGAGAATAAAATTCCGTTAATGTTAATCATTGCTCGGGTGGGGGTTGTGGTGGGGGTGGGGATGGGGGAAGGCCTATATAAAGCTTGTTTTTCTTGTTGTTTTTTCCAATGCGTTAATTTATTGATTAACTACCATGTTGTTTATGCGACGTAGAACTCGTTGGTGAATCACCGCATTGGACTTCCCCAACTCGAATTATTTCTATTTAACTTCAGAGTTAGAGATCAAAAAAAAAAACAAAAAAAAAGTTTGATGGGTTTTATTTTATAAAGAAAAGGTGTCAGTGAATCACCGGGAATGTACTACCCCTACTCTAATTAATCACATAAGTTTTCGCTCTCTCTCAGAAACCATTCACTGATTTGGCTGAAAATCAAAATGTCTTACTCAGGGACTGGCCGTTGAGTATATCTCCCTCCTCTGCTCCCCCTTATCCTTACGCCGATTATTATTTTTTTTTTTCACAAAACTAGAAGGAACAGGAGGAAGGAAAACATGAAATTCCTGTGAAAACTCAACATCGAATTTCCAGCTTCGTATAGCTCCGGAGGTCTTAATAATTCAGTGTTGGCATATGCAAATTTCAATATTGTATTTTGTCAGTTGTCTCTTCTCAATAAAATAGACAAAAATGAAAGTTTGTGGAGCCTATTTTCGGAATGGCGAACGTTAGGTTGGACATGCTTGTTCTATAGCGAATATTCAGGTCATGTCTCTTATGTAGTCACTTCTTTTGCTGCGTCCTTGGTCCCTGGGCGGTGCTAAGTCTGACTGTTCGATATACGAGGCTATATATCAGTTTTCTGCAGACCTTAATCTGTCACCCCTGTAGTTTATCATATCATTAAATCGAGGTTAACTTGTGAAATATTAACCACCATACGCCAAAATGTGACATTTTTGTATTTTGCGAATTTGTAGGGAAAAATAAATATGAGCAGGTTGAAATGCACAAAACGTTCCCATAGGACTGTCATTGGGCAGTGGACATTTTAAGCAGTGTTTTTAATTCATTGAAATTAAAAGTCTTTGTCTGTGTTTCTGTAACTCGATAACTTCATATAGAATGAATATATCTACATGAAATCCGATACGTTATATGTTGTAGCCGAATCGGCCAAAGGGAAGATGGGGATAGAGCAGGGGGTTCAACAAATGTTCAAGTTATTGACACCAAATTCTATATGTACATCCGAGGTAAAATAGACTTAAGCACGCCGTCCTTCGTATGGGACGTTAAGCGATGGTTCCGAGCCTATACGATGTCAGGTACTCGTTAAAGACCCCTCCCTAAGTGAATACAAATTTAGGGTAGGCAAAATTTAGGTCTCCCATAGTAGAGTCGGGCTCATGTCCACCAGAGTGACGAAAGAGCGCTCTGGTAGTAGGCGATATGACCTCGTAGTTAAAGCCAGAATTTAATGTTTCCCGACCTCCAGATCCCAACTATGAAATAATAAATATGTGTCAGTCTGTGTGTCTGTGATCACGATAACTGGCGTTATAATGAATGTTTTTTTTTTTTTTTTTTTTTTTTTTTTTTTTTGTGTGGAGGGAGGTGAAAAACCTTTGATAGGCGAACATATGACAAGATGACAGTAGTCACTGGACAGTGTGAGAGTCTCCCTCATTGGGACTACTCACTAAAAAACACCTCCCTGTATCCTCTCCTGCCTCATTATCCCCGTGGAACCGCCATCACGCATTACTTCACGGGGGAGGCTCTAGCTGACGCTCTCCCTCAAAGACAACTAAGCATTACTCAATTCCACGCTTCTCCATCTCTCGGAGCTTCCTGAGGACTTCCGCAGCATACCCGCCGACCGCAGTCCACTTCTCCTGCGACTCCAGCATGCAGCTCACTAGGGTCTCCGGCGTGAGCGGCTCACCTAGAACTCTTTCGAGCTCATGACGCTCCTCGCTGAAGCGAGCACACTGGAAGAATATGTGCTCAACATCTTCCTTTGCTCCGCAGCAGTGTGGACAGTCCGGGTCTTCTACTCGTTTAAATCTGAACAGGTATGCCCGGAAACACCCGTGCCCAGACAGCAGTTGGGTCAGGTAGTACCCTACTTCACCGTGGGGCCGGTTTACCCACTTCTCAATATTCAATATTAATCGGCGGGTCCACCTGCCATTCGGTGAATTTTTCCACCTTGTTTGCCACTGTTGCAGGCTGGTCTTCCTTTCTTCCTCTCGGATCTGTATTTTTTCTGCTTGATCGGTCGTGCGTCGCAGATAAAGCCTCTGGCGCTCTTCCGCAGTGATGTCTATCGGGGGCATTCCAGCTATGACGCACACAGCATCACCGGACACGGTGCGAAATGCGGCCGTCACTCTTATTGCAGCTATCCGATGCACAGCCGCCATCTTGCTTCGGTACGTTGCCACCTTAAGGGCTTCTGACCAGATTGGAGCTCCGTAGAGCAGTACTGAGGAGGTAACTGAAGCCAGCAACCTTCTCGCTACTTGTCTTGGTCCACCCGCATTGGGCAGTGGACATTTTAAGCAGTGTTTTTAATTCATTGAAATTAAAAGTCTTTGTCTGTGTTTCTGTAACTCGATAACTTCATATAGAATGAATATATCTACATGAAATCCGATACGTTATATGTTGTAGCCGAATCGGCCAAAGGGAAGATGGGGATAGAGCAGGGGGTTCAACAAATGTTCAAGTTATTGACACCAAATTCTATATGTACATCCGAGGTAAAATAGACTTAAGCACGCCGTCCTTCGGATGGGACGTTAAGCGATGGTTCCGAGCCTATACGATGTCAGGTACTCGTTAAAGACCCCTCCCTAAGTGAATACAAATTTAGGGTAGGCAAAATTTAGGTCTCCCATAGTAGAGTCGGGCTCATGTCCACCAGAGTGACGAAAGAGCGCTCTGGTAGTAGGCGATATGACCTCGTAGTTAAAGCCAGAATTTAATGTTTCCCGACCTCCAGATCCCAACTATGAAATAATAAATATGTGTCAGTCTGTGTGTCTGTGATCACGATAACTGGCGTTATAATGAATGTATCGACACGAAATTGTATAGTGACCTGAATCCTATAAAGACAACACCAATTTATTTTCAGCCAGAAAGGGGGGTTAGTGGAGAGAACTCAATTCAAATAATAATAACTGCCGTTGTAATGAATTTATCGAAAGAAAAATTTAGTATAAGGATTTAGGAGCCCCGATGTCAGTGAACTATTGAATATTAGCGCAAACATTCCCCTCTGTTCCAGTGCAATGGATACATCGAATTTCCGTTTACATAACTTCCCCTATACTTCGTTGAGTTGTGAGGATGTGAGTTCATATTGTATGGAACTGGAAGAACTTGAACCCCGGGGTTGGTAACAGAACAGTGAGGTCCGTGGTCCAGTTCCTCACACTCTCCCTCATAGAGACAATGACAAGTTCAGTTCCCCAGTCGAAGGGACAATGATCAGTCTTGTCTATCGTCTATGAATTGGTCTTTAGACTGATATGACTGAGACTAGAACAAGGAGTATGCTATAACTGTTTGAAGGATTGATTACTTTGGTGTTATCGCCTCCTCAAAGAGCCACCAGATCCAGTCATGACATACCGGGCCTCCCAGATAACATCGGCTCACATTCTATATTAAACAGTATAATAGTTTTGCTTTTTATTATTGTTATTGGTTGTAATCGTGTTATCTTCACACGAGAAAGATAAGCAGGTTCAATAATACACTTGTTCTCAGATAGAATAATGCGCAAACAGGAATATTATCAGTAAACTATATTTAAGAGAGAAAAAAAAAATGTTTACAGAATTCGTTAGAGCCTACGTTCAGTTGAGTGGGTAGAGTGGCGTACAGCCAAAAGGTCAAAGTTGGTATCCCTGCGTCATCTAATTCATATTTAATTAATAATTAAAAAATAGACCTTTTGCCCTACTCTTACCCCCTACCTTGGGGAAGTTATGAAATCGGTCGAAAATTCGATGCGTAGTTTTCAACGGAATTTCATGTTTTCCAACCTCTAGATTTCTGTCTGTAAACACAATAATTCCAGATAGAATGAATGTATCGACACGAAATTTTATATATGAATCCAGAATCCTCTAACAACGACGAGGGAAAAGGGATTAACACAAAAGCTCTAATAACTCCCGATAGAATTATTGTGTCGACACGAATTTTTTTGTGTGTGACCAAAACCCCATAAGAAGAACACCTATCGATTTTTCAGGCGAATGGGTCATGGGGGGGGGGGGGGGGGGGGGGGGATTAGGGAGGAGGCCTAACACAAAAACTCTAATAACTGCCGAAAGAATAAATGGGCACAACATTTCACATGTGAATTCAAACCCCCATATGGACTAGACTTGTTTCAACAGAATTGAAAAACCTCAATAACACCGATGTAATGAATGTATCGAAATGAAATTTCATATTTAGAGTAAAAACCCAAAGAGGACATAACCTGTCAAATTTCTGCCATATCGGCTGAAGGGAAGGGGAGTTCAGGGGTCAACATTCAAAAACCCTAATAACTGCCGATGTAATGAATTTACAGACACAAAATTTAGTATGAGGATTAAGGGGCTCATATGTAAGTCAACTGTTGAATATTAGCGCAAACGGTCGACTGGTTTTGGAGGGGGAGCGAAGTGTTAATTGATTAATTCGTTCTGGGGAAGTACATTGCCGGTGGATACACCGACAACTTTTTTTTTTTTCTGTCAGTGAACACCCTTTGAATGTAGCATTGGAAGAAGAGATAGCGGACTTTCCTGACCAAGGACATTTTCCGATGACCGAATGACGTATCCATATTTTCAGATATTATCAGTTCATGCTGATTTATTACTCTGTTTTTAAAGAGGAAGAACATCCGGAATTGTGAAGGCGGGGGCATGGAGACTGCAGAACTGTCCGCTCTACGTCCATGTCCGTGTGAGTGGAGTTGATTGGCGGGAACTGATGTTAGTTGCGTGTCTTATAGCCGCTGACGTGTTTTGTGGTCAACGAAGCAGTTTTGTGAATGTTAGTGTCTGTTACATGTCCACTTAGCTCGCGTCGTCACCTCCAATTAGAGGTGTCAAATGTTCATATCAACTATTCATTGTGGTAATAAAGAGAGGGATTAACAGTTAAGTGTTAATCTTAAATAAATGATAAATAAATAAAAATATTATATAAAGGTTTAAGTGTTATGTAAAACTAAATAAATAATAATTAGATACTTAAATAATTATTATAATTAAACAAATGAAATAATAATAATAATTAAAACAAAACAATAAATGACCACATTGTAGAAATTTGACCTCTTTTCTTTTACTAAATTTTGATTTCTACAGTAGTTTTTCGAAAAGGACCCTAAAAAAGTATCAAAAGTTCAAGACGTGCAATTTTGAAGAAAGTGCACGTATATTTAAAAAAATTTCAATTAACAAACTTTTCATTTGGATTTCTAAAGAGATGCCATGTTGTCTTCTAAATTTTGCAAAAATATAAAATCTAATCCAAAGGTTTTCAAATTATCTTACTGGGCCAACAGGGAAAATGAATAGAACAGAATTTTCGAGAACAAATATTGGGTTTATTTTCTTAAATCTACATTATTAAAATTAAAAACTAAACATTGAAACAAACAAAAATCGAAAGAAAAAAATCTTAAAAACTTAATTCTTAACACTAATTCAATCTTTTTGTCTGATATTTTGGGCCATTCTCTAAAATTAAGTTATATATTTCTGGGTACATATCCTATATATATAAACAAATAAAAGTACCTTCTTTTTGGATCAGTTTCACCGTCAATACACTTATATTTAGTTCATTACAACATAAGCATAAACACCACTCTACATTTTCACTCAGACCGTCGCCATTCGACCCAGGACTCGGCTCTACACACACTAAAAAAACAGCTGATGGCCATGTTTTGTTTTTTTACTAATTTGTTTTAAAATAAAATTTGCTTTTTATATAAAAATAAATATAATTAATTGTTTAATGTTTATAATTTAATATTTTCAATGTGTGTATTATTGTTGTACATCACAGCATTAATGCTTGCTAAAATGGCAATCCCAATAACCCTTCGAGCATCTACAAGACTTACGAACTAGAACTATGGGGTTTCTTATGCGAGTCCTTTCAATCCAATGTTCTGAGAACCATCGTTGATGCTCCCTGCTGTTTCCAACCTTGTCCTCCATATTGAACTCAAAGATCCTTTAGTCCAGCGTCTCAAAGTCTCTCGTTCTATCACAATCCGGTTGCTCGAGCCTCCTAACCTTCTCACACTGACCATCCTCTGCGCAGACTGAGGCAGTGCAGGCCCCCGTCACATCCTCTACCTCCATTTAGCTGTAGTAATGAGGATGGTATCTTCTGGGGATGTTCCTGGGGGGGTCTTGGAGCACAACAGTTGTTTTTATTATGATTTATCATATTATTTTCTACAAATTTATCTTTATTTTGTTGTTAATTTATTTTACCGTAATTTTTTTAATATTATTTTCAATTCAATTCTTTATTAGTCTTTGGGAAATACATCTTTTAGACTCAGGGTTCGGCCTGATATATACATTATTCAGTTTAAAAAAAATGTAATAAATGAAATTAGAAAATAGTAATAATAATAAAGTACAAAGTAATATAACCTAACAGTTAATTAACAAATGAAAAAAAAAAAAAATAGTTGAAAAATTTCTAGTGAAATGGTATTTTATTCAAAAACTTCAATGTCCTCTGATTTTTAGCGCCCTTACTATGTATAGTATGATATTATTGAGGTTTTGATTGCTTGTGATGTTGAAAAGGGTTGTTTTATATTATTTTGTAAATATTTATAATTTTTTGCATACTTTATTTTTATTATTATTCTTGTTTCCCTTCTTCTTTCCAAGTATACATTTATTTTTTTATTTTTTATTAAATTATCACGTCGAGTATTTCCGGGTACTATAAGAGTCGTATGTTTTTGATATTATTAAATTAATAACAAGAATATTTTTTTGTTCCATTATTTTGAAACCGATAGTAAACAAACATGCACAGGTTGGAACACAATCGTACAGAGCATACGTTTTCATTTAGCAAGGAAGTCTAAAAGTTGGCGTCGAATTCTGAATTCAAGACAAGGTAAAGTGTTATTTGTGTGGACGAAGAGTGTATTGGTTTCGGTTAAGGTGTGGTCCTGGAGTATGTTCACTAATGATGGTGTAGTGGTTAGTGGTTTGGTTGGGATGTGAGCTGCTGTAAATCAGGTTGGAAGAGAGGTACGGCAGGTAGTCCCGGGTACAAAGAGACATGGGGGAGGCTTGGTTCTTCTAGGAAGTGAGGGAGTCTGCCTGGGGCCTGTCTTCGGCAACCCACAACCCAGCCGTCAGACTAGTGTCCAGACTATCCAGATTCCAGGCACGTAGTATGTGAGGTAAACAAAAAATTTAACACGTCTTTGGAGGGGACGTTACGCTATTGTCCGGAGCCTGTGCGATGTCGGACTGATTGCTGTCGCTTGGGAAGGAACTATGTTCCATATACCTTACAATTAATACATCTATACAATTTTTGCGTATTTTTACGTATCCCTTCAGTGTGTGAACATCTTCTGTTGATTAGTACATGGTGAGTTTCTCATTCTCCGTCGTTGTATCTAGCCTATACGAAATGCTATGAGGAGGGTTGCGAATAGCTTGCCCATACGTAATATAGAATTCCTCGTTTCTGTACGCAGAGTCTGCGTGCTCGGATCTCTAGTTGCATCTGGAGTGCTGCCTTCCATAGACAGACCGTCTGTTTTTCTGAAAGAAGTTCTGTCATTGATGTGAGTTCTGAGTTCCAAGTCTCCTCCATGTGCCACCTGAGTCATCATTTTTGGAGAACCTCCCCTCCCCTCCCCCCCCCCCCTACACCCTTCCTCCCCCCTCTACTTACAAATCTATAGGCCCCTCCCCCCTTTAACCTTTGGCGATGAGGAAGGTTATTTGGCGGCCTCCCTTAGCATAAAAAAAATTTAACCCTTGTCTGGAGTTCATGCAGAAAGTTCTCAACAGATCCCTAGGAATTTTGCCGCTTCATTCAATAGCGAACCACCCTTGTCGTTCCACCCCATCCGCAAATAAACAAAAAAAAAGTCGTCGCTGAATCACCGACAATGTACTTCCCCAGATCGAATTAATTAACTTTTTTTCGCTTCCCCAACTAAACCGGTCGACTGTTTGCGCTAATATTCAACAGTTGACTATAAAGTTTCTTAAATATTAAAATCTCTCCCCCCCCCCCCCCCCCCCCCCCTTAAATTCATTTCAAAGTGGCATTAATGGAGAAGAAACTAACTAAAACATCAATTTGAGAGAGGGGGAGGGGAGAGTGATCTGTAAAAATATGGTTAGTATAAGAATGACTTGTTATTGCCACATCGTTTTTAACTGTAATAGACTTGAAGATCAGAAGGGGGATAAGAGATATTTGTTCTCTCAATTTAATATAAGCAATATATATATTATTATTATTATTATATTTGGTATTGTTATTGTTTTATTATAGAGACAACTGTAAAATAAAATATTTAACAGAGACTATATCAATTATTCTATATACAAAAGGTTGGACTGGGGCCAGGCTTGCTCAGCCACATCCTTCCTTTCTCAGTAGTTCATTGTTTCAGTTCTTGTTTGTTCCATGTAACAATATGTACTATGTAAGGAGGCGCAGTGAGGGTCACATACGAGGACTCATATTTATGGCAGCCACCCAATTTTCATGGCAGTCTCATTTCCTTAAGTTATTATTATTTTTACTTTTTTATAGCATATGAAAGTATTGTAAGCTTGCAAAAATGTTCACGTTTCAAAGAGTCTTGAATACGTTTTGACCATTTTCGCGACGATGTCTGTCTGTGCGTGTGTGTGATGGTAAGTTGTGAGCGCTCTAACGCAGAAAGTATTGTAGCAATGAAGTTGAAATTTAGATTGGACTAGTTACATGTGCTAACTTAGATCTGATTAGATTCCGAAATCGAAAAGACACAAGGTAAAGTGTTATTAGTGAGGAGTGTATTGGTTTCGGTTAAGGCGTGGTCCTGGAGTATGTTCACTAATGATGGTGTAGTGGTTAGTGGTTTGGTTGGGATGTGAACTGCTGTAAATCAGGTTGGAAGAGAGGTACGGCAGGTAGTCCCGGGTACAAAGAGATATGGGGGAGGCTTGGTTCTTTTAGGAAGTGGGGGAGTCCTGCCTGGGGCCTGTCTTCAAGAAGTCGGCAACCCTCAACCCAGCCGTCAGACTAGTGTCCAGACTCCAGGCCCGTATCTAGAGTAAAAAAAAAGTAGAGCATGCCGTCCTTTGGAAGAATTTAAATATCGGTCTCGAGCCTGTAAGATGACTGAAAATCTTTAAAGACCCATATCCTAACTGTGTAGAGGGCGCCGGTAGTTCAGTGATATGCGTGCTTGCCTTCTGAGCTGAAGATCGTGGGTTCGAAACCCGGCCGAGGCCCTTAGTTTATTTTATCTAGGACGTAAGAACCTTAAGTACGCCGTCGTTCGGATGGGACGTTAAGCGATGGTCCCGAGCCTGTACGATGTCAGGTACTCGTTAAAGACCCCTACCCTAGGTGAATAAAAATTTACGGTATGCAAAACTTAGGACTCCCATAGTAGAGTCGGGCTCATGTTCACCATACTGACGAAAGAGCGCTCTGGTAGTAGGCGATATGACCTCGTAGTGAAAGCCCGGGCATGAGTCATAAAACCTAACCTAACCTCCTAACTGTTTAGGTAAAATGTAGGATTGCCGCAGTAGAACCTCCAAGAAGCATCTCTAGAACAGATATGAGAATGCTTAGGTCCTTAGGTGTCTACCATCACACCCAGTATATCTAAAATTAATTATATATTATTATTATATATAAATATGTGTGTTCGAGTATATAACGTTTGATTTGAGAGTTTCTGGCACAAGCCACACTGTACAAAATATCGTCAAAATCGATCCAATTGTTTTGAACTATTGAGGGACGACAAAAATATACGTATGTACTTAATAGACATTATCCAAAATGTCCTCATTTCGTTCTTGGTCCTAAAATATGAAAAAACTAATTTTGAATTTTGCAATTATAACATAACTTTCTCTATTTAATGAAACGTTTAAATTAGTGCCGACATCCGGGATTCGAACCCTAGATCCTTGCCTCTATGGGACAATGTACTCAGCCATCGAGGCTGTGGGGGGAAGTAATTTGACGGTGATTCACCTATGTCTTATCAAAACAAAGATGTTAATTAAGGCTGATGGAGTCTAGAAGGGACAATTTGGTTGGGAAATTTCAGATGGAAGAGGAGTTAAACCGTGAAAATTGCCATAATTTCACGGGTTACATCTCGGTTTTAATTAAACTCAATTAGTTTTGAGGAGCTAACGAGAAACTACTATTAAAAAGGGGGGATGTATACTATATCTAGTGTAAATTCATTAATTAACAGGGTGTCAAATAAATGAGCTAGTCCAACTGCTCACTGTGAGTGATAGCAGGCTTTCGAGGTTTCCCCCAACTTCAGACCGTCCGATAATAACTTACAACTATAATAAATGTTAAGAAACAGGAACATTCATATCCACTGTTTTTAGTTCTTGATTTTCCTATTTATTTATTATGATCGCCAGTTTATTATGACATTTATTTATTATTTTTAGTCATAATTCTAGGTTTGATGTTTTTAAAAATGTTATTACCAGAAGTCTTGTTGATGAGGGAAACCTCGAAAGGTGGCTCCATCTCTTACTCAGAGGCTTCTGGATCCTCATGCTTAATTTCGTGTCGATACATTCAATACATCGTTAGTTATTCGAATTTTTGAATTGAGTAATTCTCCTCTGATTCTCCCTCATTGGCCGATTTAGCAGAAAATTGTCATATAAAATTTCGTATCGATACATTCATTACAGTTATGAGGTTTTTTGGGAAAATTTTTATTTTTCGAACCATGCAGTTGGTAAACATGAACTTGTGGTGAAAACGTGACAATGAATTTCTAAATGATTACATTAACTTCCCCTATACTTGGTAGAGCTGGAGATGTAAGACCTTGGAGAAGTTGGAGTACTTCATTTATTTGACACCTTGGGAGATTTAAACCCTTAATCTCTGGTGAATGTTAATGCCGTAGAGGGCACGCAGGTCGTCTTACTTTATGGATATGAACGGCTAAGAGGTATATGAAAACCCGGCTAAGATCCTCATGTAATTGGTCTGTTGAGGGTATTAATGGGAGACCCAACTACAAGGAGCCCCCCCCCCCCCCCTCGCATATGAAACCTCTGCCTACATGAAAACAGTCTCTAATGTTGGAAATGTTCGTTTTAATGATCCCACATAACACCCCTCTTATACCTCGAAGTAATTAAACACCCAGACTTTGTCTTGTATATTAAAGTTAAGTAGAGTTTCCTTAATCAATTTATGTAACTAGCTGAAGGAGAGGGAAGAGTAGCAGACCGGCCCTGGTCGCATGGCGCGCGGAGGAGTAGCAGACCGTCCCTGGTCGCATGGCTCGCGGAAGAGTAACAGACCGGCCCTGGTCGCATGGCGCGCGGAGGAGTAGCAGACCGGCCCTGGTCGCATGGCTCGCGGAAGAGTAGCAGACTGGCCCTGGTCGCATGGCGCGCGGAGGAGTAGCAGACCGGCCCTGGTCGCATGACTCGCGGAGGAGTAGCAGACTGGCCCTGGTCGCATGGCGCGCGGAGGAGTAGCAGACCGGCCCTGGTCGCATGGCGCGCGGAGGAGTAGCAGACCGGCCCTGGTCGCATGGCTCGCGGAGGAGTAGCAGACTGGCACTGGTTGCATGGCGCGCGGAGGAGTAGCAGACCTGCCCTGGTCGCATGGCCTGCAGGAGAGTAGCAGACCGGCCCTGGTCGCATACCCGCGGAAGAGTAGCAGACCGGCCCTGGTCGCATGGCGCTCGGAAGAGTAGCAGACCGGCCCTGGTCGCATGGCGCGCGGAGGAGTAGCAGACCGGCCCTGGTCGCATGGCCTGCAGAAGAGTAGCAGACCGGCCCTGGTCGCATACCCGCGGAAGAGTAGCAGACCGGCCCTGGTCGCATGGCTCGTGGAAGAATTCGAAAACGTGCAGAACAGCAAGTTGTACAAAAATAGACGAAGAAAGAAGGTGGAATATATCATCTATTTTCATGCTCCGGCAAAACGTTATTCCAAAAGGAAAGGGCTTTCGGCCGATTTGACTGAGAATCAATAGGTAACAACGCCCTTAGAGGGTTCTTAGTACACATATAAAATTTCGTGTCGATACATGCATTCTATTGAGACATACAGGTTTTTTTTTTTATTTTTTGTTCAAAGGCGATGGCAAACATGAAATTCCGGTGTAAACTTAACACCGAATTGTTGACCATTACTTAACGTCCCCTATACCTTACTTCGTAGCTGAGAATGTAAAAAGAAAACAGTTATTCATAGATTCATTGATGCCCATCAGTCATGAAAGTGTTACAATTAGTGTAATACTATCTATCGCTCAGTGTGAGTAAATATTGAGGAAAATTGCAGTGTGATTTAGGAGTGTTTGTTATGTGAGGTCAACGTTGTGGCTATTATAGGTTGAGAGTTATTCACTAAACAACTTAGCTGAGAGGTGAAAATAACCTGAAACCTGAAATGCATTTATAAACGTTAGGTGTCACTGCACCTTGTCTTAAATAGAAAATCTATCTATAGTTGCATCCTGGGACCTGCGTTTCTTCTTCTGTCAACAAAACATTGACTTGCACTTGCAATTTTTCTAAAGGTCCATAGGATGAACCTATCGAGTGTCAATCCTCTATTCGGATAGTATAGGTTTACAGAGAGCGGATAGGTTTGAGTTAATACTAGATATTATTAATTGTTCAACATATTATTTATTTATTACAAACAGCCTATATAGTCAATATCATTATTTATTTATTGCAAACAGCCTATATAGTCAATATTATTATTTATTTATTACAAACAGCCTATATAGTCAATATCATTATTTATTTATTGCAAACAGCCTATATAGTCAATATCATTATTTATTTATTACAAACAGCCTATATAGTCAATATCATTATTTATTTATTGCAAACAGCCTATATAGTCAATATTATTATTTATTTATTACAAACAGCCTACGTAGTCAATAGCCTTTAGAATTCCATTTTTACTTTCCCAGCTATACGAAGTATAGAGTAAGTTACGTAATCGATCAAAAATTCGATACGGAGTTTTCAAAGGAAATGCATATTTTCTGATTCCTAATGAAAACCTTCAAAAATGAAGAAATCTCTTTCCATGTATGTGTCTGTGAAGACGATAACTCTCGATAGAATGAATGTATCGACAGGAAATTTTATATGTGTGCCCAGAACATCATCACAGGAGGACAGGACGACACCAATTGATTTTCAGTCAAATCGGTTGAAGAGAATGGGGGGTTAAGGGGATGCTTACTACAAAAAATGGCACGAACAGAGGAGAGGGAGGATCAAAAGAGGACAACTGAAAAAATCTAAAAAACTGCCGATGTAATTAATGTATCGGCATGAAATTTTTTATTTAAATTCAAAACCCCATCCATTAATTTTCCTTGAAATCAGTCGAAGGGTAGATAGAAGAAGACGAGAGGTGCTCAACTTAAATACCCTAAAAACTGCCGATATAATGAATGTTTGACACAAAAGTTAATGCGATGTTTCAGTAACTATGTAAGTTAAATATTGAGTTTTATGCCAAAGGGTCGAATGGCTTCGGAGAAAGAGCGAAAACTTATTTAATTAATTCTTGCTGGGGAAGTACATAGTCGGCGATTCACCGACTACAAATGTTTTTTTACTTATTACTAAATTATGGGTTCTTTGTAGTTAGCCTGATCATGAGGGAACCTCGAAAGCCGGCTAGCATAAATAAATTCGTTAGAGTTTAGACTTTTATTTTACAACCCATTAAATAATCACTTCCCACAGTTGGCTTTAACTACGAGTTCATATCGCCTACTACGATAGCGCTCTTCATTGCTCTGGTGGACATGAGCCCGACTCTACTAAATTTTGCCTACTCTGATTTTTTTCTTCTAGGGTAGGAGTCTTTAACGAGTACCTGACATAGTACAGCCTCGGGACTCGGGGAAGTGCTTATGATTTTTTCTCCTCCAAGATAAATAACCTTAGGATCTCGGTCGGGTTCTAAACCCCCGATTTTTAGCACAGTAGTTGTGAACTCTATCGGATCTTGTGTCCATTGGTATACAGATAGACATTTTTTTTCTTTTCGATTCTGGTAGTTCGATAACATGAAGTGGTGTTGACAATTTAAAATGAACTTTGTGACCGATTGCGTAAGTCTCCCTTCACTCCGTAGATCTGGGGAAGTTACAAATAGAACTTTATTAACGAAAGAAATCTGACCTTTATTAAACTGAAACCTTATTCAAACTGACATTTATTTCAAGTTTATACAACTCCCCTCCCCTTTATGTAACATAAATAATTTTTCGTACAATTCCTTTTTTTAGAATGATTTCTTTTCTTCTTCAGCTATATCCAAGAACATCTAAAAAAATTATTCGTGATGCAAAATCAAGCGACCGATTTGACAAAATATCAGTTAGTTTACATACTTAATTTTGTTTTTGATACATTCAATACATCAGCAGTTATTCTTTGTCTCCCTTCCCACAGGACAACAACCTACCACAACTCCATCCTTATCCAGGCTAACTCCCTCTGGAACTCTCTCCCTCTCCAGATTCGCCATGCTCCTACTCTTCTTTCATTTAAGTCCCTACTTTTCCATTATCTCCTAACTCAGCAAACCTCTGATTCCTGGCTCCTATGAGATGGTTCTCGTCTTCCTATAAGTCTCTCTCTCTACAGGACTTCTGTTTCATCAGTCCAGTTTTTTACAGTTCATATATAACTCATTATCGTTATTATGTTTTACATTATTTTCTTCATTATTTTTTCACTGTTCATTATATTGTTTTACTGATGATTGCCTGTTTTTAACATTTAATGTTTATTCCTAGAGACCTCTTTTATTTTATTTTTATTCTTCTTTACTGGTTGATACTTGTATACTCTTGTTTATTTTTGTATTAAACCACCCCCTAATCTCTCCCCTTCTCTTTGGTCGATTTGGCTGAAGACCAGTAGGGGTCGTCCTTGTAGGGTTCTGGATACGAATATAAAATTTTGTATACATAAATTCATTTTATCTGGAGTTATGTTCACAGACAAACACATATGCCTTTTTTTTTTTTTTTTAATTTTTGCAATCAGGAGGTTGGAAAATTTGAAATTTCGTTAAAACTCCGCATCGAATTTCTAATCGATGACATAACTTGAAAAGTAGTAAAACTCATTAATTCATTTGCAAAATACTTATTATTTAGTAGTCAGAATAATTAGAATTTGTTATTCGCCACCGCTGTAAATATTTCTCATTGGTCTGAGCCAGCCCTACCTAGAAGTGGTCGCGGGTCGGTGGCTTTCCGTATCTGACGTAAATAATGATATGTTTTTTGAACAATTCAGTCTCGTAACCATTTAGTTTCATCAATATCTAATCTTTTAAGTGACTCTTCTTTCTATATAAGATTAGAATATTTACGCATTATGTTTTACAAATCAGCAGTTTCCCAACATTATTTTTAGCTCTTCAAAAAAAACACTTTTGACCTGACTGTTACTACCAGAGCGCTCTTTCGTCGCTCTGGTGGTTATGATCCCATACTATGGGAGTCCTAAATATTGCCTACCCTAAATGTTTAATCACCAGGGAAGCCATCTTTACGCGTCGCTTTACGTCCCTTCTGAAAGCCGGCGTGCTCAAAGTTTTTGTACCTCCTAGATAAAATAAACTAAGGGCCGGATTTCGAACTTGCGATCTCTAGTTCAGTAAGTAAGTACACTAACTCAGCGGCGTTGACTGCGTTTCACTAAGTGAACAATTGAATTTCTTAAAATATCCTTTACTTTCCCAGATAAACGTAGTATAGAAGAAGTTACGTAATCGGTAAAAAATTCCATGTTTACACGCCAATTGGGTTTTCCTATCGCAGGAATTCAATATAGTCGTCGTTGGATTACTTACTTGTACCATGTACTTCCCCAGAACAAAGTAATCAATTCGTTTTCGCTCTCCCTCCAAATATATCAATTAGTTTACATAGATAGAGGTTTCTGAATCCTCATACTAAATTTTTTGTGTCGATATATTCATTACATCGGCACTTATTAGGGATTTGAGTCGAGTCCTCTCCTCTGATCCCGATAGAATGAATATATCGATTATATACATTTATATTGAATATGGAGGGTTGAGAGTGAGAGCAGAAACTTAGACTTAGTTAATTACCAATAATTCAATTTACTAAAGATATACGTATATATTCGGTAATTTACCGACAAGCGAGAGATGTTTTAAGCATGAGGCGAGTTTTGTTAAGAAGTACGCTATAATGACATGTTTTTTATTCTTCGCCCTCAAAAAATTCGCCCCACAAAAAAGTCCTCCAAGACGCGAACCATACACAGTATATAAATATATTCAAGAATGATGCGGTCTGTTGGAATATTTAAGTAACTGTTTGGAAATTCAGATATGAGCCTGTGTAGAACATGGGTTGCCAGCCTTCCCGTTATCCAAGTCTAAAAAAGTCCGTGCACGCATAAGTTGCGTTAAGTTTTGCGAAAGCTATACACAACTTGATTTACTTCCCCAGGTAAATGCAGTATAGGGGATTACATTTTCTAACCCCCTGTTTCCAAAATAAAGAAAAAAAAAAAAATATCCTTTCGATGTGTCTTTGTCTGCGAAAGAATGAATATATCAAGACGAAATTGTATATTTGTATCCACAACCCCATAAGGACGACACATTGATTTTCAGCAATTTGCGTCAGAGAAGGGGGCGATTAGGGGGTTCGAAACCCGGCCGAGGCCTTTAGTTTATTATATCTGGGAGGTCCTTCGGATGGGACGTTAAGCGATGGTCCCGAGCCTGTACGATGTCAGGTACTTGTAAAGACCCCTGCCCTAGTAGTAGAATAACAATTTAGGACTCCCAAAGTAGAGTCGGGCTCATGTACACCAGAGTGACGAAAAAGCGCTCTGGTAGTAGGCGATATGACCTCATACTTAAAGCCCGGGCATGAGTCATAATAACTTATTGTCACCCTCAAAACGTAAATTTAGTTTTCCTCAGTTAATCAACTTCTGCAAAAGTAAACATATATTAATTTTTCTTCCTGCAAATTGTTTTTTATAGTGAGTCCTAATAATTTTTTTGCCAATCGGATCTGCTTTTTTGCAAATATAAGCTATTCAGTACATATTTTGTATCTATATCAATATTGTCCAAGTATTGTATATAGGGCTTTTTCATATGTGATAGTAAGATGTTGTGGGACGAGATTTCTATTATAAGGCTTTTTGGCGAATTGCACTGAAATTGGTTTTGGACGTTTTTTTTTGCTTAGGTAATAATGAATAATAATTATTATTACACAGATTGTCAAATAAGATGTAGTCTGACCTCTCGCAGATTTTCTATTTGTATTAACTAGCCGGCTTTCGAGGTTGCCCTCATCATCAGACAGTCTGATAAATAAATTTTTTTTTAAATAAAAAAAAGAAGTGTTGTGACTCAGATGAGGGACAGGAATAACTTATCTGTCCCCCATCCATGAAATTTTAAATTGTTAAAGTTTTTATATGGTTTTATTTATTTATTTTATTATAAAAAATTTTAAATTTTATTTACTAAAATATTTTAATTAGGTTAATTTCAAAACTTTTTTATTTATCAGTCTGCCTGATAATGAGGGCAACCTGGAAAGCCGGCTAGCTAATACAAATAAAAAATCTGTGAGAGGTCAGACTACATCTTATTTTACAACCTGTGAAATAATCACTTCTCACAAAATCAGTCATCTTCATATTATTGAATAATCATTACTCCTACTCAGCCGTACGCGTACGCATCGCTCAACCAAGTTGCACAACTAGCTGGGGATGTTAATTATGAGATCACAATGATAACGCGTTGTGAACATGTTCAGTTCAAGTCTAGACACTCCAGTTCTAGTCTGAGAAGGACCTCGAGACAACTTGGCAAGCCGGATAACAGGGAGTGTTATTGTATTATAGCTGGGATTATAAAAACTACAATTTTGTTCCGTTGGTATTGTTCCTGTTATCCGAGACACGAGCCTCATGGTATGAAGGCTGGGAGGCATGCAGATTGGTATAATGAGATAGGCGCCTACTTTTAATGCGTCGTGCGCATGCAGACCCCCCCCCCCCCCCCCCCGCCTTCTATATAATGCCGTGATCTGTCCCCACTTTTCCAAAATAGCCCCCCCCCCCCCCCCCCCCCCCCGGTTCTGGTTTATGAGACCTTGTTCATTGTTCTCTCTCGTGATCAACATAAAACAAAAACAAAAAAAAAAAAAGCAACGACCCACTCTTCTTTTTCAAATTTATGGCAACATTTCAGAGGTCTTTTTTCGTGTGGAGTCTACTAAAACTATGGAATGGTTGATGGTGCAAAAACGCAGCCTCCGCTAAAAACAACAGAGCGGTCCCACGTTAGCGGGATGGATGTTTGTGCTGGGGGGGGCAGTTTAGTGGCTGTGTTTTTCATTGTTAGTGTCTTTACAGGGGTTGTTTGTGTCTTACTGCTCCTCGTCTTAATGATTTGTGCCGTTCTCTTGGTTAAACACATTATATATGTGTCTGATCCAGTGTTTTTTTTTATAAACGGCAAAAGTCTTCTACACATTTTTTTTAAAATTTTATATTTACAACTACATACATATATTGATATATATTGTGGTAATGAAAATTATGTAAATGTAAAATAAATAATAATTGAAATAATAAAACTGATAATAATGAAATAATAATAATATGAACAATAAATTACCACATTTCCTGTAGAAATTTTATCTCTTTTCTTTTACTAAATTTTGATTTCTACAGTAGTTTTTCGAAAAGGACCCTAAAAGTTCAAGACGTGCAATTTTGAAGAAAGTGCACGTATATTAAATAAAAATTTAAATTAACAAACTTTTCATTTGAATTTCTAAAGAGATGCCATCTTGTGTTCTAAATTTTGCAAAATAATAAAATTTAATCCAAAGGTTTTCCAATAATCTTACTGGGCCAACAGGGAATATAATTTTCGAGAACAAATATTGGGTTTATTTTCTTAAATCTACATTATTAAAATTAAACATTGAAACAAACAAAAATCGAAGGAAAAAAATCTTAAAAACTAAATTTTTAACACTAATTCAATCTTTTTGTCTGATGTTTTGGGCCTTTCTCTAAAATTAAGTTATATATTTCTGGGCATATATTCTGTACATATAAACAAATAAAAGTACCTTCTTTTTGGATCAGTTTCACCGTCAATACACTTCTATTTAGTTCATTACAACATAAGCATAAACACCACTCTCCATGTTTCACTCAGACCTTCGCCATTCGACCCAGGCCTCGACACTCTACACACACTAAAAAAACAGCTGATGGCCGTGTTGTGTTTTTGACTGGCATTTGTTTTAAATAGAAATTTGCTTTCTATATAAAAATAAATATAATTAATTTTTTAATGTTTATAATTTAATCTTTTCAATGTGTGTATTATTTTTATACATCACAATATACATATATATATAATATACAACAAGCAAATGTGATATATGATTAAATTAAATTATTGGATATTATAAGAGAAATCATTCAGTAATGACACTCCATTATCTTGTGTTTCAGCTGATGAGAGAAATAGAAAATAAAACGAGATTAAAAAAAAATTCGTTGGTGAATCACCGGCAATGTACTTCCCCACAACGAATTAATCAATTAACTTTTCGCTTTCCGTCCTAAACCAGTCGACCGTTGGCGCTAACATTCAACAATTGACTAAATTTCATGACGATATACATTCATTACATCGGCAGTTATTGCGCTTTTTCAGTTGATCCCCCGTCCTTTCTGCCGATTCCGCTGAAAATTAATAAATGTCATCCTTATAGGGTTTTTGAATCATTCTATCGGCAGTTATTAAAGCTTTATGTTAATCCTCCCCCCTAATCTCACTTTCCCTTTGGTCAATTTGGCTGAAAAATAATAGATGTCGTCGTTAGAGGGATTCACATATAATTTTTTTTTTAATATTTTGTATAGCTGGGGAAGTAATAATTAAATGATAAAAGAAAGCTATGACATAAAAAGTATGTAGATGATTGATTCTTCAACCAACTGGTAGGTCTCGAGGCCATTGCCGCCTCAGCCTCCCTCCGAACTGATCTTTACACACTCACTCATCTAACTCTGAGACACTTATGTATCAACACGAAATTTTATATTCTTATCCGAAACACACTAAAGACGACGCTTATTGGTTTTCAGCCAAATCGGCTAAAGGAGAGGGGAGAACAGCGGGGGCTCAACTCAAAAGCCCCAATAAATGTATGAACATGAAATTTTAAATTTAAATTCAAAACCCCGGTAATGATGGCACTTTTTAATTTTTCTGCGAAAATCGGCCGAAGGAAAGGATCAGAGAAGGGGTCTACTCAAAAACCTTAATATCTGCTGATGTAAGTAGGGTTGCCATCCGTCCGGGTTTTTGACTGGGGGGGCTGTCCGGGGTACTTTTTTCAAAATGTCCGGGTTTTTTATTTTTGTTTTTTTTTTTAATTAAAAAGTTCAAAAATTATATAAAAAATGGTTCTATGGATGTATTTTTATTGTTTTCCGCGTATTTGAATGGAATCAATATTTAATTTTAATAATTGCCACTAGGGTGTATCGATACTTTTTTGGGAATCGATTTGTATCTCACCTGTTTATTAACTATATTGTTTTTAGTTCATGCTGTATTTGATTCTCCGAAAAAATTGTCCGTTAACAGTTTTCTTATTCTAAAAATTGCTTGATATAATCAAACATGAGAGGGCGCCGGTAGCTCAGTGGTATGCGTGCTTGACTTCTGAGCTCAAGGTCGTGGGTTCGTAACCCGACCGAGGCCCTTAGTTTATTTTATCTAGGAGGTAAAATAAACTTAAGCACGCCGTCCTTCGGATGGGACGTTAAGCGATGGTCCCGAGCCTGTACGATGTCAGGTACTCGTTAAAGATCCCTCCCTACCCTAGATGAATAAAAATTTAGGATAGGCAAAATTTAGGACTCCCACAGTAGAGTCGGGCATATATAGTATAAATATAGGCAGATAGGTGATATAATAAGGGGGAAGCCAAGCGCTTCCAGGGAAGGGATAAAAGCACTGAGTGCTTAGGTCCCTAGGTGTAAGCACCAGCCCACCACAGATATATATATATATATATATAGAGTCGGGCTCATGTCCACCAGAGTGACGAAAGAGCACTCTGGTAGTAGGCGATATGACCTCGTAGTTAAAGCCCGGGCATGAGTCATAAAACCTAAACCTAATCAAACATGTGGTTTATAATCAAATGTGTATAAAATGAAATATTTTTTGCAAAGATATAAACCTATCCTCACGAAAGATAAATATTTAAGAGTAACACAAGACGGTTATGGAATGTTCCTTGATACTTGGTGTAAGTAACACAAGACGGTTATGGAATGTTCCTTGATACTTGGTGTAAGTAACACAAGACGGTTATGGAATGTTCCTTGATACTTGGTGTAAGTAACACAAGACGGTTATGGAATGTTCCTTGATACTTGGTGTAAGTAACACAAGACGGTTATGGAATGTTCCTTGATACTTGGTGTAAGTAACACAAGACGGTTATGGAATGTTCCTTGATACTTGGTGTAAGTAACACAAGACGGTTATGGAATGTTCCTTGATACTTGGTGTAAGTAACACAAGACGGTTATGGAATGTTCCTTGATACTTGGTGTAAGTAACACAAGACGGTTATGGAATGTTCCTTGATACTTGGTGTAAGTAACACAAGACGGTTATTTAATGTTCCTTGATACTTGGTGTAAGTAACACAAGACGGTTATGGAATGTTCCTTGATACTTGGTGTAAGTATTTAACCTGTAAATCAATTATTTTACATTATTTACATTTTTGATGTAATAATAAATTTATATAAATTTTAAAATATTTAGTAAACAATTTTGAGTCTGATCTGTCCTGGTTTTTAATGAGATAAGTCCTTGTTTTGTCCGGGGTTTTTACCGCTTCAGTCCGGGGTTTCAAAAATTTGAGATGGCAACCCTAGATGTAATGAATGTATGTACCCAAAATTTAGTATGAGAATTCATAAGACCCTATGTACGTCAAATATTCAAGTTTATCTCAAACGGTCGATGTGTTGTGGAAAAAGAGAGCGGAAACTTAATAAATTAATTATGTTCTGGGGAAGTACATTGTCGGTGATTTATTGACATTTTTTCGCTAAAGTTGGAGGGGAGGGGGAAGTATACTTTTTTATTCTTTGTCCAGATATCGCATGTAATCAGCTTCAGATATATTAATATAACTGTTACTCGCGGGGAACCAATGCGCTAACCCGTTGCACTGCTTGCATTTATTATAATCATTTAGCGCTGTGGTGATTCTACCTGACAAGCCCCCTCCCTCGTCTCTCTTCCTTGCCATTGTGTTCAGCCTCTGTACAATGTTCAGAGCTTCACCCTCGATTAACCATCACACACCTCTCTACTAATCGTTTCTAGTTATTATTCAAAGCGAATAATAGGGTACGGTCGAAGACTCGACATCCCTCACTCGCTTTACATCTTTTATCACTTATCCTTATCACTTCAGTAGGCTTAACTAACAATCACTTTTATCTATTAAAAAAATTGAACATTGCTTTAAACTTATATGGACTTCTGCATTACTTAAAGCAAAATGCATAATAACTTAGTTAAATATTTTCTAGAATTGGAGCGAAGGAAGCTTTTAAAAATAATGGGCTATGAATTTTAGCATTTTAGCTAAAATCTGTGAATAATAAGGCGTAAGAGAGGATGCTAGGGTGCAGATCTCCCATGACGATCTTTTAAAAAACAATTCAGTCCAACCCCTCTCTGCCGAGTCATTTCCCATTGTACTTCAACAGCGGGAATAAATAAAGTAAGTTTTCGCTCTCCCTCTGAACATAATTTACTAATTCGCTTGAAAATTAATAGGTGTCTTATTCAGGAATTTCTGAATCGTCATACCTTTCATGTTGACCCCATTCATTACATTGACAGTTTTTAACTGAAAATTAATAGGTGTCGTTGTTATGTTACACAAATAAAATTTCGTTTTGATACATTCATTCTATCGGGAGGTATCGTAATTACAGAAGAAGTTTTTTTTGTTCTTTTTTGAAATCAGGGGTCGGAAAACATGAAATGTCTGAAAACATCCAATTTCTTACAAGTTACATAACTGGTATAACTGGGGTCTCTCGTTAAGTATATACTTTATTTGTCTAACCAAGGATATGTTATTTTTAAATTGACCTTGACCAGACCTTTAATACAATACGCTATTCAATAGTTTACTATTAAAAAAATAAATATATATATTATGGCGTTCAGAAATTATTTACTCTAAGTATATCCATTTCGTTTCTTAAACTTCTCTGGGATGTTCTACTGTTGGTTGTTTCTGGCATTTCTTCCAGAGGTCTCTTCTTAATTTTTTGGACAATATTTCGGGACACTTATACGTTCCTTGTGAACCGTTCATAGTGACCAGAAGAACGGACGTGTAAGTGTCCTGAAATATTGTCCAAAAAATTAAGAAGACATCTCTGGAAGAAATGCCGGAAACAACCAACACTATATCCATTTCCCCGATTTTTTTTTTTAACATACTTTCTCAATAACTTTAAAACGATGTACTACTATTCATTATTTGAAGAGAACCCAAATATCCTTATACCTCTGGCACCCCCTTCCAAAATGTATATACGCCAAGTAGCCTATCCATTTCCCCAGATCATCTTGAATATTTGTAGAAAACATCGTGATTCTACAATAATCTAAATGCCATTCTGAAATTAACACACTTACCATTTAAGTTTTGTTTTTCCTTTGGGATATATTTTCTTATTTAAATTATGTTTTTCTTGTATATTATAACCTGTCTAATATATATTTTTTATTATTTTTCCAGGTAAGCTCCAGATTTCCAGTATTGTCTCTGGGAGCTGTAAAAATCCCCCTTCTTTATTGGTAAGTTATTGGTTTGCGTGACTACTTGTCAACTTTTTATCTCTTAAATTGTTACCTTGATAAAAATTTATTACGTCCAATACACTTTTTTCTATAATAAATTCAACCTGACTTAAGAACATTAGTCCAACAAGAAAGATTGCTCCAATTCACTATTGCCTTTAATTTTAAATTATTTTTATTTTTTTGATCCGTCAGAGAATTAATACAGAAATTATTCAAATATTTATCCTAGAAAATAAAAAATCAGCTTATGACCTACGGAAACTAATAGCATATTTTAATTTGAGGTGTCGTTCGAATGGTTACTTCGTATCAACGGAAGACGCTAAAATGAATCCGGGTCGAAACTGCAAGAAAGAGAGTGTCAGCCCCCAGGTCTCCATACCGCCTCATTCTCTGCCTTCTTCTGCCAGTCTTCACAAATAACAGAATTCCCCAGATATACAAAGTATAGGGGAAGTTATGTAATCGGTCAAAAATTCGATGTGAAATTTTCAACGGAATGTTTTCCCCGAGCTCCTGATTCCAAATTCGAAAAAAAAATGAGTCCGGGTGTGTCTGTCTGTGAACACGATAACTCCCGGTAGAATGGATGTATCGACACGATATTTTATATGTTTGACCTGAACCCTAGAAGAACGGAACTTAACAATTTTCAGCCAAGTAGGTAAAAGGAAAAGGGGCTTAACTCAAAAACTGCAACAACGGCCGATGTAATAAATTTATCGACACACAATTTTTAGTATGAGAATTATACAGGATACTCCTATGTAAGTCAAGTATTGAATATTATCGCGAACGGTAATATGGTTTTAGAGGGAGGGGTAAATCACCTTAGTTGGAAACGTTTCCTTGTTTTTGTAGTTCATGCGCGGGCTTTAAGTAGAGATTCGTATCGCCAGAGAGCTATACTGAGTCTTAAATGTTGCTTTCCCAGATTTAAGGGCATACCTGATCATCGCAAAGGCTCGGAATCATCCGAAGGTCGGCGTAGCTCAAAGACGATGTTCCCACACGTTACTTTCCTGGCGCCTATATATTCCATGATGTTTTTGCTCTTGGGAGGGCATTTGGCAGGAGTGGTTTGGTTGCCCCTTGATTAGACCCTATATGCCCTATATTTGCCAGGAGGGGTTTGGTTAGCTCTTGATTAGACCCGATATGCCCTATATTTGCTTGGAGTGGTTTGGTTAGCCCTTGATTAGACCCGATATGCCCTATATTTGCCTGGAGTGGTTTGGTTGGCCCTTGATTAGACCCGATATGCCCTATATTTGCCAGGAGTGGTTTGGTTGACCCTTGATTAGACCCGATATGCCCTATATTTGCCTGGAGTGGTTTGGTTGGCCCTTGATTAGACCCGATATGCTCTATATTTGTCAGGAGTGGTTTGGTTGGCCCTTGATTAGACCCGATATGTCCTATATTTGCCTGGAGTGGTTTGGTTGGCCCTTGATTAGACCCGATATGCTCTATATTTGTCAGGAGTGGTTTGGTTGGCCCTTGATTAGACCCGATATGTCCTATATTTGCCTGGAGTGGTTTGGTTGGCCCTTTATTAGACCCGATATGCCCTATATTTGCACTTGTTTGCCCTATTATGTGCCCTCGGTCCTTCTCTGATAATGAGTCCCGTCTATCTTCGCTTCTTTGGCTCCCCTCCACAGAAACAAATTGGACAGCCCATTCTCTTCTCTAATAAGGGGATGTAAAACCAAATCTAGTGGAAATAAGACGATCCTCCCAGATTAAATTTAGTTGACTGAGACAAACTTTGTAATAAATCACCAGACAAGAGGAAATTCCGGTTCTTATCATTCTCAAAAGCGCTATTTTAAAGGCACTTCGATCATGAATTTATATCGATTTTTCATGAAGAATAATTAACTTTTCTATTGAGAAATGTTAGGTTACTTCCCCAGCTCAACGTAATCTGATCATTCATTTTTCTACAAAATTCCATATTTTCGGTGAATATGCCGAATTCGATGAATATCGTTAGATTTTGTTATAGGTTTTCAATGGTTAAATGAGCTAAATTTCGTGTAGATATATTCATTTTACCGAATGTTAATCATGTCTACAGACATGTATAAAGCCATGACATTTTGATTGATAGAGTCGACAGAATCTTTACAATGTTGTCGAAAGTCGAGGTTCTGTCATGTGAAGAAAAAAAATAAAACAGAGTATTTTTCTTCTTGTTTGTTATATTATGTTAGGTCCTGAAGAAGGAAATAAACAATTTTCAATTGTTGAGTTTTTTCTCTGTACTTCATCAGCTTGTTTCACTGGAAACTCATGTTTCATGTGTGTTTGCCTACACGAAATTTTGTATCTTTTGATCCAGAATCCTATGAGGACGATGTATACTGATTGTTTTTGCCAACCCGGAAGGTCATGCCTACTACCAGAGCGCGCTTTTGTCGCGATGAGATCGACTCCACTATGGGAGTGTTAAATGGGGCCTACGCAGGTCTGGTTTTATATCTGACATCGCACTCGGGACCTACCTGGGAGGGATTCTCAATAGTCCTTGTATCTGCAGATTTTCAGCTAAACTGATTGATGAGGAGAACTGTTTCAGTGGGAGAGTGGAAACATTGCCGGTTCATCACTCTTGGCTGATTTGATTCGGTTTGAGGATTAGAAGGAAGAGGAGAGGAGATTTGTGAATCTTGGCATGTCTACCAGCAGTCAAGTTTAAGAATAGATTTATTTAAAAAGTCATTAAAGCCGGGAAGGGATGGGGGGAGCCTGTTTTAAACTGCATACTCGATGCATTCCCTCGACCCACCCCATTTCCAACTTTAGACAGAATCCGTCGATACCCCCACTGGAAGATTTACTGTGCTAACTTGAGAACTCTTGAAGAACAATACATTACCATAGCGTGGCAGACATTACTTTTCTTATCCAAGTTACCTTACAAAGCCCAATTCAGGCAATTCACAAAGTGGTTAAGAATTTTTTTTATTTATTTTTTTTTCGGATACGTAATTATCATAAGAACAAATAGGATATGTCCTAAAGAAGAAAATGTTGACACTCTCCCGTTGATCCTTTTAGTGAAGCAGTACAGACTGGTTACTGTCTTCCGGCACTTCTTCCAGATATGTCCCTTCTTCGGGTCAATAATGTACTTGTTTTTGTCTAATTTACTGTGTTCTGTGACCCGGTGGAGGGATGTAGAAGTGTCCCGAAGTATTCTCAATCTTGAAGACACCTCTGGAACAAGTGACGAAAGAAAGTTACCAACAATCAACTCAGGGAAGTCTGTGACACATGGAGTACAGGTTCTCCTGTTGTCCAAAAAGCCAGCAAACACAAATCGATCCTTTTAGATCGTCAGGAGTTTCGAGTTTTGTCTGGTCATTTCGCGAATTGCCTGAACGGTAACCTATCGCCCATTGACGGCAACATGTATAAATTCGATCGCGAGTTTGAAACCCGGACGAGGTAGCCTTTTTATCTGGGAGATGAAAAAACCTTGAGCACGCCGTCCTTCGGATGGGACATTAAACGATGGTTCCGAGCCTGTACGATGGTAGGTACTCGTTAAAAAACCCCTACCCTAGTAAAAATTTAGGATAGGCAACAGGATCCATCCGAAGCTCTTCCAAGATTCTCCATTGTAGATGTCCCCAATTTAAAGTCCTTTTAACAGTTTTCTCATTAGTTGTGCCCCAAACTCTTATCTGTTTTCAAAATTTCAAATTTCTAGCTCCATTGGAAGTCAAAAAAATACATAAGTATGTATGTTTATAAGATGTTGACATATAGTATTTGAACCTTTATAAGTAGTTCTTGTTTCTCATGCACCTAGTTGCAGTTTTTGCATACTGAGCTTATCGCGATTGTAACAGTATTCCTGAAATCCGAACCCAGCCTACAAGAACGCACCTATTTACGGTCTGTATTTATCTACTACTTCAGATCTTCATATCGGAATGTAACTGCACTTTTCCAGATTTATGTTCGAATTTCTCTTCTATATCTTCAGAATTATTCTTTAATTTATAAGTTTCTCTACACATTACAGATGTGTCATGTATCTTTGAAATTCTATCTTGAAATGTACTGTTCTAAGCATTTCACCTGATTTATTATAGACATTTCTATTTTATTCGTTGAACCCATTGGACAGGTCTACTTCATAGTGTCTTGAGGAGCTGAGTTTACAGACAATTTACAGTCTGTCTTCCCATAACTTACGAACTCCGCTTCAGTGTTTTGCTTGAGAGTCGCTGAACCAATAGTTTCCATAGAACAGTATATCAAATTTGATCGAAATCGATCCTCTATGATCGATATAATATGGAGAACGACAGACATAATAGTCCTAACTTTTGCTTACCCTAAACTTTTATTCACTTAGGATAGGGGGTAAGGGGTCTTTAACGAATACCTGACATCGTGCAGGCTCAGGATCATCGCTTAGCGTCCCATCGAAAGGACGACATGCTTAAGGTTGTTTTCAAGATAGGCCCTCGGCCTGGTTTCGAACCCACGATCTTGAGCTCATGGTTAAGGAACTATTGAAAACGATGCCCCTCCCCTGTTCATAATTTTTGGTATTTTTTATGTATTATGTTGGACGTTAAACTAAATTTCTTATAATATAGGCAGCTATTATTTGTTGTAAATATATCGTACAATTTTACAGTATAACAATGCAAAAAATAAAAAAAAAAATTATTTTGAATTTTGAAACATAATAATAAAATAATGTATGCCGTTGGTATAGAGTCTATAGAGCGTATGTCCAGTCTGTAGACACCATACTATAGACATTCTCCAGAAACGGTCTCATTTTGATCCTGAGGTCCTAAAACATAAAAAAAAAAATTAAAAAACGGAAAAATCCAGGTTCGCATTTTGCCATGATAGCATAACTTTCCCTACGGGAAAGTAAAGAAAATATCCCTTAGAAAATCTGGTATCCTTGAAGAGTAAGCCTCTTAGATGTAATAATAGGAAAGGTCTGAACCCTGAGGGGGGGGGGGGATCATATTTCGGATTACTGGAAGTTCCAGAGGGGGGACTTTGTGAGTTTTTTAGTCTGGAAGGGGCAGTTGCGAAATATTAATCCAGGGAGGACCGGTATAGAAACCCTTATATCATCTTAAACAGATGTAAATCCTTCTATTATTGTAAATATAAATATGAACTGGGGGGGGGGGGGGGGGGGGGGGGCGACTCAAGTGGAAGGTTGAGGCCGTTGGCCCTACTGTTTGTTTATAGGCACTTGAAAAAAACGTAAAGGGGGAGAATGGGGGGTTGGGGGGGGGGGGGGGGGGGGGGCATCTCACGAATTTTATAGGGTCTAGACGTCTTAATCGTAGCCTGTCTGTCTGAATGTCTGAGGTTAGGTCTCAAAGCTGCTCTGTCTAACCTGGGGCGTTCGTTCTCTATACAGACCAAGTTAGTGCGTTACCGACCAAAAGAGATCTACGATACAAAAATATCCAACAAATATTTACACATACACAAATATATCATGTAATTTACAGAGCGCCGGTAGCTCAATGGTATGCGTGCTTGTTAACTGAGCTCAAGATCGCGGGTTCGAAACCCGGCCGAGTCCCTTAGTTTATTTTATCTGGGAGGTAAAAGAAAAAGATGTCAGCTACTCGTTAAAGACCACTACCCTAGGTGAATAAAAATTTAGATTAGGCAAAGTTTACGACTCCCATAGTAGAGTCCAACCATAGTGACGAAAAAGCGCTCTGGTAGTAGGCGATATAACCTTGTATTACACTTCCCCAGGTCTACTAAGTACTAGGGGTTATTATATAATCGGTGTTGAGTTTTCACCGGATTTCCAAAAATGAAAAAAAACATTTCCTATTTGCCTGTGTCAGTGAAAAAGATCTCTTTATTTATAATATATCGATACGATACGAAATACGAAAAATAGCCGAAGTAATGTATGTATCGAGCAAATTCAAAACTTGAAAGGGACAATAGATATAATTTTTGAGCCAAATTGGCCAATGGGTAGTGTGAGATCAGGGGAGGGGTCCAACTCAAACTATCGATTTAGTATGATGACGTATAAGTCCCTGAATAAAATACTTATTGATTTTCAACCAAATCAGTAAATTGATTTGAGAGGAAGAGTAGAAACGTTTGATTAATTCTCGCGGGAGAAGGAAACTGTCTTGATTCACGTGTACTACAACCAGTTTGTTGGATATTTTTGTAAATTATACATAATATCAATAGATATATTAAAAGTAATTGTTAATTTTTTTTTTGTTTTGAGTATATTTTTACTATACGAAGTATAGGTGAAGTTATATAATCGGTCATAAATTTGTTTTTGGTGAAATTTAATGTTTCTCGTGATTCTGAAAATAAAAAAATAGAAATGCTTTCTGTGTGTGTGTGTGTGTGTGTGTTTGAACACGTTAACTCCCCATAAAATGAAGTTATATAATCGGTCATAAATTTGTTTTTGGTGAAATTTAATGTTTCTCGTGATTCTGAAAATAAAAAAATAGAAATGCTTTCTGTGTGTGTGTTTGAACACGTTAACTCCCCATAAAATGAAGTTATATAATCGGTCATAAATTTGTTTTTGGTGAAATTTAATGTTTCTCGTGATTCTGAAAATAAAAAAATAGAAATGCTTTCTGTGTGTGTGTGTGTGTGTTTGAACACGTTAACTCCCCATAAAATGAAGTTATATAATCGGTCATAAATTTGTTTTTGGTGAAATTTAATGTTTCTCGTGATTCTGAAAATAAAAAAATAGAAATGCTTTCTGTGTGTGTGTGTGTGTGTGTTTGAACACGTTAACTCCCCATAAAATGAAGTTATATAATCGGTCATAAATTTGTTTTTGGTGAAATTTAATGTTTCTCGTGATTCTGAAAATAAAAAAATAGAAATGCTTTCTGTGTGTGTGTGTGTTTGAACACGTTAACTCCCCATAAAATGAAGTTATATAATCGGTCATAAATTTGTTTTTGGTGAAATTTAATGTTTCTCGTGATTCTGAAAATAAAAAAATAGAAATGCTTTCTGTGTGTGTGTGTGTGTGTGTGTGTGTTTGAACACGTTAACTCCCCATAAAATGAAGTTATATAATCGGTCATAAATTTGTTTTTGGCGAAATTTAATGTTCCTCGTGATTCTGAAAATAAAAAAATAGAAATGCTTTCTGTGTGTGTGTGTGTGTGTGTGTTTGAACACGTTAACTCCCCATAAAATGAAGTTATATAATCGGTCATAAATTTGTTTTTGGTGAAATTTAATGTTTCTCGTGATTCTGAAAATAAAAAAATAGAAATGCTTTCTGTGTGTGTGTGTGTGTGTGTTTGAACAAGTTAACTCCCCATAAAATGAAGTTATATAATCGGTCATAAATTTGTTTTTGGTGAAATTTAATGTTTCTCGTGATTCTGAAAATAAAAAAATAGAAATGCTTTCTGTGTGTGTGTGTGTGTGTTTGAACACGTTAACTCCCCATAAAATGAAGTTATATAATCGGTCATAAATTTGTTTTTGGTGAAATTTAATGTTTCTCGTGATTCTGAAAATAAAAAAATAGAAATGCTTTCTGTGTGTGTGTGTGTGTGTGTTTGAACACGTTAACTCCCCATAAAATGAAGTTATATAATCGGTCATAAATTTGTTTTTGGTGAAATTTAATGTTTCTCGTGATTCTGAAAATAAAAAAATAGAAATGCTTTCTGTGTGTGTGTGTGTGTGTGTGTTTGAACACGTTAACTCCCCATAAAATGAAGTTATATAATCGGTCATAAATTTGTTTTTGGTGAAATTTAATGTTTCTCGTGATTCTGAAAATAAAAAAATAGAAATGCTTTCTGTGTGTGTGTGTGTGTGTGTTTGAACACGTTAACTCCCCATAAAATGAAGTTATATAATCGGTCATAAATTTGTTTTTGGTGAAATTTAATGTTTCTCGTGATTCTGAAAATAAAAAAATAGAAATGCTTTCTGTGTGTGTGTGTGTGTTTGAACACGTTAACTCCCCATAAAATGAAGTTATATAATCGGTCATAAATTTGTTTTTGGTGAAATTTAATGTTTCTCGTGATTCTGAAAATAAAAAAATAGAAATGCTTTCTGTGTGTGTGTGTGTGTGTGTTTGAACACGTTAACTCCCCATAAAATGAAGTTATATAATCGGTCATAAATTTGTTTTTGGCGAAATTTAATGTTTCTCGTGATTCTGAAAATAAAAAAATAGAAATGCTTTCTGTGTGTGTGTGTGTGTGTGTTTGAACACGTTAACTCCCCATAAAATGAAGTTATATAATCGGTCATAAATTTGTTTTTGGTGAAATTTAATGTTTCTCGTGATTCTGAAAATAAAAAAATAGAAATGCTTTCTGTGTGTGTGTTTGTGTTTGAACACGTTAACTCTCCATAAAATGAATATACTGGAACAAGAAATTTTATATGTGTATCCAGGAGCCTATAAGGACGACACCTATTGATTTTCGGACGGGGGAGGGGGTGCAGGGCGGGGCTTAACACATAAAGTCTAATAACTGCCGATGGAATGAAATTGTGTATCATGATTGAGAAGTACCAGGACAACTATATTGACTTGAGCCCAGAATGACTGAAAAGAGGTAAATAGATAGTGTAATAAAGATAGGTGAGAGTTAGATGATTTTCTGCAGGAAGTTTGCCGTTTTTTTTAAGGAATTAGGAAGTTTCGGACGAACCAGGGTGCGGTTAATGCCAATCGGAGAATCATGTTTTCAATGATTAATAGAGCCTACAGTATCTTTTCAATGTAGAAGGAAGTCGAGGTTCTGTCGTGTAAATGAAAATTCATTATTGGGCCAACGTTTCGGAAACTATTTATTTCCTTCTTCAGGGCCTTATAATGACTTGAGTGGATGTGTGTGGTGAAGGTGTTCAGAGTTTGTGTGAAACCATAAAATAAGGCCCTGAAGAAGGAAATAAATAGTTTCCGAAACGTTGGCCAAATATTGAATTTTCATTTACACGACAGAACCTCCAATTTCTTCTACATTGTTTTCAAATCTTCAAAGTTTTCGAAGAATGATGCAGTTGTACTTAAGTGGCGATCTTCTGTTGAACTTGAGTTGCACTAGCCTGGTTTGCGCTTGCGTGGTGATTCTACGTTTAGAGGCAGAGTGAAAAATCAGTTGATTACACATAATTTGAGCTGGAAGAGTACCATCAACTATGACTTTTTTTGCGCAGGCGCACTCTCCAGTAATCCTAGTTTTTATTTTTTAATATAAATATTTATAATAGTTATTTCTGTTGGTGGGTATAGAATCAGGGACACAACAATCCTTTATGGTTAGCCCAACGTTTTGTTTATCTTCTGTTAGATAGTGGCGATAACGACATTCTTGTTGCATTTGTAATACATATGTAAATATTCAAACCGTGTCAAATTAGTTATTTTGACTCATATCCGGGCTTTAACTACAAAGTCATATCGCCTAAAGTTATTCACATCTTCAATGGAGAATCTTGGATGAGCTTCGGATGGATCCTGTGCCAGGATCGTGTTGCCTATCCTAAATTTTTATTCACCTAGGGCAGGGGTCTTTAACTAGTACCTGACATCGTACAGGTTCGTGACCGTCGCTTAACGACCCATCCGAAGAACGGCGTGTTCAAAATTATATTTTGAAATTTGTTGCTATGCGTTTTTAGACATTTTTCTCCTTAGGTCATATTGGTCTTATCTCAAATCTGAGGACCTATAAGCGATAAGAAATTTAATAAGAAACATGTTAGGTAAGAGCCAATTTGTCGATAGGTCCAACCAACCGGCATGAATCAAGCAAAGTTCTGAAAACAAGTGTTCAAAAAATCATTTTAGGACGGTTTTCGGCCTATATCTTACAAACCGGGCGACCTTTGTAATTGTATGTTGAAAAAACTTTGTTTATATTTGTCCTATCTTAAATCTATGTGAATTTTTTTGGTTGAAAATTGAATAAGGAATACTTTTGGTAAAATCCAATTTTTCATTAGGACTAACCGTTTTCGTGTAACTCAAGCAAACATCCGAAAAAACAAAAAACATTAAGGCATAGTCAAGGTCCTCGCCGTAGATTTTCCGTGAAAGCGTCGGGATAATGTCATTTTTCATTTTCTTTTCGATGCTACCATAGTTCTTGCATTTGCTCGGCACTAGAATTTTTAGGTTTTTTAAATTCCTTTTGATGCGAGCTTTCCTCTGATTTGCGGTTTCAATATTTCCGCGCATATTTACGATTCATATGAGACGGACATCTTTAATTTTTTTGCAATTTTCAATTTAATACCGATTTTTACATATATTTCGGCGAATATTTTTATTGTTTTAGTTTGAGTCCTAGTAGTGCTCCTCAAGCTCTTTACGATGAATGACACCCGAATCAACGTCCTATCTAAACGCGTTATCACGCCACACTAATTTCTAATTTTACACAACGCTAATTCGCAACAATCATCCGCCGGCGCCCACAGTAGCCCGATAACGTCACAGGCAAAACAAACACGTACAGACATGCTCTATCCATTGTGACCTCAACCGTTGTTATCGCATTATTAGTCTCGTAGTTATTATCGATTGAAATCTGACGGTATTTTGTAACACAAGAAAGTTTGACCGGCTATCACTGTGCCTAACGAGCGAGTAGACGTTTTTACGTCAAAATTGTTTTCAGAACAACATGTTAGAACGGTTTTCGACTTATATCTCGCAAACCGAATGACCTTTGAAAAAAGGGATTGCATAGAGTAACAATATTCATTTTCATTCACTCCTATAGATTTAGAAGGTACCTAATAATGAAGGTATCATTAATAATGATGCAAACATAATTTATTTATTCCAAAAACTGGATTTACACGATTAATGCAAAAGTAAAAAAGTGCTGTCCTGAAAAGTTACGAATTTAGACTTACCAATTTATTCCCTATGGCCAAAGAACTAATCACAGATATACACGAGAAACTATACTGAATCCACTGACCTCTTCCCTTCTACCGATTGTGCTAAAAATTAATAAGTGTTGTCGAAATTTTTTTCGTATCTAGAGGTCGGAAAACATGAAATTCTGTTGAAAACTTCGCCTCAGATTTTTGACCGATTAAATAACTTCTCCAAACTGTGTACAGTTGGGGAAGTAAACATTTCAAAACATCATCAAAAATGTAAGTTGTGTAAATACTGGATAAGTACCAAAAATTCATAATATTTCTCTGGCTCTTTTCAGAGTGCGGCAGGTTTCTGAAACTCTCACCCAGAGAAGGCACATTAATTTAGATATAATAACTATACTTATTTATATTAATGTGCTACATAACTCGTTGTCATGTTATAATCATGCGACAATCTGTTGAAATTCAAATTTAACATGGATAAATTGTGAGTTGATTTCGGGCCTGGCATTAGTGTACCCGGAGGCTAAGGTTTGGGCTCAAGATGAAATTCAGAATGTTAAAGGTCTATTTTTTTATTTTATTTTATTTTTTAAAATATTATATTCTAACTCATCAATAATTTATGGCACATGCATATCATTAAATGATGTGTTTTTACAAGCTTTTTATTTTAGCTTCAGGCTCAGAAGATGGAAATACATTTTTTATTTTGTGGTTGATTGCTCGCTCCATTCATTCAATTTTGTATTGTTAAAATTAATAATTAAGGACATATGAGCGAATTTTCTGTCTCGATGAAACCTGTTCTCACGGTTTGATAGACTTTTCATTCATATTACACACTGAGTATGCCCCCCTTCCTCTCATAAATCATTCAAGTGCAGCTGCATCTTTGAAGGAAGTGCATTTTTTGCCTAGACCTGTTTGACTTGTTCACTGCACTAATACTGCACTACTAAACTGACAATTTACAATGTCGGAAAGTTTTAATACTAAAGAAAAAATTTCCGTTTTGTTGCTCGAAATTGAGAAAATTTATTTAATTAATTTTTACTTTTTTATACCTACAGTGTAAGGAAGTATTGTAATCGTGCGAAAATCCGAGATCGAGTTTTCAAATGATTTTCACGTTTCAAGGTCCCCTGAATGTGTTTTGACCATTTTCGCGATGATGTATGTCCGTCTGTGTTTGTGATTGAAAAGTGTTGTGAGCTCTCTACCGCAAAAACGATTGTAGCTATGAACTTGAAATTTGGAATGAAGGGGTCACATGTGCTAACTTAGATCTGAATAACTCTAAATTAAATTAGTTATTACGACTCCGAGGCATTTAACTTCAAGGTCATATCGCCTACTACCAGATCGCTCAATAAATGTAAAGACGTATCGACATGAAATTTTATGATGAATGATAAATCCCTGAATAAAGACAGCTATCCATTTTCAGCTAAATCGGTTGATTGGTTTTAGAGGGAGAGCGAAAACAATGCATTTTTTTTTTTTTTTTTTTTTTTTCCTCGTGCTCATTAAAGTACAATTTTCTAACAACTCATCCGAAAAGTGTATACCCACAATTTTCCCATGGACAGCAGCGGGAATTGGATTGGTAACATTCTGTCCATATTCGATAAGCCATTCCATTGACACCTCGGGTTGGTATATACCCAATTCCCCATGTGGTATATGTCCATATAGGCACCACACCCATATATACCCATTTCCAATGTGACTAAGATTAGCTATCGATAGGGTCCAATGAACCAGACATAGCACTTTTTTTTTTTATACTTCCCCGTCTTTGCAAAGTATAGGGGAAGTTATGTAATTGGTCGAAAATTCAATCTTGAATTTTCATATATATAGTCTAAAAAATCACCGGCTATGTACTTCCCCTGCAAGAACTAGTAGATTACGTTTTCGCTCTCCCTTCAAAGCCTTACACAGCGCCTTTTGAATCCTCATACTAAATTTTGTGTATGTACTTTCTTTACATCGGCAGTTATTGGGATTTTGGGATATCTCTGGTCCCCCCTTCCCCTTGACCGATTTCGCGGCAAATTATTAGTTGTGATCCACATGAGGTTTTGAATTTAAATATAAAATTCCACGTCGATACATTCATTACATCGGTATATACAGTGATTTTTGAGTTTGAGTCCCCTGATAATTGATAGGGCTTTTAATTTAAATATGAAATTTCGTGTCAATACATTCATTATAACGACAGTTATCGTGTATACAGACGTACAGATATGAAATTCCGTTAAATATTCCTCTATAGTTTGTGTAGTTGGAGAAGAAAAAATATGTTGTCTATGTGCATATTACACGAAACTTTATATGTTTGATCAAAACGCCTTAAAACGACACGTTTGATTTTCAGTCATATCCCTAAAAACTGCCGGTGTATCGACATGAAATTTTGTATGAAGATCCCGAAGTCTCTGGAGTTAAGTACCTATCGATTTTCTGGCAAATCTGTCGATTGGTTTTCGAGGGAGAGCAAAAAACAATATATAAACAGCTTTTAGTTATAGGTTAGGTTTTATGACTCATGCCCGGGCTTTAACTACGAAATCGCCTACTACCAGAGCGCTCTTTCGTCACTCTGGCCCGACTCTACTGTGGGAGTCTTAAATTTTGCCTACCCTAAATTTTTATTCACCTTGGTTAGGGGTCTTTAACGAGTACCTGACATCGTACAGGCTCGGGACCATCACTTAACGTCCCATCCGAAGGACGGCGTGTTTAAGTTTATTTTACCTCCCAGATAAAATAAACTAAGAGCCTCGGTCGGGTTTCGAACGAGTTATATATTCATAAACTTTTTTTATAATTAAATTTTTTTTTTCGACAAGAAATATTTTTATGAAATACTAATATTTTCTCCAAAATTTTATATTTTTTCGAGAAAACTTCGACTGACCAAAGACGTATAAAGTTATTTTCAACTTTCCGAACCAACAAAATCACAGCTCATGTCCATGATGAACAGAGTACTCGACACGACTAAGGACATTTTCAGAAGTTCCACGACATAATATAGTATGCAACTTAATATGCAATATGAATATTTTAATTTTTTTTTTTTTTTTTTTTTTCACCTTTATTACATAATTTCCAACTATGAAATATATCACAACAAGGAAATATAATCACAAAGAAAAACAGAAATACCACTTGAGTCTCTTGATGAGACGGCTGGTCAATACCACCGCCTCCTCAGGGGTCCTCCTCAGGCAGGAGGTCACGCGGCCAACGACGATTCAGTCGCCGAGGAGGCCCGCCCGGCAAGGACCGGACCGACATGGCTTCCACCAGTGTATTCGGATGTGACGTGAACTTGTTGTGCAAATTTGTGTATAATTGTTGTCTAACTTCGTGTAAGAATGGTATGTTCAGGTCATGATGTAATGTTATGTTTGATACGTAGTAAGGGCATTGTGTGATTGTTCGGAGGATTTTATTTTGAATGGCTTGAATTCTTTTTGTGTGTGAGGGCTTAGCTGAACCCCAGAGCTGAACGCCATACGTCCAGATAGGCCTGATAACGGTCTTGTAGACACCCAGTTTGTGGTTGAGGTGAAGTTGAGATCGCTTGTCTAGTAGTCTTTTGAGTAGTCCAAATCGCCGTTTCATTTTCTGTCGAGTCTGTGTAACATGTTTATTCCATGTCAGTCGTCTGTCAAGATAGAGTCCTAAGTATCGTACGTCTTTGTCATGTTTTAGAGGGACATTATTCAGCCATACAGTTGGGCAGTCACCGCGCCTCAAGGCGAATGTAACATGAAGGGATTTGATCTCATTTATTTTCACCTTCCACAGACGCAACCAACCCTCTAGAAGGTGTAAGTGCTCCTGCAGAGATTTGGATGCGTCCCCAGCCGATTTATTAGTAGCTAAAATTGCTATGTCATCGGCGTAGGTGGCTAACACCGTCTCAGGCGATGTTGGGATGCTGGATGTGCTTGCAACATAGAGAAGTGGACCCAGAATGCTCCCCTGTGGGACACCAGCTCTTATGGGTTGAACGTCAGAGTGGACACTGCCCTGTCTGACCTGGAAAAAACGATCATCCAGGTAAGAGCGGAGAAGACGATAATAACCGTCAGGGATCACATGTTTCAGCTTATACAGCAGCCCAACATGCCAGACACGGTCGAAAGCTTGACTCACATCCAAAAATGCTGCGGAGCAATAACACTTCCTTTCCAAAGCAGAGGAAATCTCATCAACTAATCTGTGACATTGTTGAAGTGTTGAGTGTTTCTGTCGGAATCCGAACTGATGATTCGGAATAAGGTCGTGTTCTTCGAAGAGAGGTAATAGGCGGCTAAGAAGAATTTTTTCAAAGAGTTTAGAAGAAGTGGGAAGAAGACTTATGGGGCGGTATGAAGAGAGTAAGTGTTTAGGTTTATCTGGTTTCGGAACTAAAGTAATGATAGAAAATTTCCAAAGAACTGGGAAGTAGGAAAGGCGAAGGATGCAATTGTAAATGTAGGTAAGAAAGATGACAGCTTTGCGCGGAAGATTTTTCAACACTCTGGCAGTAATGAGATCATAGCCAGGGCTCTTCTTGTTGGGAAGCTGAAGGATAGCCTGCTGCACCTCAGACGGAGTGATGGGTTTCGGCGGTAAACTCAGTTGTAGAGGTGTGTTGAGGAAATCGTGTATGTGTTTATGAAGTGGATGATGAATGTCATGGGGTGTAAAAGTGTCTGTTAAGTGTTGAGAAAATAATTGTGCTTTTTCCTCGTCCGATTTAGCCCATGTTCCGTCCGGGTTTTGAATGGGAAAGGAGGAGGAAGAAAAGTTCAGTAGACGTCTGGTTGCTCCCCACAGAGATCCATCGTCAGTGGCTAGTGTGTCAGTGTAAAGTGAAAACGTTTCGGCTTTGTATTGTGCTATAGCTGTTTTGAGTTCGTGTGTGAGTCTATTGAGTCGCGTTTTGATGGATGGGTATCTATGTATTTGCCACTGACGACGACATCTGCGCTTCTCAACCAGCAGCCTTCTAATGTGCTGTGGTACGTTGTGTGTGTGTATGTGGACAGGCTGAGCGGAGGTGCTACTGCTCCATGCCGCCTCCTGAAGTGTTGTTGTGAAAGAGTTCACTGCATCATCCAGGTCATGAGGTGCTTTCAGGGTGACTGACAGATTAAGTCTGTCTGTCACAATATCTCTGAATCTGTCCCAATCAATGAGCCCTGAAGTGAGGGAGGGTCGGGGTGTCTTCTGAATAGGTTGGGAGTCTAGGGTAAAAATTACTGGAGAATGGTCTGATGTTAAGTCGGGAATTATTTCTAATGATGTATAGGGGAAGAATTTCGAAGCTACAAAAAAGTCTAGGATATCGGGAAGTTTTCTTCTGTTAGTTGGCCAATATGTGGGTTCTCGGGGGGAATAGACTCTGTATCGTCTGTCCGTCAATACGTAGTTAAGTGTCTGTCCTCGCGGGTTGTTGACCCTACATCCCCACTCCAGGTGCTTAGCATTGTAGTCTCCACCGGCCATGAAGTCATCACCCAGAGTGTCGAAGTAGTTTAATTTTTAATTTGAGTTTTTAACATTAATTAAAATTTCAACTATGCATGCTTTCGGTTTGTTGTAGCTGGAACCTTGAAGAACTCTCTTCAAATAAGTATCACAACGTTTTGGCGTTAGGGGAGGATTGGAGGCAAGTATTGTAATCGTGTGAAATACCGAGATCGAGTTTTCAACGTATTTTCACGTTTCAAGATCCACTGAATACCACTGAATACGGTCTGCGTTTCTGTTTCTTTGTGTATGTGATTGAAACGTTGTGAACGCTCCTAACGCAGTAACGATTCTAGCTATGAAATTGAAAATTGAAATGATGTCACGTGTAACTTATATCTGACTAGATTTTGGCCGAAATCGAAAGAAAAATAAAAACTCTTTATTTCGGTGCCTAAGTACCTACATTTTACAAAATATCGCTTATTTGTATACCCTAATCGAAACTCTCTTCAGTTTTTTCGGAGGTCGCACCATTTGTTTGATACGTGCCGAAAACCGTCGTAAAATATCGTTTTGAAATTCATTTTTTTTTTTTTCTTTGATTTATGCCATAACGGTTAGGTTCATCAAAAAATTGATACTTCGATATTTTAGGTTGAATCGATAACAAACTAAGTTACATCGCCCCAACGAATATACAATAAATTTGTAAATCTGGTATAAGAAAGTTCAGTTATTTATGTTTGATACATAGTCTCGAAAAATAATCAATTATCGATCATGCCATTGCAACCGAGTCCATTTTAGGGCTAGGGCGGCTTTTCTGCCCAAGTTGAGAGTACATGAGGAGTGGAACAACACAAACAATAATGTCTGTTTGATATTTCTAACTCATACCATGAGCCTCACTCGACTGTGGGAGTCCTAGGTAAGTGTGAAGGCTCAGGGTGCAACGAGATGAGTCAAATCCATCTAGGATGGACAAAGCATGCCGTCCTTCGGAGGGGACGTTTAACGAATGTCCCAGGTCTGTGCGATGTCAGGTACTCTGGGATAAGCTTACGTCCCTTGATGCACACACCATCGCATACCATTTACATGATGTGGGTTCCCTTAAAGGTTCTAGCCGAAGGACGGTGTGCTCATAGTTTTTTTTTTTTTTTTTATACCTCCCAGATAAAAATTTATTAATGATAAAATATTTTATCTATAACTCTAGAGTAGTGAGATTTTCCGTTGTGGGCATTATAATATGCTCTATGACAACTGCAAAGAAACTATTGTGACTAAAGTCCGTTGGGGGTCTAATGATGCGAGGGGACTGCAGTATGGTGCAGCTTGGTCTAGTGCATTTTTCGCTAAGACCTGTCCTACTAGTTGCATTCAATGCATTTTCCTCCCCCCCTCCACCCTCGCTTCAACGTTCTCACGATTTCTTTTGAGCTTCGTATCACATTTCTTGATCCTTGTCAAATGGGTGTCACGTTTCATACTCTATAAACCACGCAATGACAGTCCACTCTATTATATTCATATTAATAAAGGTATCGTTTTATTATTGTACTCTGTCATTTATTCATTCGCTCATTCACAGGATTATGAATGATTTCTTTTGAAAATATATTAAAACAATATAAAATAGGTAATGTTTACGATATAATGTCAGATTTAATGATAAAAGGAACATAACATTAACACAACAGCTCGAGTTGTTTAGAAGTGAGGTCGACAACCTGTGACGCAAGAGGACTTTAGAAGAAAGTCATCGGTGAATCACCGGCTATGTACTTCCCCAGCAAGAATTAATCAATTACGTTTTCGCTCTCCCTTTAAAGCCAGTCGACCGTTTGGGCTAAAATTCAATATTAGAATTACATAGTGGCTTCTAGAATCCTCATAATAAATTTTGTGTCGATACATCGTCATTACATCGGCAGTTATTAGTGTAAAATAATTCAAATATATCCACAACCATTAAAAAGTGAAATAAACTCATTAATAGCGTGTTGTGTCTAAAGTTAACAAAACACCAAATTCCATAGAACCGATGGAACAATTCACTGCAACAAGAGCTTAATACTTAATAACCTTTGATTTGTCCAAAAATTATAAAGAAAATTTACAATTTTGTCGAAAAGACATGCTCTTGTGCAAGGGTTTTGAAATGTTCTGCACATATTTTTGAACAAATCGAAGTTCATCAATATTAAGATTGTGTTGCAGTGAATTGTTCCATCGGTTCTCTCAAATTTGGTATTTTGTTGACTTTGGACACCACACGCTACGGATTTTTGGGTTATATTTCACTTTATTTTTATTTTTATTTTTTTTTTAACCAACCTATACTAGGCAGTACATATATTTTTGGAATGGTCTGTCCAAACTCTTTAATTGAGACCCCCGTTTGATGATTTTTGTTAAAAATGGTAGCCTGAATCCTTTTTCTTTGGGGGGGGGGGGGGGGGGGGGGGGGGGGGGGGGGGATATCACATAGCCTATGTAACTTGGGAGATTACGACGAATGGAATGACAAATGAATCATTGAAGTCCATTCAGCTCTCCGAGGGAACACACTTACAAAATTGTGAAAAACCTCCTTCAGCGTTCCGCAATCGGATTAAACAAAAAAAAAAATCCAGAATTTATAGTGATGATAACATAGCGACGATTGTCGGTCTGTTAATAATATTTGACCTTTTGACTATTATGTATTCATAAATTCATTGGTTCAAGTGCGGTGCGAGGTTGAAGCCACCCCTATGGGCCTCATGGGGCTCTGCCATGGGGGGTTGATGGAAACCTGACACTCTGGTTCCCATGAGGCTTCAACCAAATTTGACAACCCTTCAAAATAAAACCAGTCTGTCTGTCTTCTTGATCCACCGCCATGTCAGTTTTTTTTCTTTATAACCTCTTCATTATCGTGGCTTGGTCAAGGATGTTCTTCAGTCTTTTGACCCCTCATCTATCTCACGTTTATTGACGTACAGCCTTTCTTCATTATTTTTTCACCATGTATTGTATTGTGGTTGTGCATTTTATTATTTATTGTATTGTGGTTGCGCACTTTATTATTTATTATTTATTTTCCCTTTTTACTTCCCCAGTTGTGCGTAGAGTTAGGATAGTTATATAAGGGTAGTTATACATATAATCGATCGAAAATTCTTTTTTGTTTTCATCGGAATTTCAAATTTTCCGAACCTCTGAATAAAAAAGAAAAAGTCGTCTGTGAATCACTAGCAATGAATTATTCAATTAACTTTTCGCTCCCCCTCCAAAACCAGTCGACCATTTGTGCTAATATTCATACTAAATTAGTATGAACCCAGTAATTAGGATTTTTGAATTGAGCCTCTCCCCTGAAATTTGACCGTAATGGTTTTTGACCTCATATATGAAATTTCATGTCGATACATTCATTACATCAGCAGTTGTTGGGGGTTTTGAGTTGAGCCCCCTCTGATCTCCCCTTCTCTTCTGCCGATGTAAAGAACGTATCGACATGAAATTTCATATTTAAAGTTAAAAAAGGAAGGGAGGTTCCTGGGAGGATTTAAATACCATAATAACTGCCGATGTAATGAATATATCGATATAAAATTTAGTACGGTGATTTTGAAACTCTTATTTAAGTCAACTGTTGAATATTAGCGCAAACGGTCGACTGGTACTGGAGGCGGAGCGAAAAGTTAATTGATTAATTCCTTCTGGGGAAGTACATTGCCGGTGATTCACTGACGGCTTTAAAAAAAATTTTAAGGAAAAGCGAAGACTCACTTCGTGTACTTAAATAAAGTTGTCTGTCTCTCTGTTCCAGCGTGGAGGCCATTAGATCTATATTCACGAAATTTATTTTCAATTTTTACTTTTTTCCTGAATTTCATTTTTCCAACTTAGAAAAAAAAAAATATTACCTGTGAATATGGATAACGCCCGATAGAATTAATATATCGACATGAAATATGGATGTTTATCCACAATCTCATAAGGCGCCTTTGTTTTCGGTCAAATCAGTCAACTTGCCCTAAGTAATGAGACATGAAATTTTATATGTACATTCTAAATTCCATAAGGATTACTCTATCAATTTTCAGCCGAATCTTAAGAGAAGGGGAACTTTCGATGTAACTAATGTATCTACAAGTTTAGTAAGAAGATTCAGAAGATCCTGAATAAGGGACCTATATAGATTTTTAACTCAGAGGAAGAGCGATACGTTATTTGATTAGATCACATCGGTGATTCATCATGTTTTGTTTTTTTTAATTTTGCTCTACAGTTACAACCTACATAAAAAAAACAACAACATTAAAAAAAACAAAAAAAAACTGTTTTTCGATGTTATACCCGTTGTTACCAGCTGTCTTCCAATGTTTTCGCAACATCCCACAACTTCCGGCTACTGTTCCTTTTTTTTTCGTTGTTTTTGCGAAGGTTGCTAACCCTTAGGTAGAATCGGGTGGGTGTTGGCATTCTTGTCGTCTAGCCAGCTCTAATGTAAATAAGACCAAACAATTTTTGAACTGTAAACCGGGAATATCTGATATAATAAAGTTGTAATTATCGGGATCTTCACGTCCCATTCCGAAGGAAGGCGTGCTCAAGGTTTTTCATTTTCCAGATAATAAAAGCTAAGGATCTCGAACTTGAGCTCAGTAGGTAAGCATCCCTGAGCGGCCGGCATCCTCTGAAAAAATTTATGAACAATACTATACTAATAACAAATTCTTCCCTTCCCTCTCGGTCTGCCACCACTGCTGGTCGGAGGCTGGCAGAGCTAGGTGGTTCGGGGGATCACCCGGGCTACCATGGCCTCCTCTACCTCCATTAAGTTGGAGGGATGAGGATGGGCTCATCGCTGTGGCATGTCGGGGGATCTCGAGCTCAATTTATATTTTATTTATGTATGTATTTATTATATATATATTTTTTTATCTAATTTTTTATATTCTTCTTCTTCTTCTTATTATTATTATTATTAATGAAAACAGACATTATTCCAGAGATATTGTGAAATAATTCAAATGAACTTGAATGAAATAAAGGAGTCTTATCTCTTATGCTTTTGGCTGAGGATGGTAGAAATACCGAAAGTACTCCCATGTAAATATAGTTGGTGAAATTAGACAATACCATAAATAAACTAGTTTTATTTCATTCAAGTTCATTATTATTGTTATATTATTTTATTATTTTTATTATTATTGTTGTAATTATGTTCTCATTGTATAGGTACTTAGTCATTATTTTGTACATATTCTTCATGACTTCACGGAGACATTTTTATTATTATTATTATTTTCTCTCTTGTATTTAGTTATCATTGTACATAAATTGTTCCATTACCTATTGTTAACGAATTTATTTATGGTCTATACCGATTGTAAATATGCATTATATAATAACAAATTAGGTTAAGAGTAAAGAGGTAAGTACAGCCACTGTAAGTTTGATTATGTACTATCTACTAGTAACTATTTTACAAGAAGTAAGCCAGGAGATTGACTTCATAGGAAGAGCGAAAAACTTAGTTAATTAATTCGCGCTGGTTCATGGGCGACGTTTTACTTATCAGCTGTACGAAGTATAGAGGAAGTTGTGTAATGTGTCAAACCATCGATGCGGAGTTTTCAACGGAATTTCTTGTTTTTCGTACCTCTAGATTTCAAATATGGAAAAAAAAATATGACGTGTCTGTCTGTGAACACCATAAATCCCGATAGAATGAATGTATCGACACGAAATTTTATATGTGAATGCAGAACACTCGTAACGACTACATATATTGTTTTTCAGCCAAATCGACCAAATGGAAGGACGTAATAGGGGGAAGGCTTAATATAAAAACTCTAATAACTGCCGATGAATGTATCGACACGAAATTTCATAGGTGTGTAAGGACTGATACTGGATTGTTCAGATTGGACTTAAATGTTCTTGTAAATGGTAAGATTGTTGTTCGTAGTCTGTTTTGCTTTTGGTCCAAGTAGTCAGTGAGTGTAACAGTCTGCGTCTTCAATTCAGTTTTTGTAATTTAAGTTGTATATGTGGGTTCCATGTAAGTCTTCTATCTTGGACTTTGTTTGAATTTCCTCTTCGATAGTGTTGTTGATGGTATATACTTTATGAATATTGTTGAATGCTTTGTAGGTGGCCTGATGATGACGGAAACTTTGAAAGCCGGTAATCGTATTAAAAGAATTTAAAAAACAAAAGTTGTGAACTATTCAAATTTCCTTACATTAAATTCCTACATAGGGTGTAAACATTTTTCACAATTTTTTTTTCCCCCTAGCTATAGGCAACAAAAAGGGATATTTTTTTTTACATTTTCTGCATTAGTCCCTTGGTAGGTAAAGTCCCTTAGAGGGAAAGTCCTGAAAAAACTTTTTTTTGTTTTCTCGAGAGTCACTTGACCTTTTTCCACTTCGACTTTTTTCTTTTTTTTATTCTTCAGAGAATAATGAACGAAATATACCACCTCTCGTTGTCATGGCTTCTCCTGAGATATTTTATTTTAAAACTTTTATTTCTTTTTTACTTTCATATTGTAAGGAAGGGTTGCAATCAGTAACGAGTATTATTTATCCAGGGGTATTTGTGTAATCAGTCAGAAATTCCATGTTTCACTCACTGAAATTTCTAGTTGCCCTTATTAAGCTTCTTTCTCTCTAAATTGAGAAGAGCGGACATATATTTATATATGTGCTTTAACGACGAGGTCATATCGCCTACTACCAGAGCGCTCATTCTTTGCTCTACTGGACATGAGCCCAACTCTACTGTGGGAGTTCTAAATGTTGCCTATTTAGGTCTATTCATCTAGGGTAGGGGGTCTTTAACCTGACATCGCACAGCTTCAAGACCCAGGGCTAAGTGTCCCATCCGAAGGACGGCGTGCTCAATTTTTTTCACTTCCATAAAAAAAAATGTAAGGGCCTCGGCCAGGTTTCGAACCCGATGTCTTGAGCTCAGTAGGCTATTATCTTGAGCTATATGTGTATTATATAGCGCTTCTCTGAAATTTTTATTTAGAGAAGCGCTGTTGAGACGGGGGAGGCCTCACATTTTATTTCACAACCCCTGTATGTGGCGTATCACTTCGAATTATTTGACGAGTTAGAAAATATAACTATGAAAAAAAAATGCAATTGCATTTTATTTTATTTCTCACCGAATAATGGGAGTTGGGAGCTGAAATTTTCAGGAAAATTTTCTTTTTAATGTGCAAATTGTCGGTCAATTGCCCATTCGAAAATCGTTGGGGCAGTTTTCATACTCTTATCCGGCTAGACCCTTTTTAGACGTCACATAGCCTAATTTAATTTGGGTCATCCGTTTTACTTCCGTGATGCCCTGTCAAACCGACCTTGCCTCCAACTAGCTTCTGCCCTTATGCAACATCCTGCATAATGTGCATTTAGTCTTGCCCCACAGAGATCCTGTCAACTGCTTGTTGTCTCATATTGGTGACTTGAACCCTGTGGTTACCTGCCATGTCTATATAAGGTGTTCTTCAAGTCTTTAAAACACCAAATGCCCAACAAGCACTGCTGATGATGAGATAAGGGACGCAAGGCCCCCCTTTTGAAGGGGCTCCACGTGTTCTTTTGAAGCACCTATGTTATTAGCAGGGGGGGTTCAGGGGGGCCGTTGAAGGGTGTGAAATCGTGTGTGAAAGCCCCAAACATGGGCTCTCCGTCCCAGCGGGTGGTCGTCCATCCTCTCCTAACTACCCCTGGTCTCTACCATCTCTTATTGTTTACAATTTCTTGCATAGCTTTGATTAGGCGAAACATGTTCCTTTAGTTTACCTGGTAAAGTGGTCGGTGAATCCCAGCAATCTTGTCCTCTTACAGAATTTCTTATCGATACATTCATTACATCGACAGTTATTAACATTATATGAATGAGTGTCTGGAAGAAGGGCCTATGTCAGGTTTTTCAAATTTTACAGGAGCGCAATATTGAACTGAAACATAATATGAAATATAATAAAAACCAACTGAAAATGACATAGGCCCATTGGAAAAAGACTGAAAACAGAAAGAGTTTTATAAAACAACATTAAAAAAAAATTATTGATTAATACAAAATACTGCAAAATTAGTAAGTGACTAGGTGGTACTCAGAAAGTAACGACGTATAGAATTTTATTTATTTAATTATTATTTTAAATAATTTTCTTTATCACACTACTAAAGATAACATAGGCCCTTCTTCCACGTGACCTTCTCCGTTCGCGCTTGCTCCACATCACACAGATCCTTCTTCCATGAAAAAACGGTTTTTCAAAAAATCACGACATAGTCCCTTTTTCCAGACACCCATTCATATGTATATAATATAAATATAAATGATAAAATCTGCAGACAATCTACATACAATGCCATCGTTGAATTACTGGCAAAGTACTTCCTCAGCTCAAATCATTCGTAATAATCCAAGTTCTCGCTCTCCCTGTAAACCTTCCTCTTTTTACTTTGCCAGATTTAGCAAAAAATCTATAGGAGTCTTACTGACGAACTTCTGAATCGACCGTATTAAAAGGTTCATTTCAGAGAGTAATTACAGTTTTGGTGTAAGCCCCCACTAATCCACCGCTTCTATTCAACTGATTTGACTGAAATTTGATAGGTGTCCTATTCATGACCTATGAGATCCACATATAAAATTAAATATCGTGTCTTTAGTTATTGCGACTCATGACTACTACAATTTTCTGACTGTCGTCCCCTTTCGCTATAAGCTACATAAAAACGAGGACCTAAATTTTTTTTTTTTTCTGGAAGGTAAAAAGCCTTGAGCACGCTGTCCTTTCGGATGGGACGTTAAGCGATGGTCGACGAAAGAGCGCTGTGGTAGTAGGTCATTTGACCCAGTTAAAAGCCCAAGCATGAGTCACTATAACTAAGTAGAGAGGAGACAGGCTATCCTATGAGCGCCACCCTAGGACTAGGTCTTTGCCAGTTACCTCTATATTTTAATAAAGTCATTAGAGCGCTAGTGGGCAGGTGGCAGATGCTGGGACGAACACAGAACGGCTCCAGTTAACGACCTCTCTAAACAAACTTTTCTCTGCAACGCCCCCTCCACCACATTATTTTAACGACCCTACCTCTATTTTCATAAGCTTGATATATTTTTATAAATTTTCTGTTTGAACAAAAGATTATACTGGATCATATATAAAGGGGGCTTTTGTGTTTGGCAATTTGTCTAGATATGGACTATAAAAATATTACAAATGTGATCGGTCACATCCCCCTAATTTTGGCCATATCCGAAATTTATGGTTATTTCAGAAGTAGGCCAGGAAAAATAGGATTGTAGAGTGAAATAATTCTTGAAAATCTGGAAAAGTTTTCGCCAATTTTCTACTTGTGCTCTAGGTTTTGTCTACAACCTGAAAAACCTTAACCTTTTCGGACTTTTTTTGGTTTATCGCGAATAACTCACAAACGAAGCATTTCTCAGAAAATTTTACTCTATCATAAATCAAAGTACATAATATTCTGCGTGGAATGAAATTATAGTTTTTGAAATTACGTACGGCGTTTTGACTTCAATTACAAAATTTCATGTCGACACATTCATTACATCGATCGAAATTAGGATTTTTGAATCGACACCCCCTTCTTTGAACTCCCTCTTCCCTTCGGATGATTTCTCTGGAAATGAATAGTTGCTAATCTTATGACGTTTTGAACTTAAATATTAAATTTCGTGGCTTTACGATTATTACAAAGGCATTCAGTAGAGTTTTTATGATAACCTACCCCCCTCCCACAGAAAAATGCGTTCCTTTTTGTGGGAATGTGTGAACGTTGCGGGGGGGGGGGGGGGGGGGGGAGGAAGAGGAGGAGGAGGAGGAGTGCACTAATACCGGAATATTCGCTGATGTAATGAATTCATCGAAATTGTATAAGTTGAACCAGCAAAACTGGTCAGAAACACCCCACCCAGAGCACAATTAGAAAATTGCCGCAAACTTGAAAAAACTCTTTTCACATGTAAATGAAGAGATTAAAACAGTTTCCAGCTTTCCACGAATTACTTCACGATGCGGCCTTTTTTTGGCCTTACTTTCCTGGCCTAAAGAAAAAAAAACCGCTTTAAGGGTTCTGTTTTAGGTTTTCAACCTACGGAACTTTTTTTTTTTTTTAATTCTTTACTTTGAGTATTTACAATCGGTATAAACCATAAGTAAAGATTTAATGTTTCCATCGAGTGATAATATCATGCTGAAGAATAGAATAAATATATCTATTTTGTTTGTTTCTACTTAATTATTCGAAACCCGGCCGAGCTTTAGTTTATTTTATCTGGGAGGTGGAACAAACTTGAGCACACCGTCCTTCGGATGGGACGTACGATGCCTGGCACTCGTTAAAGACCACTTATCCTAGATAACTAAACCTGGGGAAGAAAAAGTTAGCTCTCCCTCAGTAGAGTCGGGCTCATGTCCACGAGTGACAAAAGAGCGCTCATAATTTTAAGATTCACATATAGAATTTCGTTTCGATATATTCTTTCTTTATAAGAACGGTTAAGCGGGAACCAAGCGGATAGGCTATTTCTAAAATGTACCTACCTTTAAAAGAATGAATCCCGTATCGTTTTATAGGAGACAGTTGTGCAGCTGTTGATCTTACCAGTTTGGCCGACTTAATGTTACAATTTATCAATTTCTTTTCGTGACTTGATCCCAAAAGAAAGATTTTTTTTTAGATTTTTTTATCCATGTTGAACTCCCCCTTAAGGACCGGTCCTTGCTGACAGGACACATCAATTGCTCCGTTGGTACTGTTGTCACAACTTGCGACATTGATACGTTGTCGGATTTGTCAAAGGATTGTGACACTGTGTCTTCTCGAGAGGGGTGCGGAGGTGTTCTCTGTGAGAATTTGGGGCTTTTGAATTTCTATGGGAAGTGCTCGGGGGTCCGTCTGGTGACACTGACGAAATAAAAAATGACGGAAAAGCTATGGAAAAAAAAAAAAAAAAAAAAAAAAAAGACTGGTATAGCCCGAGGCGAGAGGGTGTGGCTCATGAAAACACTATTAAATTCTTTTTTTTTGGGGGGGGGGGGGGGGGGAGGGGATGGGGGTGGAACAGGGAGTTAGGATTCCTTTGGACTGGCGAGGACTAAAATGGTAATGGTATTCATAAGGAGAGACGGACAGTTTCCATCGGCTCCCAGGGTATCCCAGGACTCCCATGCATTTAGGACCCTTTCTCTTCCTGGGGCTTTATTCAAAGCTACATGCTCCTTAAATGGCAGAATATTGTCTAAATACATTCTTTTGCTGCTATCTTTTTCGAGATATAGTGGAAATATAATAAAAACAATCCACTTTTATATTGTCAAATTTCGTGTTTTCGGTTCACGCCATCGTCAGCTCAACCAACAGTAACATTCAGTTTTGCTGACGGTTAAGGGAGTTTATGCAATATACATACCCCAAGGAACACCACACTTGAGGAAATTCCTTGTGCCCTTACGGGAAAATCTTAACTGTAAAAATATTTGGAATTAAAGATAAGGCTCAAAGAAATAATATTCATCAAACAAAACCTTAAAAATACGAGGTAACAATAAGAAATGGTGGTATGCATAATAAACTATATATTTATGTAGTATGTTTATTTTTATTTGAATGTCTTCGTTTTATTTCGTATTACTAGAGTTAGCTATTATGATTCATGCCCAGGCTTTAACTACAAGGTCATATCGCCTACTACCAGAGCGCTCTTTCGTCACTCTAGTTGTCAATAAGCCCGACTCTACCACATATTGCTCCTGGGATAATAATGGTGCAGAGCAGACTTTGTTTCCATAATACCTACTCTCCCGTTCCTCTGTCGCTCTATTTCCTACCAAATTGCCTTCCCAACAACGCTGCGCTAGACAATAGCCACAAATCACAGACATTACCTATTCAAAATCTATGCTGTTGGTCAGAAATACTCCGCCTTATCATTTGGCATCTAGTTAGCATTTCCTCCAGTTGTAGATGCGCCTTTATCGTCCATCTTCACCTATATTCAACAAGCCAAACAACAAACATTAAGTAGGATCCTGGGAAACTGTGTTTGAACGGGAAGGGTAAGTTCCAGTATTCACCGACAAGCTATAGTTGTGGCTTCCAGTTGAAGGAGTTAGAAGAGACCCTCCCTCTCTTCCATGGAACTGCCAATAGTAATTAACGTTGTTTGACCCAAAGTATAGACTAAATTCTCCGATAGAAAGACTGATGAGGTAGGTGGCCAGGTCTAGAGAATAGAGAATAGGCCAGAGACCCAGGTCTAGAGAATAGACTAGAAACCCAGGTCTAGAGAATAGACCAGAGACCCATGTCTAAAGAATAGAGAATAGAGTCCCTTGATATTCAGCATGTTTACCTTCGATCTTCTCTTAATCGGCAACTTCTATGTTGGCCACCTTTGTGAGAAACATCATAATTGCACCTCAGCACAAATTTCTTCCCATTGCCACTGAAACACTCGCTTCAGTTTCCCGAAGATTCATACAGGCTTCGCCAGAAAGCAAGAAAGACAGAGGATAAGTTCTTCGCTCTCCGCAGGTTCTCTCTTAGAGAAAGATCAATTCGAGCCGCCAGTAAACCAGAGCTTGCGCTACCCCGGTAGTTCATGAACATACGGACTAACTATTCTCTGTTAAGACGCAAAAAAAAAAAATATAATATATATCGGAACAAAAATATCGATACAGTAAATATTATTTAAAACAAAAATATATATTTTTGTTTCAAACATAGATATCATTGATATATCGTATATCAATACGCAACCCTAGACTTTAGCATATAGACTAGTTTCGGTGCGCCTGACTACACCTGAAAGACAGCTCAAATCGAGGCTGTTAAGACCCATATACGGGAGAACTACATTACTATTCATTCATCCACCACATTTTTTGTTGGTCGGAAAACAGGAAACTGCAGTGAAAACACCATCAATTTTTTGCCCTATTTATATAACTTCTTCTATACTAAAGCCTATACTATAGATATTCTCTCGCTGTCTGATTTATATTGTACGTATATATTCTTTTTTTTTTTTTTAGTAAGAAATATATCGTATCTGCTTTCTGTCAGGCCAAGAAAATAAAAATAATGTTTCTTCCCCCAAGTCGCCTTAGAGTCTGGAACAAAAATTGTTCTGGAGCGATCATATCGGACATGTAATCCAGAAGTCTGCAAGGGACATTTTTATATGTATCGTATTAAGAAATCTTTGAGTAAGATTTAGAAAATGATAAAGAAGAAATCTTTCTGTAAAGTATGTTTTATGTTGATATATATTTCCCAAAACCTCTAGCCTAGACTAAGGGCTTTAACATAGAGGTCCACTCGTAAAATATATTCTTCATAACGAATATTATGGATCAATTTAAGAAAAAAATTGAAAAAAAAAAATTGGGAAAAGAATGTGGAAGATACATATTTTTATAAATTCAATATTTCTTCTTATTAGTTAGTTACTCTGACTCATGTCCGGGCTTTAACTGTGAGGTCGTATCGCCTACTACCAGAGCGCTCTTCCATCGCTCTGGTGGACATGAACCCGGGTCTACTGTGGGAGTCCTAAATTTTGCCTCGGACGGCGTGCTCAAGATTATTTCACCTTTGAGATAAAAAAAAAACCTAAGGACCACCGGGTTTCGAACTTTTATATCTTTAACTCAATAAGCAAGCAAGCTACTACCTCTGAGCTACCGGGGCGACATCATAGAAACTTCTATCCGCGGGTTCTAAACATAGCTGAGTCCCTTAGATTTTTTGATTTGAGCACGTTGTCCTTCGGGTCTCCAGCCTCTAGGTATGATGTCAGGTACTCGTTTAAAGACCCTTTAGTCCTAGGTGAATAAACTGGAATTGGCAAAATTTAGGACTCCAATAGTAGACACGGGCTCATGTCCACAAGAGCGACGGAAGAGCGCTCTGGTAGTAGGTGATATGACCTCATAGTTAATCCGCAATAACTAACTAGGATCTTCTTATTACTCAAGTTGTTCTTTTTGTGTCTTAATACATAGCTAACTATAATATTGTTTTTTCTTCTGTACAAACTTATCTTTATTAATGTATTTCTTCTATATTGTGGAATCAGTGGACTAATTTCAATGTATAATTATCTCCACATATAAATCATGTAATAATTATTATTACTTTTTCGATAAAAAACGTGGCAAACAATAGTCACTGAATAATAAAAACGTATGAAACATAAAAGTTTAAATAGAAATAACCGTTGATTCGTGTTTCCCTTTGGAAATAATAAAACATGGAACAAGAGAAACTACTGTTCTCTATTGTATCGATAGTTGAAGTACGAAAATAACACATTTGTTACAAAAGAATATAAATAAAAGATGGGACGGGGGGGATTTTAGTGAAACAATAAGAACTGTGACAAAGAGGTTCACTATTCTTAGAGGTTCACTCTGAGAGAGAAAAATACAGTCTGCTGGTGATTATAGCAGAAACAAAGAAGGTATACAATAGCGTGGCTTAGGTGCTGTCAGAGGATAACGTTAGTTCTTTTATAACACCTCAGATAGTGGCTCATCTTGTGTACTATTGTGAAGAAAAGTAATACAGTGATATTCATATCACTGTTCTGTGTTGTCACAAAATGGAAGACCCAATCCAGAGGGTTTGGTACCGTCTGTTGATATAAATATCACATCACGTTCATGTGATGTCCCAGCATGAAGATCCAATCAGTTGATAGGTCCAGAGGGTTTGGTACCGTCTGTTGATATAAATATCAAATCACGGTCATGTGATGTCCCAGCGTGAAGACCAATCCGTTGATAGACCAGAGTGTTTGGTACCGTCTGTTGATATAAATATCACATCACGGTCATGTGATGTCCCAGCATGAAGATCCAATCAGTTGATAGGTCCAGAGGGTTTGGTACCGTCTGTTGATATAAATATCACATCACGGTCATGTGATGTCTCAGTATGAAGATCCAATCAATTGATAGGTCCAGAGGGTTTGGTACCGTCTGTTTATATAAATATCACATCACGGTCATGTGATGTCCCAGCATGAAGATCCAATCAGTTGATAGGTCCAGAGGGTTTGGTACCGTCTGTTGATATAAATATCAAATCACGGTCATGTGATGTCCCAGCGTGAAGACCAATCCGTTGATAGACCAGAGTGTTTGGTACCGTCTGTTGATATAAATATCACATCACGGTCATGTGATGTCCCAGCATGAAGATCCAATCAGTTGATAGGTCCAGAGGGTTTGGTACCGTCTGTTGATATAAATATCACATCACGGTCATGTGATGTCCCAGCATGAAGATCCAATCAGTTGATAGGTCCAGAGGGTTTGGTACCGTCTGTTGACATAAATATCACATCACGGTCATGTGATGTCCCAGCATGAAGATCCAATCAGTTGATAGGTCCAGAGGGTTTGGTACCGTCTGTTGACATAAATATCACATCACGGTCATGTGATGTCCCAGCATGAAGATCCAATCAGTTGATAGGTCCAGAGGGTTTGGTACCGTCTGTTGACATAAATATCACATCACGGTCATGTGATGTCCCAGCATGAAGATCCAATCAGTTGATAGGTCCAGAGGGTTTGGTACCGTCTGTTGACATAAATATCACATCACGGTCATGTGATGTCCCAGCATGAAGATCCAATCAGTTGATAGGTCCAGAGGGTTTGGTACCGTCTGTTGACATAAATATCACATCACGGTCATGTGATGTCCCAGCATGAAGATCCAATCAGTTGATAGGTCCAGAGGGTTTGGTACCGTCTGTTGACATAAATATCACATCACGGTCATGTGATGTCCCAGCATGAAGATCCAATCAGTTGATAGGTCCAGAGGGTTTGGTACCGTCTGTTGACATAAATATCACATCACGTTCATGTGATGTCCCAGCATATCTGGTGATTCACCGACGACTTTTTTTTAAATTATATTTTAGCGATACCGGAACGTCCGCCCCTGCCTGTCATATTGAGTAAGTTGCTTCATTTTGTTTGAATACACAAATGTTCTCTCCAATGAGCGCGCCGACCTATTCACATAACCAGCTAATGTAATTATTGAACGAAATCCTGGATCATGTTTCAGTGGGAAGATTGACCTTAGTGACTGACACATGTAACCAGTTCAGTGAACATAAAACCTTTAGAAACCTTACCACTGACCGACCACACACTAACATGATGTAAACTTGTCATCATCTAATTTAACTTATATAATTTAATTTTAAAAACTTAAATGGAAATTAAATTAATATATTATATATATATATATTATATATATAGAGGAAGAAAAGTTATTATAACAGTCGCATATACAGAGGTACAATTATACAATAAGGTTCCTTAACCATTACCCTTATACACTAAATACAAATCGAGGGCGCCGGTAGCTCAGTGGTATGCTTGCTTGACTTCTGAGCTCAAGGTCGTGGGTTCATAGCCCGACCGAGGCCCTTAGTTTATTTTATCTGGGAAGTAAAATAAACTTAAGCACGCCGTCCTTCGGATGGGACGTTAAGCGATGGTCCCGAGCCTGTACGATGTCAGGTACTCGTTAAAGACCCCTACCCTAGATGAATAAAAAATTTAGGGTAGGCAAAATTTAGGATTCCCGCAGTTGAGTCGGGCTCATGTCCACCAGAGTGACGAAAGAGCGCTCTGGTAGTAGGCGATATGACCTCGTAGTTAATGCCCGGGCATGAGTCATAAAACCTAACCTAACCTAACCTAAATACAAATCAAAAATAATCAGTTAAATTTTTAAAAAAACAATGCTACTGCTTAAGAGTAAATTCTAAAAAAACTCTTAAAGAAAAATGAATACAAAGTAACTGAAATGAATAGAAAATAAATTAATAAATATTCAAAAAGAGAGATTATAATTTAAAATCTTGAACGGATATTTTTGTGTTTCCCTCCCTGAGTTTTCCCTATATTTTCTTTATCAAAACGTTTTGACTGAAATTTATTATGTAATCCAGTAGGAGCTCAACATTTAGATCCTCATGGATTAGGAGCATGGAGGTGTCCCTCGAGTAGCTACCAACCAATCTAAGCCATTTGTAGAAGAAAGATTCATTGGCATCAATTGTGTTTTCCGATTTTCATTATGTGATATTTTTTCTAGTAGTACCGTGAATTTTGCAAGGGGGAAATCACCAGCGATGTACATCCTCAGCAGGAATTTATCAACTAAGTTTTCGCTCTCTCTCTCTGACACCAATCGATCGTTTTAATCAATACTTGGACTTGATCAGGGACTTTTATTAGGGATTTTAAGTTGTGCCCCCCCTTCTGATTCTCCTCTCCGATTTCACTGATAACACTAAGTAACAACATTTGACCTAGTTTTTGTTTATCTAAGTTGTTTAGTGTTTATTGCTTAATTTGATGATGCTGATTATGAATATACAAGTAGTTTTTCTTAAGTGTCAATATTTTGGCTGTGATAATAAATTTTCCAATTTTCTTAAAAGCTACTAATATTACATGTTTATTTAATATAACTTGAGTCCTATAGAAGACATCCAACATACATTACCTCAAGAATTGGTATCCTACGCTCTTATTCCTATAAGAGCGAAAATATTGAATAACATTGAATCTTCATGTATGAAGATTTTATTAGATTGTATACAAGAATAGTGTCTTTTAAAATTGTACATGAGAACGGCCTTTCCTCTTATGTGTTTCTGACCCCTCTGCACGCACTGTGCCCCATACATAGTCTCCCATCATAGCACAGTCCCCCATCACAGCACAGTTCCAACGTTAATTATAATTAACATGTGTCGTCCTTATGGGGTTCTGACGCCAACACGTTACTTTCATTTACCCAGCATTGCCAATATGAAATAATTTTTAGAGGGGGGAGAGAACTGTAAAAATGTTGTTGGTATAAGAATGTCCAACTGTGGCCACATCACATACATTAGTTCTGTATTATTTGAAAAAAGTGAATAAAGATTTATTTAGATTAGTGTGGTTTATTTATTAAGTCACAAATATACACAGAAGTTGGAAGTTGTGACAAAATTATTTCCTTAAAATTAGTTAGTTAATATGACTCATGCCCGGACATAACTACAAGGTTATATTGCCTACTACCTGCTGTTTCGTCATTCTGGTGAACTTGAGCCTGACTCACGGAGTCCTAAATTTTGCCTACCTTAAATTTTTATTCACTTAATGTAGGAGTTTTTAAAGAGTACCTCACATCGTATAGGATCGGGACCATCACTTAACGTTCCATCCAAAGGACGGCATGCTCGAGTTTTATTTACTTCCTAGTAATCAAATAATACCTCGAGCGCGCTTAGTTACCTACGATGAAATGTCATATGATCTCTATTGTAGACCTTAACACGAATAAACATTTCTGTTGATTGTGTCCCACAAATCCTATTCAGAAAAAAAAAAAAATATGTACGAAACTTTTGGGCGGTCGGTTTTTGCGCCAGACATTAAATGGAAATAAAACGGAGTAAGGAACCTTTTCAACCTGGTTGATCGACAAGTCATTCGATTCGAATTGACGAGCGATCGCTTCATAAATGTATAAAGGCTTTCTTATCTGAACATTTGCAAGCTACACTCATATTCGACTTAGTTTCGATGGGTCTAACGAGCTTTCATATAAATTGCATTAGGGAAGGTGTAGGATGTCAGCTGCAGACGGGGGGGAGGAGGGACGAGACAGGGAGATAACGGTGGCTACCATTGACCTGTCACTGACATCCCACACAAACACTCCACCCTCCTCTGAAGCAGCCCTCAGGCTCAGCAACACTCTCGTCCTAATTTGGACATCGCTCTGTCTAGTTGACTTGCATCCGTTCATATCTAAAGATGCACTCAACAGCTTACTCCAGTGGTATGCGTTCTTGCTTAGTGAGCTCAAGATCGTGGGTTCGAACGAAACCTGTTCGAGGCCCTTAGTCTATTTTATCTGGGAGGTAATAAAGAACTTGAGCACGCCTTCCTTCGATGGTCCCGAGCCTGTGCGATGTCAGGTACTCGTTAAAGGATCTCTACAATAAATAACTACTGTTTTTTTTTTAACTTTCTTAGACCAACCAAATAGTTTTATAATAAATAAATATACATATTGGTTGTTAAAACCCAAAACAAATATATAGATCCAGTAAATATCTAAGCAACAATATCGAGATATCGAGATATCATTGAAGTCTCCCAATGGTTCCGGAAATTCTGAAAGACTGAGGCGATGGTGTTCGCTTTAGGCCGTTTCGCTCTAGAACATTTCAGGAGACTGCAAATCGATCAGTTTTCCAATTTTTTTAGAATTCTAAAGGGCAGAGTGTGTCAGAACTATCTTAAAGTGCACTTAGATGCACGACTAACATGACGTATGTGTGAGTTATCTTGAAGTGGACTTAGACGCACGATTAACATGACACCTACACATGTACATAAATCACAAACAAGTACACACACACAACTGTGGCTCATCTACCTACCAGAAGTACATGCCGCACTTGTCACACAAACACGAATTCCTCTGCATAGCCGTGAACCTCGCAGCCCAGGAGGATCCAGTCCAATATGAGACCATTCTAGAGACTGAAGAAGGAAGCCGATCTAACAGTTAGGATATAATGAGAGCTAGACCTCGCTCGATGATGTTAGTGTCCCTGTGAAGTCAGCTCAGACAGTCTCAAGGTGATCAACACGACCTGACGTAACGTTGGAGTTATTGCTTCCTCCCAGTCTGGTCCTTCCAGCATCTTACTTTCAAATTATCCCTTCCATAGACCATAGACAAAAAAAAATCGTTATCCGATTAAATAAAACATACTTCGGTTCTTAACAGTTTTTAGTCCATAAATTTCGGCTATCCATATTACATATATAAAATATATCTACTCTACGTTCCTTTCATATTTAGGTTCGAGAAAATTTTGAAATTTTATATTCAAGTACCTTCGATGAATTAGAAACTGTTCGAGAATAACCTCCCGTATGGTTATATCAACTGATATGAACAACAAAGTAACAAAGTTTCGTGTGTTGACTTACTGAAGTGCTGGCTGATTATAATCATTTATCCTAGTATACTATATATGTTACGGTAGAGGAGTTCGTGTCCAGACGTGGTTGAGTGCAGATCTCGTGAGGATTAACGTATTCTTTTTTTAGATTTCTACAATTTAATAATTATTTTATTTCTATCCACACTTTATTTATTTTATTTTCACATTTATATACCTATTATTTCTTATTCTTAGTGACCTTCGGTTTGGTGAGTACAATCTAATATATTTTAAACTAATTAAGTGGAAAAAACAAAAACAAAATGAGCATACCGCCGGATAAACGGCACAAGCGTGGAAGAATCAAGTCCCCTTTAGAGCCACTAACCTCGAACATCCAGCTTTTACCGAAATTTTTGATAATTTCCCGTATAGGCGAAGGGAGTTTGAGTAATATATCACCATTTCTTGTGAATAAATCAATAGTAGGAGTCGCGGGGGATGTGAAAAATATAAAAAAACTTAGAGACGGTACGATTTTGGTTGAAACCCTAAATAGTAACCAATCAAAAAAGTTACTGCAAGTTGAAGAATTATTCAACAAAATAAAAGTTAAAGTTGAACCCCACAAAAAACTTAATCATAGTAAAGGGGTAATACGATGCCGAGATTTTGATTTTCTAGAACCCGAGGAAATTTTATACGAATTAAAAAGTGAAAATGTTATTGACATAAAGAGGATTATAGTGAAACGAGACAATACGGAGACAAAAACAGATAATTACATTGTTACCTTTTGTACCCCAACAATCCCAACTCATCTACGAGTAGGTTATTATAATGTTTCAGTTCGACAATTTTTTTCCAATCCCTTGAGATGTTACACTTGCTTGTCTTTTGGGCACCCATCCTTCTCATGTAAAAAAGATGCACTTTGTGCCAAATGTGGAGAGAAGAAACACGAGGAAGTCGAATGCAATAAGCCAGTTAAGTGTGTAAACTGTAAGGGAACTCATAATGCTTTTTATAAACAATGCCCAACGTTCATTAACGAAAAAGAAATAAAAAAGATACAGGATAGTGAAAAAATTCCTTACGGTTCGGCTAGAAAAAAATTGTTAGACCGGCAAAGTAGTACCACCTTTCAGAAATCCTTTGCAAATATAATAAAAGAAACTAAAGTTAGTGTTAATACGAAAGAAATTAGTATTCAAGTAGACCCATCTGAATTTGAAACAATGTACCCAAAACAAGAGATAAGAGATAAAGCGACGGGGACCCCCCACTCTACCACCCGCACCTATCCCTCCCCCTCCCACTCCTGCAGTACCTGTTACTGCTACTCCCACCACCCCTCCATCACAGTCTCCAGCAGTACCTTTTACTGCTACTCCCACCACCCCTCCATCACAGTCTCCAGCAGTACCTGCTACTGTTACCGCTACATCCCCTCCTTCCCCCATCCCAAGTGGCAGTGAAGAAATTCCTGCCACTGACACCCCCAAGATTGTTATAAGAAAAAACGAAAAAGACAAACAATACACAATAGTAACTAAATCATCAAAAAAGAACGTACCCCAAAAGATGGAGACTGATAAATAAAAATCATAAAGATATGATTTTTATCAGCTTTCAGTCTGTAGTTTACACTTTACGCTTATATAAAAGCCTTTTTAACTTTTCTCTTAAATACTGCGGTAGTTCTTCATTTACTGTACCTAGTGATAATATGCAAATTTTACTAACATATAACACAAGGCATTGCATCTCTATACTAACGTTTAAAAATTTCAAACCAATATGTACATTTTATCTCATCTCCAATTATTTGTATATTTTAACCAATGACATGTACAACATATATGAGACTAGACATCTAGCAGATTATACATACACATGGGAGTGCCAGAAGGAATACACCTGTACATGTACCATACAAACCTCTATGGTCCTACTCCAAATAGACATACTGCCACATGTGCCAAATTGTATAACTAAGCACTGTAGAGCTCCATATAACTCCACTTATTTCAGCCTAATAAAAGTCGAAATCACTACAAAAATTACAGGCCAAACCCAACTAATTTTACAGCCTCTTCTTAAAAGTATCCACATAGTATGCGCTAATATACAGATAAGCGAGTTTACATTTAATGATTTCAAATGACCATACTACAATGGAATTTAAACGGATTAAAATGTCAATTTGAAGAACTCAAAATACTTCTGGAAGACTATAAGCCATGCATATTCTGCCTCCAGGAAACTAAGTTAAAAATCAGTGACAGAATAAACATCAAGAATTACAATATATTTAGAAAAGATAGAATAAATGTGAACCGAGCCTGCGGTGGAGTGTTGACTGGTGTTTCCAAAGACTATCAAGCTGAAGAAGTGAACATCAACACATCTCTACAATCTGTTGTCATCAAATTCTATGGAAAATTTCCACTGACTATTTGCAACGTTTATCTTCCGCCAACAGAAAACATAGACGAAGCAGAGATGACTCACCTTATCGGAGAGCTACCTCAACCTTATATTATCCTGGGTGATATGAATGCCTCACATGGGATGTGGGGCTCCTCCAGGTCAGACAGCCGTGGGAACACCATCAAACGGATATCTGATGGCTCAGACTTGATTCTACTAAACACAGGAGCAGGCACATATGTCAGCCCAGCTTATGGCACCATCTCAGTACTTGATCTGGCTTTTTCCTCGCCCAACCTTTCCCTCCAGCTTGACTGGTACGTGCTGGACGAGCTACACAACAGCGACCACTATCCAATTAGAATAGTACTCCGGGGAACAGAAAATCGGTTTGAGAGGAACCCCAGCTGGATCATTGACAGAGCAAACTGGGAGATGTTCAAGACCTTGGTACACATCGACGAAAAGATGTTCACTGACAATGTCAATGAAACGAACGAATACATTACCAACTGCATCGTCAAACCTGCTGAGGAGACCATTCCAAAAACCAAGTCATATTATAGTAAAAACTCTACACCTTGGTTCGACAGTGAATGTCGGCAGGCCAGGAAAGAAAGAAGGCAAGCACTCAGGATATTTAGAAACAATCCAAACACACAAAATCTTATCCACTATAAAAAAATGCGAGCTTCCTGTCGGAGGATGTTCAAAGGAAAACGTAAACAAACATGGCAAAACTATGTTTCTACAATCAATCATAACACTCCTTCAAAGGCGGTATGGCGGAAAATAAGAAGTATTTCTGGAAATAACCACCACGTCCAGCCTGCAATCAAGGTGAACAACAACATAATATATGAACAATCAGAGGTTAGTAACCTCTTCGTAGAATACTACGCATCCCAGAACCCTAGCGCAGAGACCGGACTGGACACAATCTATCGCACCAGATTCAAAGATGGAAACAACAACCAGACATACAACATGGAAGTCACAGAGTGGGAGTTGGACTCAGCCATTAGAGAAGTCAAAAATACAGCAAGCGGCCTAGATGAAATTCATAATGCCATGCTCAAAAATTTGAACCCGGCAAACAGAAGAGCACTTTTGGCCTTCTTCAACAAAATATGGACAGAAGGGTCCTTCCCTGATGCTTGGAGGGAATCTATCATTCTCCCATTACTAAAACCAGGAAAAGACAAACTATTACTGGCCAGTTATAGGCCGGTCTCATTAACGAGTTGTCTTTGCAAACTGTTCGAAAAGGTGGTCAATCGACGACTACTCTGGACACTCGAAACTAGCGGCCACTTAAAGAACATTCAATGCGGTTCCCGAAAAGGTAGATCGACGCTTGATCATTTGGTAGCCTTAGAGGCTGAACTGCTGAACACCTTCATCAATAAAGAAGAGAGTATAGGGATCTTTTTCGACATAGAAAAGGCCTATGACACTGTTAGAGGCACCGCAATACTACATCAAATGTACGATTGGGGACTACGTGGAAACTTACCCATATTCATAAGCAATTTTCTAACAAATAGGTGGGTTAGAGTAAGAATAGGAAGCAGTTTATCAGCAAGAAGGCAGGTGAACAACGGTATCCCACAGGGAAGCGTTCTTAGTTGCGCAATCTTCGCAATTGCGATGGACAATGTTGCGTCTGCTATCCCTAAAAAGATGAAGGCTTTTCTTTTTGTAGATGATCTCGCCGTTCTGTGCAGGTATCGTGACACCCATAAGGCCCAAGATGACTTACAGATACTCCTCAACAACCTCAGAGAATGGTCAAGTAAAACAGGATTAAAGTTTTCAAAGGAGAAAACTTGTTGTGTGCACTTCTCTCGCAAAAGGCGGCCTAGCCCCGACCCTGCACTCGTACTAGACGGAGAACCCCTCGTCTTCAAAGATGAAGCAAAATTTCTTGGTCTGATCGTAGACAAGAAGCTAAACTGGTCCAGCCATATCAAATACTTGAAGAAAGAAAGCTCCAGAAGACTTAACTTATTGAAAATTTTGGCCAATACGCAATGGGGAGCCGACAGGACATCTCTTCTAAGAGTATATCAGAGTGTTGTGAGGTCGAAATTAGACTATGGAAGTTTTATTTACGCTTCGGCTCCAAAGAGCTACCTGAGCAGATTAGATCCTGTGCACCACGCTGGCCTTCGACTTGCTACCGGAGCCTTCAGGTCAAGTCCCGTTGTCAGCCTTTGTGCCGAAACTGGAATTCCCCCTCTTCTGTTCCGCCGACATTGGTTAGCCTCCAGCTATATTGCTGCTCTGTCATTAAATGAAAATAACCCTGCCTACAACTATATCTTCAAACCCAAATACCGCCGTTTATATGAAGGGATACCGAATACGTCAGCTCCCCTGGCAATAAGGGCAAGGCAATTCATAATAGACCTCATGGACGAGCAACCACGAAGTGACCCTCCGGAAGAACCACCATGGACACATAAGAAACCCATACTCCATCTGGATCTGCATCGACTGAAGAAGTCTACAACTAGCGATTGCACATTTAGAGCAGAATTTAATAAAATTAAAAGCATACGCTACAAAAATCATTTTTTGTACACTGATGGCTCCAAGAGCTCTGAGAGCGCTGGCTTTGCTGTAGTTGCTATGGACTCCACAATAAAATGCAGACTAACACCTTGGAGCAGCAGCTACACTGCGGAGCTGTGCGCCCTCTCTGCAGCACTTTACCACATAATTACCATGAAAGGACAATCCTTCACCGTCTGCTCCGACTCAATAGCTGCACTACAAGCCACACAAATATTGTTTACCGATAATCCTGTGGTTAGTAAAATACATAGATACGCAGACAATATCATATCACAAGGCAAAACGGTTACTCTTATGTGGGTCCCATCACATATTGGGATAGAAGGTAACGAAAGAGCAGACACCGCCGCAAAAGAAGCTTCTACCTCCGCTACCGATTGTAAGAGAATTTTTACAAAATCAGATCTGAAACAGCTGCTTCATAGCAGAGTTAACCAGGGTTGGATCGACATGTGGAAGGAAATAGACTGTAGCAACAAATTGAAATACATAAAAGAAGGAGTGGAACCTTGGAAGACATCTATAAGAGATAACCGAAGGGAAGAGGTTGCCCTGATGAGGCTAAGAATAGGTCACAGTCGTTTGACTCACAGTCACCTGATGAGCAGAGATGAAGCGAGGAAATGCGAACTGTGTGAGGAGGAGATGTCGATCCGACACATCCTAGAGGAATGTCCGCTCTACCAGGAGGAGCTGGCCAGGAGAGGCATCACCAGATCACTTCCAAGAGCACTAGGCAACCGTCCAGAGGTACTTCAGAGAACAATGGATTTCTTTAAAGATTTGAAATTAATAGACGAACTATAGAGGAAAAAAAAAAAAAAAAAAAAATAATAAAAAAAAAAAAATAATAATAATAATATTAATAATAATAATTAAAAAAAAAAAAAAAAAAAAAAAACAATAATATAAAAAAAAAAAAAATAAAAAAAAATAAATAAAATAATAATAATAATAATGATAAATAAAAAGAAGAAGAAAAAAGAAAGAACAAAAAAAAACTAAAAAAAAAAAAAAAATTAAAAAAAAAAAAAAAAAAAAAAAAAAAAACAATAGATGCATTGCGTTATTTAATAAGTTATTAGGGTCTTCTTTTAATTAGTTATTATATTCATGTTACTTGTTTTTATATTTCTTTTTAATTATTTTTATATTTCATTTTACAAATTGTACACTAAATGAATAATGCTACATTAAATGTAAATGACTAATCACGTCTCCATCTTAAAGAAACAGTTTGACACTTAGATGCTTATGACCTAGCTGTTGAGCATCTAAAAATCCTAATCCTAATCCTAATCCTGTTACGGTAGAGGTGAATAGGCGGTGAATGTGGACATTTCCCGGAGAATGTGTACATTTCTCAAAGAGCTCGGCCAATGTAGATAAAGCCTTTAATTATGAAATTATCATGTTATTACACACGTACTGCTTCTCTAGAAGGACCGACGGGAGACTCATTTCATATCATGTATCCGAAGAAATACAATTTTGACCCTCTCGTTGGTTCTTTGTTCTGAAGTGTATACAGTAGAATCTCGATTAACCGTGGTGTGTAAGCAGTAAGTATAGGTTCCTAGAAACTTAGAGACAGAGTAGATTGACTGTTTTCGTGCTAAAGAAGAAAACATTCAGAAAAGTCAAGCATTGGAAGGCGTCATGAATTTGAGAACAAATAGAACTGAAGTAAGAAAAATCATTTCAAACCGCAAAAAACAAAGAAGGATTACTTCATATTTCCATGCCCTTTTTTATAACATTATAACATGACAATGTACACACATATGTAATTCGTTAAATAAAAAGTGTCTCGTTTAACCGTGGTTTTCATTTATCCGTGCGACCTCTCCCTCCCATTACCCCGGATAATCGAGGTTCTACTGTATTGTATTTTTAACGAGAGTGAAAACTTAATTTGTAAATGTATTTCATTCATAAAACATAGTTGTAGCCTCTTTCATCAAATAGCTAGAGGAATTTTGTACTTTAACCACTTCACTTATATAAGTTAAACACTGGTATAACCTCCCCATATGGTTACTGGGTTTTCATGAAATTTCACAATTAACACCGGCTTCAGGATCATTGAAAATTTCATCTTATTTCTAAAATCATGTATCACTTACATGTTTACATTATAATTTGATCGACACCAGAGTCAAGCGGCCTGGCCCTGAACTTGTGCGTTGTTAGGCTCTCATTGTTAGAGACCCCTACCCTCTGGTAGTAGGCGTTAAAGCCCAGACATGAGTACCTCTAACTTGATGACAACTAACAGTTTGTTCTCTTCTCTGTTGCAGGTATGCGCCAGACAGTTCCTCCCTCACACCTCACCTCCCCCTCTCCGGTAAGACGTGTTAGCATGCTACTCTTTCTGCTATTATCTCCATTGTTCTCCCTTCGTGTCTGCCGTACAACATGCAAACCCAGATAGTCTCTTGAGCTACATTCCCATTTATGTAGTTCTTCCTTTCATTTCTACCGAGATATTCACTAAATTTATTTCTTCAGCTATAGCTAATAACTCGGGGTAACTGGCCCATGGTTTTCTACACGTTGCCATGGTTACACTGACTTTCGCAGTTGAATATATCCGTACTCTTGAAGACAAAAGTCAAATATTCTTAATTTTTCATATAAATAAAAGACGAATTGCCACTGATGATGACAGTGTTGTGGTCTCAAATAAAACAGTGTGAGGACGTCTTTTATTTCTATGAGAAATCTTGTCCTTTTTAAACCCCATTTCTCGATATTTTTTGGGTAGCTGGACCTCACCCTCTATAGAGTTAGTTATTATGACTCATGCCCGGGCTTTTAACTACGAGGTCATATCGCAGAGCGCTCTTTCGTCACACTGGTGGACATGAGCCCGACTCTGGGCGCCCTAAATTTAGTCTATCTAGGATTATTCACCTTAGGACAGGGGTCTTTAACGAGTACCTGACATCGTACAGGCTCAGTTATAAAGAAGTCTTAATCACAACTTGGATAACCTCCCAGATAAAAAAAAACTTCAGGGCCTCAGCCCTTTCGAACCCGCGATTTTGAGCTCAGTAACCAAGCGCGTATACCACTGAACTCCCGGCGCCCTATATACAATTAGATATCAATACGTTTCTGATCTCCTCAATTACTTTAATTATACTTAAATATAGATACACCAAATCACAAAAAAAAAAGTACCTCAGAGTGCTTGCCGACTGTGCTCAAGATCGCTGGTTCGAACCTTGGCCGATGCCATTAGGTTTATTCTACCCCGACATTACTTTACAGGCGGTCAGAAATTCAATGTTAAGTTTTCCCTAGAATTTCATGTATTTTACGACCTCCTGAATCTAGTGTATCCATCCATTCATTTCAAAACCCCATTAGGATGGCACCAATTAATTTTTCGCGAAATCGGTCTATGGGAAGGGGTTCAGAGAAGAGGGGTTCAACACAAAACTCATGACTGGTGATGTATCGACACAAAATTTAGTATGAGGACTCAGAAGCCACTATGTAAGAATATTGAGTTAAGAACAACGGAATAGATTAATTCGTTCTGGGGAAGTGTTCTGGGGAAGTACCTAGTCGGTGATTCACCCACAACATTTTTATGTCAAATTGTGGCTTCTTTTTTTTTTATTAGCTTTTCCACTATCGACACAGATCATAAAATTGTATTCGTACTCTTATAAATACATATCGATTTTTACAATTATGTCTAAGTAATCGTCTTGAATTACTTTCCCACAGTGAATAATGGAAGGCTGATCTGGAACTATAACTGTGACTAAAGGGAAATAATAGGTTTGCCCTCTGTAACTGCCCTTAACATGATATCTGGCCTCCTTATATTTTGTCAGTTTAGGAACAAAGGCCACTTATATGTAATCGATTTATCGATATAGGAGTGCTTACGTGTTTCTAAAAAAAATTGAGTTCCCAATCTGTACTGGGAAATTGTTTGATTGTTTTTGTGACTCATGCCCTGGCTTTAACTACAAGGTCATATCTCCTACTACCAGAGAAATTTTCCTCAACCCTCAGTGAATAAGCAGGCAAAATTTAGGACTCACACTGAAGATGAGGCTCACGTCCACCAGAGCGACGAAATAGCGCTCTGGTAGTAGGCGATATGTTGTGTTGATTAATTATTTAGTACAATGGGTATCGTATATTACCTATTTAGAGAAACGGTTCTCCCGGCCACAGACACAACTTTAAGCAGGTTAGTCATGTTTCTCCAGGTTAGTGAACAACATGGACTAACCTCAGTACAACATTAACAGTAGTTTGAAGATGGTGTCTTCCTTCACATCGAAAGCGCTCGCCCATAGTACTCGACTAGCAGTCAGTGAACGAAGGTGTCCAACAAAATGTATAACAACAGTAATATATTTACTGGCGGAACTAATCCCTTAGATCATATACCATGTTAGATAGCCCAAAAAAAAGTTTACAGCTTAGGTAGGGGATCTTTAACCTGACATCGCACAGCTTCAAGACTGGCTTAACGTCCCTTCCGAAGGACGGCGTGCTCAAGGTTTTTTCACTTCCCAGATAAAATAAACTAAGGGCCTCGGTCGGTTTTGGAATCCACGATCTTGAGCTCAGAAGGCAAGCACGCATACCACTGAGCTACCGGCGCCCTCAGGCTCAGCTAGTGCTAGTGTCAAGTATCCAGTAGTTCTGGGCTGCTCCTCTTTCTGCTATGTCCGTCCGTCTCCATCATCTTTTATTCATTCCTCTTTCATATTCAGTATTGGTGAGGGGGGGGGGGAGGGGGGGGGGGGGGGGGGGGGGGGGGGTTGGCGTGGACCACTCTAAGAAATTCATCTTCCTTCCCTTTTCAGGCCTTTTTTTTTTTTCTTAGAATCGCCAGAGGCCATAGGCGTCATTCACACTCCCCATTCAATCCAAGGAAGACCCTGCCTTGCCTTTTTTACTTAGAGGAAGGAATTCAATCGCTCAGAAATTCGATGTTGATTTTTCATCTGAATTTCATGTATTCTCTGAACCCCTGATTCCAAAATTTAAAAAAAAAAAAAATCCTCTGTATGTCTGTTTGCAAGAATCCAGAACCCCATAAGTGGGGGGTCAACTCAAAATCTCTAATAATTCCCCCAGTGTACTGTATGTATCGACACGAAATTTTATGTTTGGGCCCCTAGAAGGACAACACTGGTAGATTTTGCACCAAAACAGCCGAAGAGCAGGAGGGATCAGAGGGGAGCAACTCAAAAACAGTCGTAGCGAATCCATTTTCAACAAAATCGGTACATTTCGGGGGAAGAGTGAAAACAAATGATAATTTTGCTCTGGGGAAGTACACTACTGATGATTCACAGTGAAATTGAAAGTTGTTTAATTTACTCATTACTTAACACTTGTCACTAGAATGTTATGATATATATATTTTATTTATTTTTTTCACTTTTTCCTGAATACATTCACGAATCATGCCAGTAGATCGTATACAATAGATTTTATAGTGTATATTTTAGCATATTGGAGCATAAATGCATAAAATTGCATAATATTGATTAATTATTTATTTTACACTTTTGGAATAGGAAATGAGAAGTATTTTCATATTTTAATTATTCACAAAGTAACAATACATATGTATTATACCATAATATTTCCTTTAGTTTTGTGAGGGCAAAGGCGGGTACTACATACCACAATTAAGCAAAGTTCCTCCACACCTTGAAGGTCAGTCGAATGCACGATATTGTTTCATTTATTTATTTATATATATATTGTTATAGTTACATTGTTTTCTTTTTCTTTTCTATATCTCGCGAGGGCGCCGGTAGCTCAGTGGTATGCGTGCTTGCCTTCTGAGCTCAAGATCGTGGGTTCGAAACCCGACCGAGGCCTTTTAGTTTATTTTATCTGGGAGGTAAAATAAACTTAAGCACGCCGTCCTTCGGATGGGACGTTAAGCGATGGTCCCGAGTCTGTACGATGTCAGATACTCGTTAAAGACCCCTACCCTAAGTGAATAAAAATTTAGGGTAGGCAAAATTTAGGACTCCCACAGTAGAGTCGGGCTCATGTCCACCAGAGTGACGAAAGAGCGCTCTGGTAGTAGGCGATATGACCTCGTAGTTAAAGCCCGGGCATGAGTCATAAAACCTAACCTTTCTATATCTCGCACATTGGGACCTGATGATGGGACGTAAGAACGTCCCGAAACATCGTTGGGGGATAAAGACACTTCCGAAGAGTTTTTTGAAAAAAAGTTATCTTAATTTTCATTCAATTGAAAAATGTGTCTACTTATTATAAATGTATCTATGTATTAATTTAATTAATTTTTTTTATACACTCATATATTTTTAAGTATTTATTTATTCAGTTTTTATTGATTTCATTTTAGTTTTTTTTTTTAAATTGTTTTGTCATTACTAATCTTAGACTCAAGTAGTTATAATTCTAATTTATAAGCTATCTTAATGTATAAATTCTTTTGACGTATCCTCTATCCTATTACCATGTATTGGTTTAACGGAAATACATTTAATATTATTAATTGTTTTATGATGTCAAAAAAATAAATAAAAATCTAAAGCTATTGTGGTTCAGTTTGTGCTCCCCCACCTCCTCTACGAAATGTTCACAACTAACCTATTTTTTTGCCCTAATCCGGATAAATGAGGCTTTCATCCTGCCCTTTTTAAAAAAAAATAAAAAGTGGAAAAACTTTTTGATCCTGTTGAGAGATAATCTCTCCCCCATTTCCCTTTTCTGAAAGGTAATGAAAAACATTTTTTTGTTGTACCTACAAGATTTTGTCAAATCCACTATTATTTATGTAGGATATAGTATAAGTTGTTATATTTTTAGTGTTTCGTTGGTAAACCACATATTGTTTTCATCCCTTCCTTCCCTTCGAACGATTTCGCGGAAATTTAATAGGTGCCATCCTTATGTGGCTATGAATTTATGTATAAAATTTCTGGGAGGTAAAATAAACTTAAGCATGCCGTCCTTCGGATGGGACGTTAAGCGATGGTCCCGAGCCTGTACGATATCAGGTACTCGTGAAAGACCCCTGCCCTAAATGAATAAAAAAAAAAAAAATTAGGGTAGGCAAAATTTAGGACTCCCACAGTAGAGTCGGGCTCATGTCCACCAGAGTGACGAAATAGCGCTCTGGTAGTAGGCGATATGACCTCGTAGTTAAAGCCCGGGCATGAGTCATAATATCTAACTAACCTATTACGGTGTCGTGCTTAGAGTATACGGATACACATATAAAGTTTCATGTCGATACATTCATTCTATCGGAAGTAATCTTGTTCACAAGCAGAGAGTAATTCTTTTTTTTTTTCTTTTTGGAGTCTGAAGGGTCGGACCGATTACATAACTTCCCCTATACTTAGTGTAGCTGAGGAAGTAACACAAGTTCATGAAAAATGATGTTCGGGAAATGTAAGAAAAATGTTGGTTCATTTCGAAAATACAGGTAGGGTATGAAAATAAGGGTATTGGAGCCCCAAGAATCTGACTTAAGTTTAATAAAAAAATTCAAAATGGCGTCCATCAGTAGTGGATAAAAGATCTTCAATCAGCTCCAACAACTCTGCATTTTCGCGTCCTGCTCAGCCTGCATACTTATTGTTTTGTCTGCAGAATGCAGGTCTCTGACCTCCGATGCTATCGTTGCACTGACCCTGTGTATCATGTACACAATACTGTAAATGCATGACGCAGAGAAGTCTTGTGTAGAGTGATGGACGACCTGTCATATTGTGCCTGTCACTCATATACTACCACAATAGAGACTGCCTTCTTTGACTAATTGTGCACTCTAAATGCAGTCCGTGATGCACTTTTCCTCGAGGTCATACCACACCCCTCTCAACTTGCCAACGTACTACGTACCAACTCAACCTACCTCTCCCACGCTCCCCCAACTTATATTCTATGCACAACTTCTACTCATTTTAATTTTAATTCTTTCCCCTAACTAATTATTTTTTTCTTTTACAGTTTACGTTTATGTTTATGTTCACTCAACCCAAATTATCTTTGCTCTGTAAAAATTCAGAAAATATACTTTTAGTTCAACATTTTTATATAAAAAATAAAGAAACAGCTACTTACAGCTTAATAAACCGAGTGAAAAGAACATTGCAGTCTTAAAAAGTTGACGGTGAATCACCGGGATATGTACTTCCCCAGTGCGAATTAACGCGAGGAGAAAAACATAAAATTTCGGTGGAAATTCAACATCGAATTTCTAGCTTTACATTTTATAGCCGGGAATATTGTTCCCTTGTTAGTATAGGGGGAGTTATGAAATCAAAAAATGTCTGTCTGTGAACATGATCCTCGATCTAATGAATTCATCAACGCGAAATTTTATATGTGTGACCAGAATCCCACAAGAGCAACACCTATCGATTTTCACCCAAATTTCAAAAACCCATAAGGAGGAAACATCAAGTTTCATCGGAGACGGCAAGGGAAGGGTTGGATCAGAGAAAAGGCTTAACTCAAAAACCCCAATAACTGATATATATCAACATGACATTTCATATTTAAAGTCAAAACCCAATGAGGACATAACCTGTTGTGTCTGTATTTCAGCGATATCGGCCGTAGGGATGAGAAGGAGCAATTCAAAAACCCTAATAACTGCCGATGTAATGAATTTATGGACACAAAATTTAGTAAGAGGATTAGGACCCTATGTAAGTCAACTGTTGAATATTAGCGCACTGGTCGACTGGTTTTGGAGGAGGAGCGAAAAACTAATTGATTAACTCGTTCTGGGGAAGTATCGTACATTGCCGCTGATTCACTGACGAATTATTATTATTATATTATTTTATTAAATTAATAAAAGTAATAAAGAAAAAACCAAATAAAGGAAACTTCATTAAATAGTGATAGTGTAATTGATTAAGAAGGAATTCCTGATTTATATATTTCATAAGGTTGGGAACGCAAAGGAATCTCCGAGTGTTGGGTTTTTTTCAATATAGTTATACTTTTAATTAAATTTTTTGGCATCTAAGATTTGTATTAGTTTTACAGGGCGGAAAGGAAGTAATGTATGCGTTTGTCTGTCTAGATAAATAAATTCAATTGTAAGGTAAATAGAGTTAATTTATTGTGCTTTAACAAAAATCTTCCGTCCCAAAGAAAAAAATAAAGTACTTACATAGTATATAAAAAATATATGAATCTTTCTCCAAATTCATAGAGATAGAAATATGTACAATGGAATTGTGAAACTCATAGAGACTGGATCGATTCCAGCTAAATATTTATGTTATTTTGCTGAGAGAACCCTCTGATCACATGAGTATAATACAAAATTGTTTGGATAACATTCAAATCAACATTTCAAAAAATATAAAATTGTCTCTAGTTGTAGTTACTGGTTGAAGAATAATTGTAATAACTATAACTCGCGACCTTTTTATTTTAACGTTGATTTGAATCTTATTTAAACAATTTTGTATTATACTCATGTGATCAGAGAGGGTTCTTTCAGAAAAATAACACCACCATTTATCTGAAATCGATCCGGTTATTGGTTGTTGACGGGAGTGGAGTGGCTGGTTGCTGGCCGATGGTGGGACTGACCCTCGTTGCTAATCTGACCTGCTTAAGTTTTGTTTGTGTCTGGCGGCCTACCTCGCCCGCTCTTGTCTCCTCTATTCCTATTGACAACTGAACCAACCACAAGGAGCGCTTCAGTCGACCACTGTTCATATCTTGTACTTAGCATGTTATCAGTTCACATTAACGAAGAAATTTTCATTAGCTGAATATTTTCGTTTTTAGGTATTATGTTTATATTATGACATTTCTTCATTTTGTTACAATATGTAATATGTAATATTAATATAAATGTTTACGAAACATATACATATATAAACAGGGAGTGAAACTTATATATAAAATATATAAATAAAAATACAAAAATAAAAATAAAATAACTCAAGTACAAATGCAGTAATTTACAAAATTAACTTAAATGATCCTTTAAAAAAACTAACAAAAAATAAAAATTAAAAAACATCTTCCTGTTTATATATTATTAATAATTAAATTCTGAAACTAGCTCAACTCTATAATTCCAAGCGGCTTTGCAATAATTAATTAAACTTTTGTAATTTCGTCCATTTACATATTCAGTAAACTGAACTTAGCTTTGAACTTTGCTTTACTAAAATAAAAAAAAAGGTACTTATGTATTAACGCCACCGCAGCAAATCAATCAACATGTATTTGTAAATTAAAAATTATTAAAGCTATTTATTTATTTTTGGACTTTATATTTATTATTAGCATGTATAATAATTATACAAAAAATAATAATTATTGGTTTTGTAATATGCGGGCGTACCGCCCGCTTGATTGATAATCTGACCCTCCCGTCGTCCAAATAATAATAGTTCTGGTTTTAAGACTTTATATATTTGCGCATTTTCAATGCGATTAATACGTTAATACGCCGATGCGATTAATGCGTTAATACGCCGCCGCGCAAATATATAAAGTCTTAAAACCAGAACTATTATTATTTGAACGACGGGAGGGTCAGATTATCAATCAAGCGGGCGGTACGCCCTCATATTACAAAACCAATAATTATACATGCTATTAATAAATATAAAGTCCAAAAATAAATAAATAGCTTTAATAATTTTTAATTTACAAATACATGTTGATTGATTTGCTGCGGTGGCGTTAATACGTAAGTACCATAAAAAAAATATATATATATTTTGAAGCTGACAATAGGACAAAAAAATATAAATAAAACAACATTGGTAGCAGCCATATTTGATGAGACCCCCCCCCCCTTTTTTTTTGGAAGTTGCTCAACTTTATTATGAGTCTGTAGTCAATCTAAAATTGCCCCAACTGCCTATAATCATAAGAAAGACAATTTTGAACCAAGTATAACCCCCCACACCACCCCTCTGATATTGTACAAACTTTGTTTTGCCTTCTGTACAAACTTCACTTTTCTTCTCCTCATTATTTCTCAATATTATTACTCCCCCAGTCCTATACGAAGTATAGGGGAAGTTATCAGTCAATTGTAGGGGAAGTTATTTATCAGTCAAAAAAATACGATGCGGGGTTTTCAATGGAATTTCCAACCTCTAAATTCCATATATGAAAAAAAAAAAAAAAAAAAAAAAGTGTCTGTCTATGAAAATTCTATCTCCCGATAGAATGATAGTATCGACACGAAATTTTATATATGTGAATGCAGAACCTTCTAACGACGACACCTAATGTTTTTGAGCCAAATCGAACGAAGGGAGGGGGGGGGGGGGGGGGGGGGTTACTAATGTTAAAATGTGAAATTGTAAAATATTTGGAGTACTTTTTTATATTTCTGAAAATAAAAATAATAAAAAGGCTTCGGTGAATCACCGGCAACGTACTTCTCCAGCACGAATTAATCAATTAAGTTGTCTCACTCCCCCCAAAACTAATCGATTATTTGAACTAATCAATAGTCGACTTACATCGGCAGTTATTAGGGTTTTTGAATCGAGGATTAAGAAAATGAATAGGTGCCGTCCTATACGTTCATATCCTTGGAATTAGGGGTTCGGAAAACATGAAATTCCGGTGAAAATTTTCTATTTCGAATTTCTGACAGATTACATAACTTCCCCTATACTTCATATAGCTGCTGAGGTAAAAAAAAACAGGTTTTGAGATTAGAAGATAAAGGTCCTTGGGTGAAAAAAACAAAAAAAAAAACAAGGTTAGTCGATAAACAAGGTTCTACCCAAGGTAGACACTTTTTTTATTTATTATTTTTTTTTTTTGAAAATTTTTTAATCTATCTGGAAAACATGCGATTTATTCAAACAATTTATTTATTTTTTATTATAAAAATTATATTGTTTTTAATGTTTATTGTAAAATTAAGAACCAATAATTCCCAGAGCTTTCAAAATTTCTATTAAAAATCTTTTTTTTATAACCCACTCTATTAAAAATAAGACTTTTATTTCTCCAGCCGTACGAAGGGGGAAGTTATTTAATGGTCATAAATTGGATGTGAACTTTCCAAAGAAATTACATGTTTTCCGATCTCTAGATTCCAAACATGAAAAAAAAAGTATGTCTGTGTTTCTGTGAACTCGATAACTCCTGATAAAATGAATGTATCGACAAGAAATTTTATATGTGAATCCAGAATCCTGTAATGAAGACACCTATTCTTTTTCAGCCAAATCGACTAAACGGAAGGGGGGGGGGATTAGGAGGGAGGAATAACTGCCTGATTAATTCGATCTGGGGGAGTACATGGCCGGTGGCTCACCAACGATTTCTGATTTTGAATCTTTACAACTCTGTTATACTTTTTTTTAGTTTTTATTTATATTTATTTAATTTCATCTTTCAGTCACTTCTATTATTTATTCTTATTCAGCTCAATTATTATAAAACAGTGTTTTTATGATTTTGCTTACAGTTTTTGTTATTTATGTTCATCAGGATCTTAAATTATTTACTGATGTTTATTGTCATCAATATAAGGGAAAAAATTGATGACAAAATAGGTTCAATAAAATAAATTAATGATAATGATGATGGGAGTTTTTCCCGAAATTTATATTTTCTATGGGTTCATATTTAACCACCGGTACGGAAATTATGTAGTGGCCCTACCGGTGTGTACCAACTGAATAATATCCCTGGATACATATTTAACCACCGGTACGGAAGTTATGTAGTGGCCCTACCGGTGCGTACCAACTGAATAACATCCCTGGATACATATTTAACCACCGGTACGGAAGTTATGTAGTGGCCCTACCGGTGCGTACCAACTGAATAACATCCCTGGTTACATATTTAACCACCGGTACGGAAGTTATGTAGTGGCCCTACCGGTGTGTACCAACTGAATAACATCCCTGGATACATATTTAACAACCGGTACGGAAGTTATGTAGTGGCCCTACCGGTGTGTACCAACTGAATAACATCCCTGGATACATATTTAACCACCGGTACGGAAGTTATGTAGTGGCCCTACCGGTGTGTACCAACTGAATAACATCCCTGGATACATATGAAACCCAATAAAAATAATACAGTTTCTGTTTATTAAGTGATTATTTTGAAATTTTGATAAAAGTATTTGTGTACCTCAGACCTCGAAAGACTACTAAACTACTTGTCTAGCATAAAATAAATTAATACAATCTGTGAAATAACCACTTCTCACTAACCAAATTACCCAAATTGATCATGTGCTGGATTATAACAGGCACATTATGGACCTATATCTGAAGAGGTTCAAGTTCAAGGCAACGAGCTTAGACAACGGAAAGTCTGCATGGGAAAAATTTAATGTAGAAAGACTGAAGGACGAAGACATCAAAGCCACCAGATGGAACTCAAGAACCGGTTTGACGGTCTGAGACCTGAAGTGTTTGATACAGAGGTATATTGGGCAGAAGCAAGGAAGGCAATATGTGAAGCTGCTAGGTCGTCCACAGAGGTCAGGGAAAATATTGCGGGTACAACGGTTCAATGCAGATTGTGAGAAGGCAATTGAAATGAAAGAACTAAACTCAAAGACCAGTTCACAAAGCCACAGGATGAGGAAGCCATTGTGACGTGTGTGCAGAAGTGCGGAAGGAGGCGGGACAATAAGCACCTGGAAAGAGGGTTTTGAAGGGCTTCTGAACCGATTGGCATCCGAATACCCACCGAAGGCAAGAGTTGATGGAGCTAGACGATGTTGACCTGATGACCGCTCTTCAAGGCCGGTGGAGACGATGTTTTCAAGTAGCTTCACTGTCTCACTCTTATTCTGGAAAACGAAAAAAGATCTCTGAAGAATGGAACATTGCTCTCAGTTGGAAGATGAAATACAATTAGGCCCTACAAAATACCCGAAAGTTTTCATTCAAATATTTTGGATCCACGCTTGTCGATATTAATGATATGTAGAGGGAGGTAGACCACGCATCAGTGTGCCAACAGAGCGTACTTCTCAGTCCTCACTCTTCTGATTCGAAGACTTGCGAGTACTTCCGTCTAAAGGTGCTAATTTGTAAAGCCACTGCTGCTGTTTGTCAAAGAGCCTATAGAAAAAGAACCAGCAGTTCGGAAGCAATCTTTAAGTAGAATCTTGGAATCAACTTTGGGAATACTTTTTAAGGAAGATAAAGGAGCGAAGTCTGCAGTGGGCGGGGCATCAATTTCATGTTGTCAACTGGAGAGCGAGGGACCAGGACCGAGGACGATGTAAGCAAGCAGCATCGAAAGACCACTTAGGTGCGTGGCCAACCGAGTGTATATTACTATGTTAGAAATACATATTTATTCACTATGACATACATATCACATGATTTCATTCTTCACGTTTTATAATACTAGTGCTATTTATTTAATATAACTTGCCCGGGAGTAACTTTGCATGATCTGAGAGTAACTTTGCATTATCTGAAGCTGATTTCGTGCGATATCCGGCGAATGAATAAAAAGATAATAATCCTCGGGATTCCTCCGGGAGGGGGCTCAACTCGAAAACTCTAATAATGGTGTAACGAATGTATCAACACGAAATTTAATATTAGGATTCAGAGGTCCATGGGTAAGACACAAACAAATCGGTAAATTGGTTTCAGAGGGAGAGTGAAAACTTAGTTAATTTGCTTTGGGGAAGTACATGGTTGGAGTTTTATTTTTAAAGTGGCGACCCAAACAGAACTACACCCCGGGGGGGTGGGGGGGGGGGGGGGGGGGGCACTGCGCATCCTTCCATCCTTCCCCTACTTTACCACCCCTTCTTTGTTCTACTCTATGAGGGTGGAGAAAGGATTCCGTAGTGTGTACGCATGTTGGGGGGGGGGGGGGGGGGGGGGAGATATTGATCCGAGCGTCCTTGAACTTGGACGCAGCCACCCCAGACGCCATTACCACCTTTGTAGGTCACTAGGTCACCAGACCCCACCCTTCCGTCTCATAACACTCTCTCCCTCTCTCGGCGCGTCTCCTTCCTCCAAGGTAGGGTCTGTCGGCCTTTCTAGAGACTCCTAGGTCAGAACACCGGGGCCCTGGCCAGTGCCGGATCAAGGGGCACTAGGAAGTCTTCCATCCTGACTAGTCTTTTTCAGAGTCCCGCAGGTGGAAGTCGTATCTAACGTTTTTTGGACGCTCATCGAAAAGTTGCACAAAATTGAAGTGTGATATAGGAGACCTGAAGAAAATCAGTAGGTAGGGCAAACAATTATTTGCTAAAAATGTGCCATTAATCAAGGGAAATACAGAATTTCTAGGTTATAGGACTAGATTTGATGTTGTTTTAAGAATTCTGAGATCTTACTTTAAATATGCTTCAAATATTACTTATATCCAATAAATTTTGTATAAATTGTTATGTCGCTATAGTTGATAATTTTGTAAAAGGTAATATGAAAATATTGAAGAAATTATTAAATTTCTTTACGATTTCACAACTAAAGATTTCTTAAAGGTGGCTGAGTTAGCAAGTGCATGTCAAGGACAGAGTATATCTGAAGTTGAGCCTTAAAGACAGTTTGAATGTCTGTTTTTTATTAATATAATATAGCTGATACATACAAAATATATTTATTCTTCTACATGAAAATATAATACAGCTGAAACATACAAAATATATTTATTCTTCTCCATGAAAATATAATATAGCTGATACATACAAAATATATTTAGTCTTCTCCATGAAAATATAATACAGCTGAAACATACAAAATATATTTATTCTTCTCCATGAAAATATAATAGAGCTGATACATACAAAATATATTTAGTCTTCTCCATGAAAATATAATACAGCTGAAACATACAAAATATATTTATTCTTCTCCATGAAAATATAATATAGCTGATACATGCAAAATATATTTAGTCTTCTCCATGAAAATATAATACAGCTGAAACATACAAAATATATTTATTCTTCTCCATGAAAATATAATAGAGCTGATACATACAAAATATATTTAGTCTTCTCCATGAAAATATAATACAGCTGAAACATACAAAATATATTTATTCTTCTCCATGAAAATATAATATAGCTGATACATACAAAATATATTTATTCTTCTCCATGAAAATATAATACAGCTGAAACATACAAAATATATTTATTCTTCTCCATGAAAATATAATAGAGCTGATACATACAAAATATATTTACTCTTCTCCATGAAAATATCACTCGATGAAAACTTACAATATTTTTAAGATTCCTTAGGTTGAAGATCTAAAACAGAACCTTACAGCGAGCGAGCTGGGTGTCTGTGCGTACGTCAGAGATATGTACATATATAGTTATATATGTTTTCTCCATCTGCAATGGTAAAAATTAGGGGTTACAAAAAAAAAAAAAAAAAAATGAAAGAACACTTCTATAGTAAGTAGATATGAAATATATTTTTTCCCAAATTTTATATTAAATTTTGTTCCGCCTCACTCTGTCTGTCTGTCTGTCCCCTGATCTTGAAATGAATTACACTTACAAATATTAGGAGATCCGTAAATGAGTGACCTCCCCATAAGCTATGGGGTCAAGCGATAATCCCTGAATGCATAGAATACGTTTTAATTTATGCATTTTAAATATTAAAGACACAATTGAAATTATTATTTCATATATTCTTTTGTTCAGTAATGATAAATAGAATCTGAATATGTGTTTTCAATAGTTGGTCATCACATTTGAATTGAACAATTTTCATCATTGAATCTGAAAAAAAATCTGTAAATTGTCTTATAGGAGATACTTTTGAATAAAATAGTATTTGTAATAGTTTGAAATGTGAATAAATAGAAGGAGGTTAATTGTTTTTAATATTTCTTTAATTTTAAGATCCTATTAATAATGGGAGGGGAAAATTACTCCATTCAGTACTATTTTAGTGTTCCTTTAGACTGCATACTGTAGTCGACATGAGCGATGAAAGAACGCTTTAGTAGTCGACTATATGGCCTTGTAGAAATGTATGTATAGAGGTCTCAATAACCAACTATACGGGTGATGTACCACTGAAATGAAACAGTGGGAAGACAACGTCTTCTATTTATATTATATTTTAAATGTATACTGAACTTCGTTCTTGCTCCAGCCTGGGAGCAGTTATTATAGTCAAAATTGTCTATAACGACCTCCAAGGGGATAGGAAAATCTGGTCGTTATAATTACACGCCCCCCAATCGCATCAATAACAAATGAAAGGTCATAACAACAATAGAATAAAAGTTTTAAAAAAAACTCAATTTCTTAAAAAACATATATTTATTTAAAAATAGCACTTATTTACATTAAAGAGTTTGAAAAAAGTAAAAAAAATTAGTAAAATCTGGCTGTTTAGTAGGAACATTTTTTTTTGCGATGAGCCTTAAAGCATTGTCTAAATCAGTATGTTGGGTCTTCCGAATTTTCTTTGCAGACTTTTTTTCAGGAATTGTTGAGTGGGAAACACCGAATTCTTTTCCTCAAGTAGAATTTGAAACACACTATTCCAGCCGCCAAATGATGTTCGATTTTTCTTGGTCAAAGATTTTCTTTTACACGTTGACACTTAAAAAAAAAACACAACTGAGGGTAATTGAAAATAAAATTAAAAAACCCCACCACGTCTTTTATGATTCCATTAACTAAATTCATAGATCTCCAAACAATTATGTATCCAATTATCTCTAACTTGATGTTTTTTTTACATTCTGTCTGTCTTTATTGTCGACTTTTAATTCTCCAAGTTGTCTAAACTTGCGTTATTACAGCCGATGTTGTCGTTATATCCACTGTCGTAATAAGGGGACATTTTACCTGTAATTTGTAATGGCGAACCAAACTTTTACTCTGGATTTCATCGTTATTACCGTCTATAACGTTATACCCGAAGTCGTTACAGAAGGTTTTGACTGTATAGTGAGAAACCCAATAATAAATGAAACTTTAAGGAACTATAAGACGAAAAATGAAACAAAAATGTCCTGTTTGTCTGTGGACATGATAACGCTCGATAGAATGAATGTATCGACATGAAATTATGTATGTGGATCCAGGACTCAACAAGGATGACACCTATCAAATTTCAGCTGATTTGACCAAATTTGAAGGGGGTACAACACATACCTTAACTGTTAATGTAATGAATATATCGACATGAAATTTTGTTGATTAATTCGAGCTGTGGAAGTACATAGCCGGTGATTCATCTGATAACTTTTTGACATAGTGATTAAAGCCCCGCCATTTCATAACTTCCCCTATACTCGGGACCCAAAAAGCCTATCAAATTTGTTGTTCAACAAATATAATTGCCAGTCGTGGATTTTGTTAAATGACTTTAATTGAAGTAATTTAGTTTCACTGCACCTAACAAATACACTTGAATAAATAATGTTTCAACTGTTGAATTTCCGAACGTTATTAGTTAATTGTTAATTCTATTACATTCTGGTTTTGTTTAGGTGGATTTTGATTGCTATTCTTATAGTCTGCTAAATTTAAACTTGTATTTATAACAAGAGGGCGCCTGTTTGTCGCGGGTTCGAAACTCGGCCGAAGCCCTTAGTTTTTTTTTTCAGGACGTCGTCCCGAAGTCTGCGCCATGTAATAAATTTATTGACACAAAATTTAGTATGATTCAGAAGTCACTATGTAAGTCAACTATAAATTTAGTATGATTCAGAAGTCACTATGTAAGTCAACTATAAATTTAGTATGATTCAGAAGTCACTATGTAAGTCAGCTATAAATTTCAGTAGATTGGTTTTGGAGACCTATTTGGTTGTAACAAGTATATTTAAACTGGAATCAGTGGTTAAGAACACTGGCTAAGAAACCCACGACTAGACCCTGGCGGCTAGGTGTCTTACTAGTATTACGATGTTCCGGTATAATATTGTTTGGGCTTCCTGTTCTTATAAAAGTGAATCACCCGCTATGTACTTCCCCAGCATCAATTAATTAATTACGTTGACGCTCTCCCTCAACGGTTTGTGCTAAAACTCGATATTTGACACACATAGTGGCTTCTGAATCCCCTTTCTCTGGTCACTTTCTTCCCTTCGGCTGATTCCGTTGAAAATTATTAGATGTTGTCCTTATAGAGCTTTGAATTTACTTCGGCATATATTAGAGTTTTTATGTTAAGGGGCGGGGGGGGGGGGGGGGGGGGGGGGGGTCAATTCAGTTTTAAAAAAGCCTAACGTAATTTATGAATGGCCCCTAATCCCTATCTTCCTTTGGCCGATTTGGCTAAAAATCAATAGGTGACGTCCTTAAAGGGTTTTGGATACATATATGAAATTAATTCCATGGCGATATATTCATTCTATCGAGAGTTATCGTGTTCACAGACACACACATAGACAGAGGGGCATTTTCTTTAATTTACGGAATCTAGTGGTCAAAAACTGCGCATCAAATTTCCGACTGATTACATAACTTCCCCTAGATGAGGAAATAAAAAAAGAGAAGGTTCACTGTACTGAGTACGTTAAGAAGTAAAAAAAAGAATAAGAGAACAGAGAAGAAAGAGAGAAATAAAAACGTGATCAAGTTATATCGTGAACAATAGAATCACGTTCAACAACGGTACGGAGAAGAACAGTGGAAGGAGGAGGACGTAGGAGAGGAACCGGGGAGATTGTCGTGGGAGAATGACAAAAATCCAAAAACAGGCAGACCTACCTCGCCCAGGACAGGAAGGAGAGGTGGAGAGGTCTTCCACTGCCAAGAACAGAGGATGGAGGAGGACGTAGGAGAGGAACCGGGGAGATTGTCGTGGGAGAATGACAAAAATCCAAAAACAGGCAGACCTACCTCGCCCAGGACAGGAAGGAGAGGTGGAGAGGTCTTCCACTGCCAAGAACAGAGGATGGAGGAGGACGTAGGAGAAGAACCGGGGAGGTTGTCGTGGGAGAATGACAAAAATCCAAAAACAGGCAGAACTACCTCTCCCAGGACAGGAAGGAGAGGTGGAGAGGTCTTCCACTGCCAAGAACAGAGGATGGAGGAGGACGTAGGAGAAGAACCGGGGAGTTTGTCGTGGGAGAATGACAAAAATCCAAAAACAGGCAGGCCTACCTCGCCCAGGACAGGAAGGAGAGGTGGAGAGGTCTTCCACTGCCAAGAACAGAGAATGGAGGAGGACGTAGGAGAGGAACCGGGGAGATTGTCGTGGGAAAATGACAAAAATCCAAAAACAGGCAGACCTACCTCTCCCAGGACAGGAAGGAGAGGTGGAGAGGTCTTCCACTGCCAAGAACAGAGGATGGAAGAGGACGTAGGAGAAAAACCGGGGAGATTGTCGTGGGAGAATGACAAAAATCCAAAAACAGGCAGAACTACCTCTCCCAGGACAGGAAGGAGAGGTGGGGAGGTCTTCCACTGCCAAGAACAGAGGATGGAGGAGGACGTAGGAGAAGAACCGTGGAGATTGTCGTGGGAGAATGACAAAAATCCAAAAACAGCAGTCGTACCTCTCCCAGGACAGGAAGGAGAGGTGGAGAGGACTTCCACTGCCAAGAACAGAGGATGGAGGAGGACGTAGGAGAAGAACCGGGGAGATTGTCGTGGGAGAATGACAAAAATCCAAAAACAGGCAGTCGTACCTCTCCCAGGACAGGAAGGAGAGGTGGAGAGGTCTTCCACTGCCAAGAACAAGGCGTTGTTAGGAATGTAGGAGATCAAGTGTTTGGTAGCCTGACTTGTAGTTGCACTGGAACTCTCTTCCGTGGTTCGAAGATCGTGGTATGAAACTCTTTTAACGAGTGTTTGGTAGCTTGTCTTGTAGTGACACTGGGACTCTTTTCCATGGTAAGAAACTCTCTTAACGAGTGTTTGTCATTTGTAAGTCATATCTATCTATTTATGAACCTCATTTTTGGAGGGGTTGACTGGTGACAGTGCCTCAGAAACCGTATTCAATGAGACTATAGAGGTAAGACCTGTTAACTGAGGTGACAGGATTCTCTCGTACGCTTTAAAATATCGGTGAATCACTGCCAATAAACTACCCCCGCTCGAATGCTGTTGAGAAATATAAGGGCTTTTTTGGGGTTGAGGCCCCGCTTCATTTCTGGCGATTTCGTTGAAAATCAATAGGTGTCGTCCCTGGATATCTATAAAGTTTCATGTCGATATATTCATGTTTGGATTTTGTCATGTTCAAAAACACACTGACATAACATTTTACTTTCCCGGCTATGTTGACTTTTCAACGAAATTTGTTCTGTTCTGACAACGAGTGAGTGAGCTTCCAAGTCTTCTATACCCCGATTCCAAAAATGAAAAAGAAATTATGTCTGTCTGTGAACACGATAACTCCCGATAGAATGAATATATCTACCCTTATTTTGTATGTTCATTCCGGACAACCCCATAAGGACGACACCTATTGATTTTCAACGATATTTGCCTTATCTTCGGCGAAGATATCAGAGGAGTGGGGCTCACCTCTAACACCCTAATAACTGCGCATGTAAATAAATGTATCGACACAAAATTTATATGAAGTCCCTATGTGAGTCGATTGGTTCTGGAGGATTTGATTTATTTGTGCTTGGGAACTGCATTGCCGGTTATCAGGGGTTCGGAAAAACATGAAATTCTGTTGAAAACCTAACATCGATTTTCTGACTGATTACATAACTACCCCCATATATTTTATTTTAGCTGGGGAAGTAAAACGCGATGGAGGAATGTGATAGCGGAGAGCATTGAGTGAAGGATCTGATGGAGGACCTTGATGGACCAGCTCTGAATCCAAAAACTGGTTCTGAACCTCCAAACAAGACTAGATCAGACCAGGGACTGTCTCCCCAATCAAACTACTCACTGTCTCAACACCTCAAGCGAAGAGAAAAAAAAAAAAGGACCCCATGTTAATCGCCTCCGTCAACTTTTAATATGTTTCATTAATCATAAGTATAAGACTGTCGTTTGGTCGATTAATAGAAGCGTCTCCATTCAACGTTTTAGTTTTCTCTATTAGTCATTCATACTTCTAAGAACTGAATCATTTACGTTTGTCAGTAGGTCATTTCATGTATTCATTGTTGATCTAGCATGGCTCGGGGCAAGTTCCATTTTGTAACATTATACGAACTAACTTATTTTTTGTAGCAGATTTTTCAATTGAGACTGAAAGCTGATCATAATTATTGGTTGTCGAGCATGGTTCCTACCATGGTTGCGAGTTCGAAACCACAGACAGTTTTATTTCATAGATAGAACTTCCTCCCGGAGCCGTGGATGATGTCTAAATATCCATTAACACCGTTATAGAGGCGTGACTAATATGCATCGTACATGAGGCCAATAAAAACAAAATAAAAAATAAAATTTAAAAAAAGTGAGTCAGCTGTATGAATTGTAAGTTTGGTACTGTGACTCATGCCCGGGCTTTAATTGACTACGAGGTCATATCGCCTACTACCAGAGTGTTCTTTCGTCACCCGAGTTGACATGACCCCGACGCTACTGTGTATTCCTCCTAGGATAGGGGTCTCTAACGAGTACCTGACATCGTACAGGCTCAGTTATAAAGAAGTGCTAATTACAACGTGTATAACCTCCCAGATAAAAAAAAAAAATTAAGGGCCTCGGTCGGATTTTGAACCCGCGATCTTGAACTCATTAGGCAAGCACGCTACCTTGGTTATTTACATCCTAACTTCCATACAAGATCAGTTATGGATCAGAACTGCCAGTTTTCTATCTGAACTGAGGAAGTTAAACAAGTCGTTTCCATCAGTTCTGGCGTAATGACCATCAACAATAATATGAAGATGGAAGATGTAGTGAGAAGTGATTATTTCACAGGTTGTGAGAGTTGTGACTCAGATGGGGGACATGAATAACGTATCTGTCTATTTATCCAAGAAATTTTAAATTGTTAAAGTTTTTAGATGGTTTTATTTATTTATTTTTATTATAAAAAATTCTAAATTTTATTTACAAAAATATTTTCATTTTCATTCAAAATTCAAAAAAAATTTATTTTATCGGACTGCCTCTTGATGAGGGCAACCTCGAAGGCCGGCTAGCTAATACTAATAAAAATCTGTGTGAGGTCAGACTACATCTTATTTGACCATCAACAGTCTTGAGAACTTACACTTCTCGCCCAATGGACAACTTATATTTATGGAGGAGTTTTGTCAACCATCACACCCCCCTACATAGTAGCTACTCTACTAGAGGTACAGAGAATTGTTTAAAGTTACACCGTCGTATAACTGCCGTTATAACAACACTAACTATTGCATCGCCAGACGTACCGCCCTACATTTAGAGTAGCTACTAGAGGTACAGAGAATTGTTTAAAGTTACACCGTGCTATAACTGCCGTTATAACAACACTAACTATCGCATCGCCAGACGTGCCGCCCTACATTTAGAGTAGCTACTAGAGGTACAGAGAATTGTTTAATGTTACATCGTGCTATAACTGCCGTTATAACAACACTAACTATCGCATCGCCAGACGTGCCGCCCTACATTTAGAGTACCTACTAGAGGTACAGAGAATTGTTTAAAGTTACACCGTCCTATAACTGCCGTTATAACAAAACTAACTATCGCATCGCCAGACGTGCCGCCCTACATTTAGAGTAGCTACTAGAGGTACAGAGAATTGTTTAAAGTTACACCGTCCTATAACTGCCGTTATAACAACACTAATTAGTCAATAGATAACGAGCCAATCGGTCAATTAGTTACGTATTTAAATTTTAATGGCTCCATTTAAACACGTACACTCTATAAATAAGTTCTTCCTGTCTTTCGGTAGCAACCTGAAATATAAAGGAGTCAAGTTCACTGTAATAATGAAATAAAAAACATTATTAATAATTAAATTGGATTTAATGATATATATTGAATTTAATTTTATTGATTCTACTATTAAAAAGAATTTACTTAATATAATAATAGTTATCATAATAATTAATATGTTTATTTTACTCACATTAAAAATTATTGATGAACTTTAAACTTAATTGTTAAAAGAATATTCTTTGAGTTGAGCTCTTGAAAATAATGAATAATTAACAAATTTCGTCCCGTTTTTATTTCAACAATCCATTGATGGTGAGGCAGCTTGGGAGGTTGGAATAACAATAAAAAAATTTTTATTATATTTATAAAATTTAAAACTGAATATGTTTAAAAAATTAAATAAAATTGAAATTTTTATCTCAAAAAAATATATTAATAAAAAAAATAAACATGAATATTCACCCGTCTCCTGTTTCTATTTTATTTTTATTTTACTTTCATTTTCACGCAAACTTTCTTCACTTCATCTTTTTACTGAAGTTTATTTGGTTTATTTAAACACTGTTTGGACTTATCTTTTATCTCGAGCACAAAGTACGTGGGTTCTAAGCACTGTCTCCAAGCACACTAAGTGGTTCTAGAACCGTCTGTCATTTGAATTTCGTAGCTCACCTGATCCAGTGCCTACTTTGTTAACTGTTTTTTTAATATTTTTTTTCTTTTCCTGATTCTTTCTTCTTATCTTTTGTTATTATAAATTTCACTCTATTTTTTAATGTCCTTCATCATCAATAATAATGTGTATTTAATTAAAAATTATTTTATTGAAATGTTGATTTGATGGAATAAATCGATTATCGCCTTTAACTTCGATTATTTATCTCCCTTTGTTTATGTCCCCATAACTCAATTTTTCTTCGTTGGTTTTCTTTAAATTTCTTTAACAAAACTCTTTAAATAATTTATTGTTGCTTCTCACAAATTTTCATGAAATCCATCTCTTACATCGTTTCTCTTTAAATTTTGTTGTTTTTTTCTTGTCATTTATTAAACTTCTTTGGTTGCTTCCTTTTTCTACCATACCATTATTTGATGACCTTTTTACATTGTAACTTCCTTCCAATCTCAATTCGATGCCTAATTTTTAAGAATTATTTGTTTAAAAATGCATTGTTTGTGAGGTCATGTTTATTATTAAGCATTTTTCTGAAAAGTATTTTTCTTTCTTCATTATATATTTTCTCTACAATTTCTTATCAACTCTGTTTTTACTTGATGTTTGCATCTTTGCAGCATTGAGCCGTTCGGCAGGCCGTATCTGCCCATCCTTACTGTACATTTTCAGCTTCCAAATTTCGAAAGTCTTGCAACAATTATATCCTGAAAACTGCCACTATTTTAAATAGATTTTTTACTGAAATAAAAGCATTTCATTTTTCCAGCCACCTTGAAGGAGACGGCAATTTGAGGGAGCGAGTTGTGTGGCCATAGCCAAGAGGGAGGAGGAGGGGGGGGGGGGGGGACCATTAGGTAAGGGTCATTAGAAAGGAGAACAATCGGAATATCTTCAAGTTAGAAGTGGTTGGTCCACGAGGAACACTGTTCCGTCCCAGTCGGCTGAGTTCCAACACTCAAACTACTTTACTTCCCAACATGAACCAATTCCATGTTGAGTTTTCACAGTAATTTGGTCTTTATCCCCCCCCCTCTTGGTTGACTGAAAATCATTAGGTATCTTACTCATAGATTTTAGAGGGCGCCGGTAGCTCAATGGTATGCGTGCTTTCCTTCTGAGCTCAGGATCGTGGGTTCGAAACCCGGCCAAGGCCCTTAGTTTATTTCATCAGGAAGGTAAAATAAACTCAAGCATGCCGTCCTTCTGATGGGGCGTTAAGCGACTCGGGTGGACATGAGCTCGACTCTACTTTGGGAGTCGTAAATTTTGCCTACCCTAAATTTTTATTCACCTAGTGCAGAGGTCTTTATCGAGTACCTGACCGTACAGGCTCGGGACCGTCGCTTAACGTCCCATCCGAAGGACGGCATGCTTTAATTATACGGCATTATTTTACCTCCCAGATAAAATAAAATAAGGGCCTCGGCCGGGTTTCGAACCCACGTTCTTGAGCTCAGAAGGCAAGCACGCATACCACTGAGCTACCGGCGCCCTCTAGAGTTCAAGATATCGTCACAATGTTCCGCTTTTAACTGTTTAGTATTTGCATTCTACACTGCACTTTTCAAAGAACTATTACTGACTTCTACGTATTGTATAATGGAGAGAGAGAGAAAAAAAATAGAAGTATGCAGTTGATCATAAATAATGCTTGTCAGGAAGGCAGAGGACGTGCTTGGATAGTCTTCGCCAGATCCAGTCGTTGAAGGTATCGTTCAGGTGAAGTTCAAATTAATTGAGGGCGTTGGTAGCTCAGTTGTAGCGTGCTTGCCTACTGAGCTCAAGATCGGGGTTTCGAAACCCGGACGAGGGTCTTAGGTATTCATCTCGGAGGGTAAAAAAAACCTGGAGAAACGCCGTCCTTCGGGACATTTGCAATAATACCGAGCTTGAACTTCCTTAATTATCTAAACCTGGGTAGGCAAAATTTCGGCCTCATGTCTAACAGAGCGACGAAAAAGCGTTCTGGTAGTAGGCGATATGATCGTATAAGCCCCGGTCATGAATCACAATAAGTAACTTCAAAGCTGAACGTTTTTCAGTTATTTTTAGGGTTGGGTAGGTTGATACACATGGCTGATAGTCTGAATGTATCGACTCTCATTTTATATTAAGTTCAAAGCCCCATAAAGACGACCCCTATCAATTTTCAGCCAAATGGACCAATGGGAAGGGGAGGTTCAACTAAAAAAATCTAACAACTGTTGATGTCATGAATGTATGATCATTTTATTATATGTGGATTTTGAATCAAGTAAGACCACTGCGCCTATTGTGCTGAAGATCACGGGTTCAAAACCCGACCGAGGACCAAGTTTTTTATCTGGGAGGGAAAAAACTGGGAGAGCGAAAATTTAGTATTTATTTGCTGGGGAAGTAGATTGCCGGTGATTTACCCACGAGTTTTTTGACTGAAGTAAGTCTAATAAAATACAGAGAGAGAGCGAGGGTGACAGGATACGGCGGAGTGTGGTAGTGGGGATAAGGGGAATGTGCTGGTGGGGGTAGCCTCGGCCAATGGGATTCCTTTCCTCATCTGTCTTCTCTTCTTAGCTCTACTCTACAACGGGGTATATATCTAAGCAGCCAGACTACTAGCCTCCATACAAAAGATACAAATGAATGTAGTTTTTTAAGATACAGTGTATAAATTCAATTTTCTAGTTGCTTGTGACCTTTATAAGCATAAGGTCTGCATGCCCAGGGCATTGCGTGTTGGACTTTAGGGTCTATCTTCCCAATTTCAAATTCATCATACACACCTTGCATGTCCAGGTTATTTTAAGTGACGGGTGTCGTTCAATGAACCTCTTTTATGTTTTATTCATTTTTAGGGTTCCATACCACAAATGGAAAAAACGGAACCCTAATGGAAAACTCAAGGTGTATGTCATGTATTGTTTTTGTTACAGCATTATTACTTCTGAACCATTTAATATATAAAAGCTTCATTGGTTAGTTCGTGCTGAAATCCTAATAATAAAACCTATACAGCGATACCCTACTTTGAATTGTTGTTGCCCTAGTTTGAAAAAAAAACTTTTTTCGGGCATTAAATTAAGTAGTTATAC